>CAJNDS010001946.1:318228-344135 GCA_905221605.1 Symbiodinium natans
GTGTGTGTGTGTGTGTGTGTGTGTGTGTGTGTGTGTGTGTGTGTGTGTGTGTGTGTGTGTGTGTGTGTGTGTGTGTGTGTGTGTGTGTGTGTGTGTGTGTGTGTGTGTGTGTGTGTGTGTGTGTGCGTGCTTGTGTGTGTGCGCACGGAAGGAAGCATGAACTGCATGCAAATCCGCTCAGAAAGGTGTCATCGGACACGACGCAAAGCGATGCAGGTTCACCTGTAGAGAAATTCACCCGGAAACGGTGGGATCGGATGCGACACGGCCGGCCTTTCAAAATGGAAATCAATGGTAGAAATCACATTAAACGACTATTCGACGTGGTGCGACATGCTGGGGCTCTTTGGCGGGCAGGGTTGGGAGGCAGGAATGGGTTCTACTTCAAGCGCCCGTCAACTACAATCCCCCAAATTCTTAAGATTTAAGAAATACGCATGCCTCAGTGAACAACTGGAACAGTGCGACCCCCTTGCAGATGGATGCCTGATGTGACATGGCCAGGCTTGCTTTGACATGTGCCGAAGAAAAGACGATGAGCAGGTGGCTCGCTCGTGGTGCTTTGTGATCCTGAGAAATGCTTAGGATGCCTTCGCTGAGGCATGTATCAAGAAGTACAGCTGCATTGAGAAAGCAGACAAGGAATGGCACAAGGTTCAGGCTGTGCCATACTGGCCTTTGCTCCTGCTTTTGCCCTCTTTCTGACTCTCCGAACCACACTTCTGCTCAGTCTCAATCTCAGTTTCAATCCCTCCCTCGTTCTCTCGCGCGAGCTTGCAGTGCATTCGGAAGTCATGGCTTCTCGGGTGTGCAGAGGCCTGCGAGCGTGAGGAACAGTGCGCCATGCAGGGAATGCTAGGCCTGCGCCACCCTGCCATGGTCGGAAGTGGGAGCTGTTTTCGTGCTGGATCTGGTAGCTACAAGCAGGCACTGGCAAGGGCTTCGTGCTGATGTCGGTGCTTGCCTCCGTGCTGCCCCGTGCTCAGAACGCTGGTTTGCCAGACAGGCCAAGGGCCTAGATGACCTGCTTTAACCTAGGCCTGTTCTGGGCACGATTTGCCTGGGTCTCTTTCAGGATGAGAGCATGTGTGCATGTCAATTGCAATTGCATGCCTTCGGAGCGCATCATGAGAGGAGCCATTCCAGCTGGATCCCTCGGACTTGAGGCTGTCTGCGACAGCGGGCTTGCAGCTTGTAACAGCTTGCAGTTGTTGTCAGTAGCCTCGTTTCCTGGCTAGGACCTGTTTAGCAGAAAATATTGGACCATGATTGTCCATGGCGGCTTGTTGCAGACACTAGCAAACGGACAGGAACCTCTACTGCATGGACTACGTTGCGCGGGCCATGTGGCTGTTCGGAGCGGATTTACCGGGAAGGGCAATTTTGGTGTCCATCGAAAGTTTTTGCAGACTTCGGTGTTGTGGTGAGCCTCAAAAAAGCATCTTGCTTGGGAGGAGTGGCGCTCACCACCTACGTAGTGTGGCTTCTGGCCGCCTCTTGGTTCCAGCATCCGTAACGTCTTCAAAGGAGCTTAAATAAGGTCTTGCTTCCTGACACGGGCTCTGCACCGCGCCTGTGTCACCAAGGCGACGTTCAGCCCAAGCGGTGAGGAAGAGGGACTTTTCGTGGAGACTCGATCAGGAGGTTAGACTTGTAGAACATGCTAGAACCAAGGGAATGCAATCTGGTCTCGGTTCCATTCGGTACGGTTTGTAAGGAACTGATTTCTGGGTTTCCTATGGCTCGGTTCGTTGGCTCGGACGGTTGGTTCCGCACGGTTCCGCACAGTTCTTTTATGACAAAATTCAGGCTGTCGGGCTGCATTGAAATGGCCCCCCCTGTGAGACACCACCCCCTAGGAATCAGGGGCCATAATGGAAAAAGTGTTGGTAAACTGCATGTTCGGATGGTGATGGATGGTGCATCATCCGCAGGTCTCGCTCTGAGGAGCTCTCAGGTTCTAAGGGCCTCGAGCAGAACCGAAGCAGTACATTTCACCTGAAACCTTCCGTTCGCGTGTCCCGGCCGCTACCAAGGCACATACAGTGTGCATACAGTGTGCATACATTGGCATACATTGTGCATACAGTGTGCATACAGTGCAGACCTCCCGGAGAAACATTCCAAAGAAAGTCAATGAAGAGGGAACACCCTAACCCTGAGCCAAAACATCAAATAACTTCAACCTTAGTGGCAGGCTTGCAAGGGAGGGGGGATCTAGAGATTCTAGAGGGTCAAGGGCCTTTTAGGAAACCTCTAAATGCCTGCGGCCGAGGTGTTCTGATCTCGGTGCAAGAAGCCCCTAAGTTTTGCAGCACTCGCTCAAAAAGAGAAGAAGTTCTGGCTGCTCAGCAAAGGAAGCGGTGGCCAGCGTGTTCGCTCTGATGCTGAACTGCGGCGCCTGCTTCTGCATCAGCCTGTCGAGGCAGGGTTTCCCGAGGTCTCATCTCCCAAGGCAGCAAGAATAGCAGCAAGAATTGAGAAATTTGGGTTGAGAGCAAGAGTCTTTGTTTTGAGTTGCACCATGGGCCACCGGAAGGTGTTGCATGGCCCCGAACGGGTACCAGAAGTTGCAGCAACAGCAGTGATGGCACCTGACCATCTCGCATCTCACGCAAGAAGCGGGAGCGCTGCAACCCAACCCTCCGTACACTCCGTGTACACTCCGTACACTGTATCTACTGTATCTGTATCTCCTGCATCTTTCACTGCGGCACGATGAGAGCTGGGCTGGACATGTGTCTTGATATCGGGAAGTGAACACGCAGCACACGCAGCGAGCTTGCAAATGCAAAGTCCGACCAAATTTGCACTACAAAGCACAGCACTAGCCTTCTGAGTGCTGCACGGCTGAATTCGGGAGCGCTTTCCTGAAGAAAGGAAGCTTCTTCTCTACAGCAGGCTGGAGTCCATTGTTTTTTGGGCCGCGATCGGCAAATGTCTGGTACTGGGCTCGGTGGACCCTGTCGGCTCCCCGTCCGGTCACTGTGAACGGGACTGGGGGGACGTTTACAGATGCTACGACGCTATACGGCGCTCATACTCGCTCACAGAATCAAGCGCACAAGATAACTGCTACTGGCAGAGCGCCCTTTCCTTCGCCTCATCCCGCTTCGATGGGGTTTAGAGGCACAAGGCCCTCTGTGACAGGAGTCGGATGCCGGATGAAAAGGTCCCATGAGCCATGCCGAGCCATGCGGGCCACATGCCACTGTGATCTTCTTAAGAAAACGCCGAGTCCTTGCCAGGTCCGATGCAATTGTGGAGTTCCTGCGCAAGGACGTGTCGTCGTGCTTGAGCAAGACAGTGCATTATTTCTGAATGTTGAGTTTGCTTCAGGACCGGGATGGTTGAGCATGTTCAGCTCTCCATCTCCCCAGCAACATCCAGTAGCTTCTGAAGCTCCGACAAGCGACTCCAAGACTGCAAGTGGCTGTGGACGGAAAAAATAACAGGTCATCGCATGTCATCGCGTGTCTGGTATTTGTTGTTTGTTCAAAAGGGGTGCAGCATGGCGCAACTCGCCATTCCAAGTTTCCATGCGGCCCTGCCCATGCCCTTGACCTCCGTTCCCTCCGCCATTCTCTCCGCCGTTGGCTCGGCAGCATCCATCCCCGGGAAAGCCCAGGCTCTACACAAGTGCTCAAGCGCAAGTGCTCGCATCATCGTATCATCTCGTATTCGAGTCCTCCGCTAATCGCCCCAATGTCGAAGATGGAGCCGTGAAGAGTCCGTTGAATTTGTGAACCTCTTGTCAGCAGGTCCCGGAGAGATGCCAGCCACACGCACGCGGGCGTCGCGCGACTGGGACGAGCAAAGATAGGCGGGTGTACTGAGAGATGTGGGAGTATGTGATTTCCCTCACCCACGCTTTCTGATGCTTTCTGCGCTCGGCGAATCTTCCCTCACTTCGTGACACTTCGTGAAGTCATGCTTGCCTCAGACCAAGGTAAGCATCTTACAGAGTATCAAGGATGGCCCAAAGGCCGAGCTCTGCATTGCGGATGCACTGCTGGCAATTTCAACAAGCGTATCCAGGCATATATCCCATGAGCGACGGCTGGGTGCCACCATGCTATCCGAAAGAAGAGGCCTACGGGATGACTGCAACGTCGATGGGAAGGGCCGAAGCTTTGTCTTTGTAAGTGCCTCACGAGGAGCTGATTGAGTACGAAGAGAAAATGAAGGCCCGAAAGAAGGCGACGTTGGTGAAGCGTTCCCTGGATTTAACAAGCCTTTGTTCAGAGCGTGGTGTTGAATTTCCAGGGCTGCTTCTAATTGCCAGCTCAGACATCCTGTTGCAAGGCAAAGCAGCACATGTTGAGCGGGCCATGTAGTATGTCTGCTTGTCCGAACCAAGGTCACCTTTGCCTCAAGGACCGTCACTGCCGCCAGTTGCTGGTTGGTGGAGATTTGCATTGCCAGGGGTGGACATGTCCCTTTACCATTCACTCCTTCAAGCGTCTGAGAAGGAGCCTCAGCTACAGCGCCTTTCCAAGCGAGGCTTTGCCCAGAAAAGCCTAGATCTCAGCTTACCTTTGGCCTATTTATGGTTGCGCCCCGGCGTGTGGTTGTGGGTTGGCTTGGGGTTGGGGTTCAGGGTTTAGAGTCCAGGGCTTATGGTTTAGGGCTCAGGGGCGGGATGCCCGGAGGTGGGGGGGGACGGGGGGAGAGGGCAAGCTCCAGCAGCTCCAGCACCCAAACGCTGTATAGAAGGAGAGGTGTGGCCTGACCACGTGCCAGGTGAGTACTCCATGCTGGCCTACGCTATCGCGGAGGGTGAATACTCTGGCGAAGGCTGTGAGGGTTTCAGGAAACTGCATGGACACCATTACCCGTTGCAGACAAGTCTCATCATCTTCAGCCTGGATCAACTGGAATTTGGTTCTCAAGCATCCCAAGCTGCACGTGCTGTGAGATGTCTTGCTGCCTGACCATACTGGCACCCGACCACTAGTGACCCGTGTGCTGCGCTGGAGTAACGGGGCAGCACTCTCCTTGTAAAGCAATTGCATCGCTCCATAGACAATGCCATCGCCCGGGGGAGGCGATGATCGGAGTTACTTCATCATCGTTTTCTACGAGCCTGGCAAGAAGAGCAAGGCTTTCCGATGCAAGTGACACTGCATTATTTCGCAGTAGTTGCCTGCGTGCAGTACCTCTTGCGCAGAAGGGATGAGGAGATGCGATGTGAGATGCGATGTAAGTGTACTGATATGTACTGCAAATCCCTTTGGGGGCGTGAGTAGGGTGGGCAGGGAATGGCAGGGACAAAAAAAAACAACTGGGCCGACCAAGCCGGAGCACTCACTATGCGCAGCAATCGCAGCAGCGACGACATCAACATAAAGAGCATGAGTAGATTTACCGCAGGAGGCTTTCCGATCAGAGTCAGGGATGTCAGGGGTTTACTGTCAGCTCTTCATTGTAATCTTCGGGCGTGCTGCTGACTCACACGGTTTTCGAGAGGGAGGAGGACGTTGCGGGATCCTCTCTGTCCAGTTTTAGAGAACAAAAGAGAAGCCCGGAAAAATGAGCCCCGAAGCCTAACACCTAACGCGTTTAAGGAGCCCGGTGCCGACCAGACTAAGTTGCTTTTTGAGTGGAAGCTTGATGATTGAGGCTTGTTTTGAATATGTAAACTTCAGCTAAGGCCCTCAGAAGCTGATGGCCTTGTGAGTTCATTTCAAGCTGACAAATTTTGTAATCTGCTAATTATTCAAACCGATTGTCACACGCAACATCCGATACACGGGGCTTTTCAAGTTCTATGCAGTTTGGATAGCGCCCGGGAGTCATTCAACAAAACAAGCTCCTTAACTTCGTCATAAATCCGATTCTTCCGTTGCAATCATGATGAGGGATCCGAAACGCTATTAAGCCCGCAAGATTGAAACAAAACACTCAAACACTCAGTTTTTATCAAAGATTCGGTTGTGCGCGGTATCCAAAATTGCCTCCAACATTCTCCCGAGCCATCTTGGATTTCGGACCTTGGATCTCAGTCGGTAGACATCTTCAAGCACGTATTCAATTGCATTCTATGGTCGGCTGCAATACAAGATTGCCCGGAAGAAGCTTTTGGGGCAATTTTGGATCCATGCGAGTCCCAGGATTGAAATGCTGGAAAACCCTTCACATTTCAATTATTGGTTGGGCCTGGTATCCAAGATCGCCTTGGAAGTTCTCCGCAATTGTGGCCTCTCATCCTCGTCATCCTAGCCTCGTTGTATGCCCATCCAGAGGTTGAGCGTGCGTTCAAGTCCGTGGGCGCAGCGCTGGCCGACTACGAGCAGGTGTCAGAGCCAGAAGTCTCTAAGCGTAACCAGGGAGGTGATCCCACTTAGTTGCTGAGCTCAGGGATGACGCTCTTGCACCACTTGGGTACTGCTGCGTCAGGTGGTGGTCGATCCTGATTCCAAAATGGAGCAGGAGGCAAGAAGTTGTTGTGACTGCTGCGACTGCTAAGGTTCTGGGCACTGATGTTGGCACGTTTAGACATTCCTCAAAACCGTCGGCAAAGAAGCTTTTGGGTCTATCCCGAAGCTCTGAACCTGTAATTTCTGCACTACAGTCTGGGAAGTTGTCCGCCGCTCACACGAAGAGCAGATTCACTTTATCAGCCAATTGTGTTGGGGAATTTGGGGATGCGTGACGCGGTACAAAAGTCCTGGAGCTGACTGCTTTCTCAGGAGAAGTTCATGTACGCGCACGGAGCAGGCGAGCCTGGAGAGTGCATTATGGGCGAGCCGGGCTCTCAGCGCCAAGGAGGGGCGCATCCCCAAAGATTCCCCCCCAAGTGTCACGTGTGCGAGTGCTGCCGTGACCGAGGTATGAGTATCAAGTGGTGCCCAAAGGAAGCCCCGAGTATGATGACCCTTGGGGTCCCACACACCCAGAAGGCCAGCTGGAATTGTCAGTATTTGCCGTCTTCATCGCAGATCTGCCGTGACTCTGAGAGACACATTGGTGCTTCGAACGCGCGTTTGCTTTACAACAGAGTGTAAGGATTCTCGAATTTGTGATCCCATCTTTAGGGAGTTGATCTTATTCCCACGTTCGCCGTGTGACTCAAATGCATCAGGCAGATTCTGGGAGTGAGCCCGAGCCTGTATGATATTCCAGAGAGAGGAGCAGGACGATTAGGGTAGGATGTGCGAAGCCGAAGCTGGCGGCAACGACAAAAACGTAGCAGGTTATAGCTGCTCCCATGTAGACTGGAGCGCGGCTGGGGTACAGGCTTCCCATGCACTCAATGTTGCTGTCAGCTGCCAGTCCCAAAAATGGGACACCTGCAGGTCTCTGCGTGGCAAATGCGCCTTAGCAATGTCCTGCTCTTCCAGTCATGCCTGCATGCCAACGGGCATCCAGGAAAAACAGGTCTTGCTTTCTACAGGCATCCGCCTCTGCTTTGCATCATTGGTCCCACACCCCTCCTCTTTCTCCCATGCCGGGGCGAGGTTTTGCATGATGTTTTGCATGATGTTTTGCATGATATTTTGCATGATGTTTTGCATGATGTTTTGCATGGTTTGCAGCACTTGGCTTAGTGGCACGTGCGCGGCAAAGGGTCCCGCGCTGCCTGTGCCCAAGATGCTCCGGCCTTATTTCTCTAGTGTGTTCTTTGGTTCACCCTTACACAGGTTTCTCATGACATGCCCGGCTAGTGCTTGGGTTTGTTTCAGGGCGCAGGATCTTGATGCTCATGATGCCTTCTTCGTGCCCTTAGTGCGAACATCCTTTCATCTGGACTGCGGTCCTTCACCACCGGGGGCTTTGAACCATCTGGGGGTGGTTGGGGTGGTTGCAGCTGCTGCGTGCCGTCGGCGCATGAATGCCTGCAGATGCTTGTGTAACTTGTCATGCATCTCTTTCTGTCTGCAAATGGGTTGCCTCTTGCCCGACAAGATCGGAACTCCCCAGCAGCATTCTGTCATCTGTGTGTGTGTGTGGAAGTGTTGTGGACGGTAGCTGCGAGTCTGCGGCTCGCCCGTTCGCGTGGGTGTGGGTGTGTGGGTGTGTGGGTGTGTGGGTGTGTGGGCGTGTGGGCGTGTGGGCGTGTGGGCGTGTGGGCGTGTGGGCGTGTGGGCGTGTGGGCGTGTGGGCGTGTGGGCGTGTGGGCGTGTGGGCGTGTGGGCGTGTGGGCGTGTGGGCGTGTGGGCGTGTGGGCGTGTGGGCGTGTGGGCGTGTGGGCGTGTGGGTGTGTGTGTGTGTGCGCGCGGTTCTCAGCGTTTCAGTCAATCTCAGAGCTCGGAGCTGTGGGGAGCAGTCTAAGGAGAGCCGCAACTGGCGTTCTGGCCTTCGTAGTGTGGCCCTCAGGATTGCAGAGGTCTTCGAGCGGCTCGCACATGGCAAGATGATGCCCCTGTTGCTTCTCTCTGTGCACCTCCTAAAGCTTACAGTCTGTAATGTTCAGTGCCGGGACCGCCCAAGAACAATCGCAGCGCTCAATGCAGATGTTTCAGCTCCCCCATTACAGCGCTTTTCCTGGAGACTTACCATAGCCGTGCAGTGCTTGCCAGGGCTCCTCCCAGGCCTTCTATTTGTTGCTCGCCTGCACGAAAGCAGTAAGTGTGCAGCGACATGTCCTGTGCACTGTTCCTTTGACTGGGACAGCTTCGAAAAACGATGAATACCTATGTGTGTGGCATTTATTGGGCCTTCAGCGCTTCAGGCCGGGAGTTGCCCCCATCGAATACTCGGAGGGGGCACGCGTGGAACTCAAGGTCAACAAGCTCATGCCTCAGAGCGAACTGCTCTGAATCATCGGCTGAATCACTCTTAGACTAGTTCTGTCATCAGCCCCATGGGGGGCCGAACTGATAAGATGTGTCTGCCCTGCAGCCTCCGCATGACAGGCTGACGTCTGTCAAAACTCAGCTACCGTATGGCTATTACACGCTGGGAGCCGAGACCATCCACCGATTTGGAGAGAATAATGTGCACAGCGTCATGTTCTTACCTGATGGATCATATGTTTTCTCCTGCTTTTCGGGGCCTCTTTGAGGCTGCCATTCTGCAAGCCGGAGAGTGGGATTGTAGAGAGCGTGGAAAACCTGGGCGAGATCTTGGCCTCTTGGGCAGCACTGCGCATTCGACACATCAGGCACAGGAGGCACAGGAGGCACAAGTGGGGCTTGCAGAGAGGGTGACTCGAGTTTGAGGGTATTGGTTGAACAGAGGATCTCAGACAGCTTGGATGTTAGGCTGGAGATCTCATTGAAAACTCGGCCTTTGATTTACGAATGGGCCTTGGCCTCAGCTCACCACTTGTCAAGACACAGGTAGGTTGTCCGGCTGCCTGGGGCGTTACATGACTTCCACAGATGCAGGCGAGGATGAGAAGTGCAAAATGCTGTGCAAAAGACCACTAGAAGCTGTCGGAGCCCCGGAATGGACGCGATGTCGCAGCGACAGCAGATGCTTCACCTTGTCCCAGTCTACTAGGTCAGCAGGCGAAGCTTGTAACCCTTGGAATAAGGCTGACAAAGAGAAGTTTCGATCACGGATCGACGATGAGTACCTAGCTCAGCCCTCAGACTGCGATTCTCCACGGACGCTGAAAGTGTGAGAGCTTCAGAGAAGCTTCATGAAGCTTCAGAAAAGCTTCAGAAAAGTGGGCTGCATTGGCTGCATTGGTCTGCCATCACAACATATTGTGAACAACTGCGCCCGCCCCAGCAGGCCGCTTTTTTCTCACGTGCCAGGTAAACTTCATTGTTGACAATCTCCCAGCCGCGGGCCCAGCGACACGGCACAGACAGTTGTTTGAGCTGTTTCCCAGCAGCTGTAGCTCGACCGGCAGCCCTGCTTTGAGCCGTGCTGTCCAGTACTCACTGCCCACAGTCGCATCCTTTGACTCTTGCGAGGCTGCCACAAAGTATGTTCGCAAAAGTGACGGTGGTGAGTTCACGTGCCCAACTGGAGAAGCCAGTCACTTATGCAAAGTCAGGCCTTGTCAAGGGGACATGTTGTTACAACGTGGGCATTGAGCCATCGGCGTCACAGGGAGACTTGGGTGGGCGGGGCTGTTCATGTGCAGTCGATTGATTGTTTGGCGTTCTAGCCCATTTCGGCCGCAAGATACACAAGCTCAGTTTCTCAGTTTGGAAAGATTTTGAGGCTCCCCGTTTGGATTTGAAAGCCTACTTGTTCAGCCAGATTAGCAGCAGCATCTGGAAGTCGAGTGTCTTGTTCACATCGGTTTTCTCATATGATGTCTACAGCGCTTGATGCAGGCACGGCCAGCGGGAAGTAAACCACCTAAAGGTTGCGCACGTGGGCAGAAGGTTGCAGGATGTGTAGACTGTCAGCGCGAGGCTGTAGTTTGCTCGCGTATCGCCCACGAGATGTTGCAGATGCTTGCAATCTCTCCCGGGGTGCACCACTTCGCAGAGAATGTAGGTTTTGCAACGAAAGCGCATAGATCTACACGGAAGCACTGAAAGTGTGGAAGGTGAGGGCGGCCTCCCTGTCAGTGTGCGATCCTGTCTGCAACGAAACCATGCCGAACTCGAGCAGGTGCTTCGTGCCTCGGCAATGGAACATTCGAACATTCATATTCTCAGCAAGGCAGAAGGAGGACTAGGAAAACTACCACGGAGGACATATGGGAGGTACATTTAGGAGGAAAATTGGTGGGAAAACAGAAATACTGATAATACTGGAAATCGCAAGATCCAGAGTCAACGCAGCAGATAGTGTACTACCATTTTTGCTGCCATGCTGCCCGGCCCATGTTTGCACCTCAGGCGACTGGGTGGCTGAGTTTGCGGCTACACAGGATGCGTGGCACCATACCGAGGCTTCCGCGCATGCTCACACAAAGATTGCGTAATATTGGCGAGTGGTCCCGTTGGGTGTCCATGTGTACACAGGTAATTCCAGCAGAGCATGGGACGAATGGGACGACGATGGTCTCTTGGCAAGTGTTGGGGCAGCTTGTTTCTCTGCAGCGATCCAGCACCAGTTAATAAGGCCGTGTGACTTTTAAAGAGTTGATCCCTTTGAAATCATTTGTCCGGCGCCGCCTGTCTTAAAGCTGTGCTGTGGCCATCCAATCGTTTCAAAATAGCCTCTGTGCAAAATGCTTTCAGGAAGAGCCGCTCTTCGGTCCCAGGACAGAGCGAGCTGCAGTAAACGGATGTCGTATGTTTGGAAACAATACGTATCAGAATCACCATATGTCCTGGTTTGTTTGAGTACAGGTGAAGACCGCTGCACGTAAAGATTCGTTGATCCCTCCCTCATCTGCACTACCCTGTGCCACCTCATGCCACCCCCTTCACTTTGCTCTTGTGTGCACTTGTGCAGGACTGGGCCAGGCTTCAGGCGTCCACCAAAGTGCATCGAAGGCATGCCAGCCAGAGCGGGTTGGGAAGATGTTCGAGACCTTTGGGCTTGCGATCTTGTGCGGCTTGTTCTCTGTTCTCCAGATGACGAAATGCCGGCGGACCCAGAGCAGCAGTCCCCAGAGGAGGCCTGTGGGTCGTTTTGGAGCAGCGTGTATCAGCGTGTTCTCCGCCCCCGGGCCCCCCGTGTCCTGCGGGCCGGGCAAGAATTCTTGACCCATGACCTTCTGTGCCTTGCTCTGGCAGGACTCGCGCTGGCTGGGTGCGGACTTTTCCGCAGCTGACCTGAAATCATGGCCGAATTGAGCCTTAAACGACCACCATAGCGCCTAGTGTTTTAGTGGTGCCAAATTCAGCTTCCACCTTCGCCGACACATCCTTGCTTCCTGCAAGTTGTGGCAGCTGTTTACAGCACTTCTGAGGAAGTTGCCAGACCTGAAGATGCGGCATCAGAGGATTCAGAGACTTGGTCACGACTTGCAGAGACATGTTGGACTTCAGAGCGACAAAGCGGAGGAGTCAGGGGATTTGCGCAGCGTGGAGGGGTGGAGGGCATTTTCCTTTCCGAGTGCACAATGTGAGTGCACAATGTGAGGCGGACACAGAATCGAGTCTACCGGCTCTTTGAAATCTCCGCCTAAAAACGCAAAAGTCCGACTCTCCGACTCTCCTTGGTGCAAAGGAGAACAGCGAGAACAGCTTGGACAAGATGCGGCAGACCGTTGCCGCGGCCAGGTTGGCAAAGAGAGGCGGGAATCGACGGTTGAAGAGCAAAGATGGGGTGATGTATTTGCACAGCATCTGCTAGGTACATTCATGCAGAGGAGTCTAATATGCAACCGCTCAGCGAAGGAGGGTTTAACATGTAGCAGCTCAGCAGATGAGTATTGCAGTATGCTGTGATGCATGGCCCGTGCTCCTCAAAGGCTCGCGTGACACCCGCGAGAGCACTCGCAGCACCGCAAGAAGCATCTGGAAGCAACCGGATGAATCGACGTGGAGCCCCTTGCCTGCAACTCATGATGTCAACATCGTGTGCTGCAGCGTCCGACGGCATCACGAGGTTATGTGCAGAGCATCAGCCGGGTGATCTTGCGCAGGGGCCCTGGAGGTGGAGTAGAGACGAGGAACCTGCCATAATTTTATTGCTAGGCGGCATGTCCGTCGCGCAGCCAGCGCAGGGGGGGTGGTGGTGGGGGGGCGTGGGGTGGTTTTTTTTTTTTTTTGGGGGGGGGTGGGGGGGGCAAGGGGAACGGGGGCCTCAGGCAGCATGTCCGTCGGACAACAAGCGCTCGCACTGTCGCTTCACCTGTGTTGCGTGTTGCTTGCCAGAGTTATCCTAGAGCTGGTGCCTATCGACTTAGCACGAGGCTCGTGAGGCTGATTGCAGGTGTGCCCAAAAAATTAAAAGGCCTGAATGTAGAGTTATCCTAGAACCCCCTCCGAAAAATCAAAACATGAAGGCCTATACCCCTGTGTGTCCCAAAACATCTACTCTAAACAGGCCTAGATCACAGCCACCGGCAGCTTGAGGAGTCGGTGCATCGACCTCCAAGATTTCCAGGCGCAATCCTATAAACCGTCCCCACTGCAGCCACCAACGGGGCCTGCGCCATCACAGTACCCGCCAACCCTTGCACGACCAGAGCCACCCATGCAACCGCCACCAATGCAGCCACCAGCGGAGCCTTCGCTACCAGCGCCACCCGTGCAGCCACTGGTGCTGCAATCCCGAATGCAGGCCATGGGCCTTCGTATTGGGCTGCTCGAAGGGCAGCTTGCGTCTTGCCACAAGCAGGCGCCTTTGATGGATGAACAACAGCTGCAAGGCAACTTTGCTGTAATTCAGCGCCGCGCATTTCCATGTGAATCACGGGATCCGGGAAGCTGCTGTATTGCTGCGCGCTAAGAGGAGTTGCATGGTGTAACTCCAGCGTGCCCCATTGGACTCACGGGACAAGTCAATTCGTGATACTTGTGGAGCTCCTGTACCCTTGCCCACCATGGAACTCTCAGAGTCCCCCCTACGAAACCTACCCTTCCTCCCACCCAGCAGGCGGCCAGCAGCTCCACCGTGGCCTCCTTCGACTTCACCAGAAGCGACGCAAGCACTTCGGGCGGTACGCGTCGGCAAAGGCCCCAGCGTATGTCACGCCCTGTGTTTTCTTGCCGCAAATTTCACATGGCAAAGGCCCCAGTGTATGTCACGCCCTGTGTTTTTTTGTCGCAAATTTCACATGGCAAAGGCCCCAGCGTATGTCACGCCCGGTGTTTTTTTGACGCAGATTTCACATGGCAAAGGCCCCAGCGTGTGTCATGCCCTGTGTTTTTGTGTCGCAAATTTCACATGGCAAAGGCCCCAGCGATCCCTAGCGTACGTCACGCGCAGTGTTTTTTTGTCGCAAATTTCACATGGCAAAGGCCCCAGCGTATGTCACGACGCAAATTTCACATGGCAAAGGTCCCAGCGTATGTCACGCCCTGTGTTTTTTTGTCGCAAATTTCACGTGGCCAAGGCCCGAGCGGTGGCCCTGTTTTTTGTCGCAAATTTCACATGCTGGCAAAGGAGCAAAGGCCCCAGCGTATGTCACGCCCTGTGTTTTTGTCGCAAATTTCACATGGCACAGGCCCCAGCGTATGTCACGCCGGCGTATGTCACGCCCTGTGTTTTTTGTCGCAAATTTCACATGGCAAAGGCCCCAGCGTATGTCACGCCCTGTGTTTTGTTGTCGCAATTTCACATGACAAAGGCCCCAGCGTATGTCACGCCCTGTGTTTTTGTGTCGCAAATTTCACATGGCAAAGGCCCCAGTGTCTGTCACGCCCTGTGTGTTTTTGTCGCAAATTTGACATGGCAAAGGCCCCAGTGTGTGTCACGCACTGTGTGTGTTTTGTCGCAAATGTCACATGGCAAAGGCCCCAGCGTATGTCACGCACTGTGTGTGTTTTGTCGCAAATTTCACATGGCAAAGGCCCCAGCGTATGTCACGCACTGTGTTTGTTTTGTTGCAAATTTCACATGGCAAAGGCCCTGGCGTGTGTCACGGCCTGTGTTTTTTTTGTCGCAAATTTCACATGGCAAAGGCCCCAGCGTGTGTCGCGCCCTGTAGCAAACGCCCCAGCGTCAGCGTATGTCACGCCCTGTGTGTTTTGTCGCAAATTTCACATGGCAAAGATGGCAAAGGCCCCAGCGTATGTCACGCCTTGTGTTTTTTTGTTGCAAATTTCACATGGCAAAGGCCCCAGCGTATGTTACGCCCTGTGTTTTTTTGTCGCAAATTTCACATGGCAAAGGCCCCAGCGTGTGTCGCGCCCTGTGTTTTTTTGTCGCAAATTTCACATGGCAACGGCCCCATCGTCAGCGCATGTCACGCCGTGTGTTCTTTTTGTCGCAAATTTCACATGGCAAAGGCCCCAGCGTGTGTCACGCCCTGTGCAGAATTCACATGGCAAAGGCCCAGTCGTATGTCACGCCCTGTGTTTTTTTGTCTCAAATTGCACATGGCAAAGGCGCCAGCGTATGTCACACCTTGTGTTTTCTTGTCTCAAATTTCACATGGCAAAGGCCCAGCGTTTGTCGCGCCCTGCTCTTTTCTGTCGCAAATTTCACCTGGCAAAGACCCCAGCGTGTGTCACGCCCTGTGTTTTATTGTCGCAAATGTCACATGGCAAAGGCCCCAGCGTGTGTCACGCCCTGTGTTTTGTTTGTCGCAAATTTCACATGGCAAAGGCCCCATCGTCAGCGCATGTCACGCCGTGTGTTTTTTTGTCGCAAATTTCACATGGCAAAGGCCCCAACGTGTGTCATGCCTTGTTGTTTTTGTCGCAAATTTCACATGGCGGAGGCCCCAAGTATGTCACGCCGTGTGCGTGTTTTGTCGCAAATTTCACATGGCAAAGACCCCTATGTCACGCCCTGTGTTTTTTTGTCGCAAATTTTATGTCACGCCCTGTGCCTTTTCTCGCAAATTTCACATGGCAAAGATGGCAAAGGCCCCAGCGTATGTCACGCCCTGTGTTTTCTTGTGTCAAATTTCACATGGTAAAGGCCCCAGCGTATGTCACGCCCTGTGTTTTTTTGTCGCAAATTTCACATGGCAAAGGCCCCATCGTATGTCACGCACCGTGTGTGTTTTGTATATGGCAAAGGCCCAGCGTATGTCACGCCCTGTGTTTTTGTCTGTCGCAAATTTCACATGGCAAAGGCCCCATCGTATGTCACGCCCTGTGTGTGTATGTGTTTGTCGCAAATTTCACATGGCAAAGGCCCCAGCGTATGTTACGCCCTGTGTTTTTTGTTGCAAATTTCACACGGCAAAGCCCCCAGCGTATGTCACGCGCTCTCTCTCTCTCTCTCTCTCTCTCTCTCTCTCTCTCTCTCTCTCTCTCTCTCTCTCTCTCTCTCTCTGTCTCTCTCTCTCTTTCTCTCTGTGGGTGTGGGGGGGGGTGTGTGTGTGTGTGTGTGTGTGTGTGTGTGTGTGTGTGTGTGTGTGTGTGTGTGTGTGTGTGTGTGTGTGTGTGTGTGTGTGTGTGTGTGTTTTGTCGCAAATTTCACATGGCAAAGGCCCCAGCGTATGTCACGCCCTGTGTGTTTTGTCGCAAATTTCACATGGCAAAGGCCCCAGCGTATGTCACGCCCTGTGTGTTTTGTCGCAAATTTCACATGGCAAAGGCCCCAGAGTATGTCACGCGCTGTGTGTGTTTTGTCGCAAATTTCACATGGCAAAGGCCCCAGCGTATGTCACGCACTGTGTTTGTTTTGTTGCAAATTTCACATGGCAAAGGCCCTAGCGTATGTTACGGCCTGTGTTTTTTTGTCGCAAATTTCACATGGCAAAGGCCCCAGCGTATGTCACGCACTGTGTGTGTTTTGTCGCCAATTTCACATGGCAAAGGCCCCAGTGTATGTCACGCCCTGTGCTTTTTTGTTGCAAATTTCACATAGCAAAGGCCCCAGCGTATGTCACGCACTGTGTGTGTTTTGTCGCAAATTTCACATGGCAAAGGCCCCAGCGCATGTCACGCCCTGTTTTTTTTTGGTCGGAAATTTCACATGGCAAAGGCCCTAGCGTAGATCATGCACTGTGTGGGTTTTGTCGCAAATTTTTCATGGCAAAGGCCCCAGCGTATGTCACGCCCTGTGTTTTTGTGTCGCAAATTTCACATGGCAAAGGCCCGTGTGTTGTTTTTTCGCTGCAGCTGTTTTTTTTCGGGGCCGCCCCGGTGAGTGGGTGGCCTGGCATGCGGCGTCCCCGCGCCCGCAGAAAAAGAAGAAAAAACAACAAAATAGCGCCCCTCCCTCCCGCGCCCCCCCCCCCCCCCCCCCCCCCCCCCCCCCCCCCCCCCCCCCCCCCCCGCCCGCTCCCGCTCTCCCGCTCCCGCTCTCCCGCTCCCGCTCTCCCGCTCCCCACACCCGCAGCAAGAAGAAAAGGCGCTCAATCCCTGCAAGCTTCTTCAAAGCGCATGAATCCTTTCCAAGCCCATGATGCGAGCATTGTGTTTGCACTTGGGGTGGGGCGCAGCGTGATTGCAGTTTCAGCAAGTGTCGCGCTGTCAGTGCTGGCTGATGGTTCTTTTTTCGTGAGTCGGCACCGGTGTCACTGGCGGCAGAGGGAGGGGGCGCCGCGCTCAGCGACCACTCTGCTCAGCGCAGCAACGCTCCGCCAGGGTCGGTGCGTCTGCGATGTCTGTGCGTATCTGTGTCTTTGCTCAAGGTGGGAGTTTTGCTGACTTCGCCTCTGGTGCTCCAGCCGGCACCTCCGGCTCTGTAAATGCCGGTGATGACTTTGGCGACTTCGTCAGCGGGGCGCCCAGTGTGAGACCAGGGTGCCTTTCAGCACAGTACTTCCTCGTATCCAAGATCGCCTGATGGTGAATCGTAGTGAGGCGCCGGTGCAGCTGCGACCACAGCCCCAGCGCCGCAGAATCCGCAGGCTGACATGCCTCAACTGGAGGACATACAAACATACATACATACATGCATACATACAAACACACATACATACATCACATAATAGATGGACACATATACACGTACATACACAAACATGCATACAGTACTGACAGAAAAACGCAACAAGGCCTAGAAGCATGTAAGGCTCCGCAACATTTTGATTCCCATTGTTGTGGCTGCATGTTATGCGTGTCTACTGTACTGCGCACGTGAGGGATTCACATTCCGCATTTCCGGCGCTATTCCGCGACAAGCCCTGCGACAACTCGCGACAAGCCCGGCGACAGCTCATCCCAGCAGTTGCCCGTCCGTAACATAACCTTACACGACATCCATTTTGTTCAAGTGCAGTTTTGCATTTCGCCATGCCTCGGAACACGCCCAAAGATCTAGGGCGTTTAGGCCCCTACTCGTATAACTCTTGAACTCTGAAGTCAGAATGCAAACAAGAGTTTGAAACGAGCTGCCTTGGCAAAGGCTCAGAACAGGAACTGGGCATGCGTGTGAACGTGCACATATGGTCGCGCAGGCGATGCGTATTTACGGATCACTCCTTTTAGGCTCCTGGACGGCTTCGTTTCATGCATCCATTCAAAGGGGATCTGCGTGTCAGCGGTTGTTCTGGGTATGCGCGTTTCTCGCCGCCGTGGAAGGTATACTGCTTTTCGAAAATGGGGTGGGTGGGTGGGGGGGGTGGGGTGGTGGTTGCATGTGCAACACGCGAAAACCGTGGTATTTACAGTGTTTGCTGCGCCTCCTGACAGGTGCTGCCTCTTGCCTTCTGTGACGACCGTGCCCGGAATGGGTCCGTTTACCTGGGTGTTTGTGCATCAAGAGGCGAAAACGACGGTATTTACGGTGTTTTTGCTTGTTTTCACAAGGCCCGTTTTTGCCACGGTCTGTTTCGGCCCCTTGTCTTTTTTGGATGCTCCGTGTCAACAGGCCCTGGAAGGCATTCTACTTTTGAAAATGGATGTGGGGGTGGGGGGTGGGGGTGGGAGCGGGGTGGGGTGGGGGGGAACGGACGAATGAATCACATGGCATTTGCAGCGTTTAAGGCGCTTCATCTCTACCAGGTTCCCATGCGCGTGATGGAACACTGCGTGGATTGCCCAAGAGGTCCTACTCTTAAGTCCTGCTCACTGCGGCGGTTTTTTGGTTTAGGTCGACCGAATGAGCGACTGGCTAAATCCCGCGCCTCTCTAGGTAGCCTTGGGCGGGACATTAGCAAATTTGTGATAATTGGGCGGAACACGCGAAAGCCATGGTATTGACTGGTTCCTTCACCTCCTGACAGGCTGCTTGTTGGCTTTGACTGCCGACCGTGCTCGGAGTGTGTCCGTTCACCTGGGTTGCTGTGCGTCAATCGCCGAACAGCATGGTATTTATAAGCAATTTCTGCTTGTTTTCCCACGACCCTTTTTTCCACGAGGTCATTGTCGGTCCGTTGCCTTTTTTTGATGTTTCGTGTCTCTGGGAACTTTTGGGCGGTCTTGCAAGTGTTTTCTGCGGTTTTTCACCTCCGTCCCACCAAAAAATGAGAGAAAAAAGACAACTTTTGGTTTTGCGCATTTTCGCACCGCACTCTCGCCTTCCAGACACTATTTGATGAAAATCGACCATTTTTGAAATGCTACGAAACCCCACGCAGGCCGATTAATTCGTGCTTTTTGCACTGGATGTTCTGTCTTCAACCATGTGATGCCCTGAAACCACGAAGTGTAAAAACTGCCTCTTAACCCATGCCTGCCACGCTTTTCCACGCATACCACGATTTGTTTCTATGACATTTTTTGAGGCCGCAGTTGAAGGTTCATCAGAACTTTCGTGTGGCACTGTAGGGTTCAGGGATGTTCAGGGCTTGCAGGACTGGCTGCTGCCGCCTCGGCGGTCAGCACAGGCTCGGAGGCGCGCGGGCCTGCGCTGCAAAAGCGCGGGCCTGCTGCCGCCAGGGGACGTCCAGGGTTTGGCCCTGCCCTGACCCATTTGCCCATCCTCCGCCCTCCATTCCCCGCCCCTCCACTCCCTACCCCTCTCCACCTCCCATCCACCACCCCCATTCAACAACGACGACAACGACAACAACAACAACAACAACAACAACAACTACTACTACTACTACTACTACTACTATGACTATTATTATTATTATTATTATTATTATTATTATTATTACTTGCTGTTTTTGTTTTTATTTTCGTGACTACTACTACTACTACTACTACTACTACTACTACTACTGCTACTACTACTACTACTACTACTACTACTACTACTACTACTACTACTACTCCTACTACTCCTACTGTTACTACTAATATTATTATTACTATTATTACTTGCTATTATTACTACTATCATGACAACGATTATGATTATTATTATTACTACTACTAGTGCTACTACTACTATTAGTACGATTACTACCAGTACTATTTTTTTACTATTACGTCTATTACTAGTACTTCTACTACTACCTCGTACCTATTGCCTATTACCTATTACCTATTACATACTACCTATTACCTATTGCCTATTACCTATTACCTATTACTTATTACCTATTACCTATTACCTATTACCTATTACCTATTGCTCCTGCTGCTGCTAGTACTATTACTCCTGCTACCACTCCTACCACTACCATTACTACCACTACTACTACTACTACTACTACTACTACTACTACTACTACTACTACTACTACTACTACTACTACTACTACTACTACTACTACTACTACTACTACTACTACTACTACACTACTACTACTACTACTACTACTACTACTACTACTACTACTACTACTACTACTACTACTACTACTACTACTACTACTACTACTTCTACTCCTGCTACCACCACTACTACTACTACTACTACTACTACTACTACTACTACTACTGCTACTACTACTGCTAGTACTACTGCTAGTAGTAGTAGTAGTAGTAGTAGTAGTAGTAGTAGTAGTAGTAGTAGTAGTAGTAGTAGTAGTAGTAGTAGTAGTAGTAGTAGTAGTAGTAGAAGTAGTAGTAGTAGCACTACTACTACTACTACTACTACTACTACTACTACTACTACTACTACTACTACTACTACTACTACTACTACTACTACTACCACTACTACTACTACTTCCCCTGCCTGCATCATGGGCCAAGAGTGCTGTGGCCTCCGTGGGAAGCAGGACCGGGACCTGATGCACGTGGAGCAGCAGACCGAAAAACGATGCAGATTTTTACATGTCTTTCTGGAAGCACACAATAGCAGCAATAACACATAGAATCATTGCACGGGCTCCGCGGTCCCGAAAGAATCTCGGCATAAAGTACAGACATGGTCTGGTGTGGCCTGTGCTTTCCAGGACGACTCCTGGATCTCGGCTTCAAGGAGCATAGGGGAGCGCGCTCGGCTCGGCCGAGCTGGGCTGCTGCATACCCCTATGGGAAGGGGATGGATCAGGAGGGAAAGGATCTATGGGCTCCCTGAAGTTTAGGTCTCTTCCTTCCCATTTCCCCATGCAGGGTCAGGGTGTCAGCCTGAGGGCTCAGGGTTTTGAGGATTTGAGGGCTTGGGGTTGTAGGGTTCCTTTGTGCAGAAAGGGTTTGTAGGCCTTTGGCTCTAGGGTTTAGGCGTGGTGGGCTTTCTGTCAACCCGCCCAAAGGGAAAAAGCATCCCAAGCCCTAAAGCCCGGAGCGCAGAGCTCTGACCTTTGAAGCAGGTTTTGGGGTTCAGGGTCTGGTGCGAAGGGTTTAAGTTCGAGGCCTTTTTCGGAGTGTGTAGCATCAAGATGGAGCGAGCTGCAGGGAACGAGAGAAAGAGAGAGAGAGAGAGAGAGAGAGAGAGAGAGAGAGAGAGAGAGAGAGATGTATAGTACATACAGCATATGTGTATATGTGTTATTTGTTGGTGTTTTTCCGACCCCCCTCGCCCTGCCCCGCACCATTGATCCACTGATCCACCCCACCCCTGTCTCCGAAGCAGCCCTGCGGCCCTGTGGTGCTTCGGCTACCCCAAGCTTACAAAACACCGACAGCCTCAGGTCGTCAGAACTCAGACAAGCTTGAATTTTCCCGAAGTTCCCCAAACTTGAAGAACTATGGATGTTTGGGAACATTTTGAGCCTGTCGGTGTATTGATGGCTTGAGGCTTAACAAGTATAACAAGTCTTGGGAAAAATTCGAGCCGTGTGGTGCTTTACCTACCGGGTTCTTCAGGACCGGCTTCGAGGTGCGTGGTAGAAAGGGGCTTCTTCAAACTAGCGTGTTGATGCAGCTTTAGTGGGCATTAGTGAGTGAGTGATAGAAGGAGCCAGCTAAAGCAACGACACCATATTCTGGTCTATTTTCGAGAAGCAGCAAACCGGTTTGGGCTTCAGCTTCCGGGTCTGGGTTGAGTCATGGCGCATCTCCCCCCAACCGCACCCAGCAGGCCGCAGAACGACGATGTGGCGGATCTGGAGTTGGGAGTCGGTTCTTGGGTCCCAGCCACAGCTTGACAAGCAGCACAGCTTGACAAGCAGCACAGCTTGACAAGCAGCACAGCTTGACAAGCAGCGCAGCTTGACAAGCAGCACAGCTTGAGGCTCTATGCCATTATGCCCACCAAACCCAGTCGCTTCAGGCCAGGCGCCTCCGTCTCGCAAGAGGTCGGGAGCGCGAAGTCCTGGTCACGTCATGCAGAGCAGCCAGTCAAGACCAGAAGTGCCGACAAGCAAAACAGACAGTTTAAGCCAAACGCACCAAGAAGCAAACCAGCGAATCTAAGGCCGGACGATAAGAGAAAGCAGCAACACCGTGACTGCGCAAGTCATGGAAGCAAGAGACCGCGCGAGCTATCCTAAACCAAAGCTGCAACCTCAGCCAACCTCAACTCTCAAGATCACTCCAAGTTCTGATCGCCCCGGCCACTGTTCTCCTGAAGGGCAATTCCCGGAGCCACGCGCGAAGCTTGGGGAGGAAAACTGTGATCTGATCTCGAAGGGGATACCCCAACAAGCAAAACAACCACGCAAGTTGAGCTTAAGGCCGGGCACAGCCATACTTAAGCACCAAATTGCCAAACCGGAAAACCCGGCCCTAAACCATCCCAAACCCTAAACCGCTGGGTTTGCCGGGGCCTATTCCTGCTCGGCGAACCCGCCAACTTGTCTCTTGAGCTGTTCGCGCCTTCTTGATTCTTGTCGTGCTTTGTGCGCTGTGTGACTTCTCGTGTTCCATGGCGCTTGCCGGGCCCGCGCGGAAAAGTCGCATAATAAAAAAGAGTCCCGACTTGTCGACTTGTTTAGTTCTGGGCACACTTCTGCAACTCTGGATGGCAGCGAAAGCTCGTACGATGGGTTAGGAAAGTCGGGCCATTGACGACACGACATTCCATGAAGCAAGCTTGCGTAGCTTAAAAGAGCGGGGGATTTGGGGGAAGGGGCCATTTGCAAACACAAAGCTGTTCCTGTGTTTTGATAGAGGGCCAAGGGGGCCAGAGGACCGTGGGACAGAGGACGAAGGCTAAGAGGTCAAAGGAATGAAGCGCCGGAAGGGCTTCCGGGGTCGCCAACGTTACGGAAACCGAGCCACAGCCAACGATAGGAAAGAGGAAAGAAGAAGATGAAAACCCAAAAAAGCTCCTCATCCACCTCGCTAGAACCCGCGAGCTCGAATGGAGTAATGAGCTGCATCCGGGCCAGCCTCAGGCACGGAAGCGCTACAAGTAGACACAAGGTCGAAAAACTCCTGAGCCCACTTGTCCAAACCCTCCGGAACTGGCGTGGGGGGGAAGCCCTCTTCTGGCCCAAGCCCTAGCGCTTCATCCCTGTCATCGACGTTCATCATCACCTGAGAACAAACGTTCGGTTTCGAAGTTGAAAGCTTTGGGGGGGCTCCGAGATTTGGCTTCGCGCGGAGGGGGAAGGTGGGGGGGGGGGGGGTCGGGGGGTGGGTGAATTATATATATATATATATATGGGGTGTATTTTATTAG
Source organism: Symbiodinium natans (assembly GCA_905221605.1). Classification (NCBI taxonomy): domain Eukaryota; class Dinophyceae; order Suessiales; family Symbiodiniaceae; genus Symbiodinium; species Symbiodinium natans. Next base: position 341,509 of record CAJNDS010001946.1, read on the forward strand.
TATTTTGTGCCCCTTTATTTCGTTCATTCGTTCATTAAAATCGCGCACTCACTTCGTGCACTTGCATTTTAGTTATCTTTTTCTCTTCATAGTTTTAATGTTTTTTTTTTTATACGGGCCAGTTATAATATTTTAGGCCCGTTCATACATTATATAATAACTGTGGTTCCCGCGCGAACAAAGGGGACCGCAGCCGCCTGGGAGGGGGTAGGGGGTGGGTACACTTCTTAGTGGCTCCCTAGACTTGGATCTACACGCCTCAGGCCTCCGGCCTCGGTGGATTTGCGCAAGTTTAATGCTGGTAAGCTGCTGGTACTAGTAGGTTGCTAGCATAGCATGGTTTGGCAGATTGACAGGCACATGCTCCGAACGTACTACATGCAAACACGCTTCTGACTTCTTGCGATAAAATGGTTGTTATAAAATCCCTCTCTCCTCCCCCCAATGAAGACAACACGGCGCCTACGGCGCAAAACGAAGCGTGTGGCACGAAGAAAAACTTCTCACCACCCAGGTCAACGCGGATTTGATGCTGTTTGCGGGTCGATCATCATCCTGAACGCAGCGTTCATTGGTTCGATGCTGAGGGCATGGCGCCATGGAGACTAGGAGGACATGAAGTGGTAATTGTACCCAGGTGCCCAGGTGGAGTATGAAGCTGTGCATCCTGGACAACCAGAGTTGGGCTGGTGGTTGGCATGGCAGATCTTCTTCTGTGTCTGGGCTTGCATGGGCTTGCAGCCTTGTTGCAAACTTTGAAGCGACTAGGAAAGTCCCTTACAAGTCATGCAACAGGGAATCCCCATTCAAATTCTGTAGTTGAAGTTGCGGGCCTGGTGGGAAGTTATTGCTTTGTTAGTCTTCGAGGTCTTGCCTACGTCGCTGAGCTCTGCTTGAGAGCCTTGGCTTCTCATCCACCTTAAATCAGCCTGGCCAGTGCAGCAATGCAGTCAAGCTCAATGCTGAGGAGTTTGCGGGCAAGGCAAGAACTTCTTCGGCACCTCAGATAGAATCAGACTCAAAAATTGCTGCCCCTTTTTCTGAACTTTCCCATTCGTCGGCGCCAGCCACTCCAATAGAATGCCATCCCGACACGATCCTTGTTTGCGCGGCCAACTCAAAGATGAAACACCTTTGAATGACATGCCAAACAAGGCTGTGCACAACCAATGCTGCGCTGCTATCTTCCATCAAGACATGCCAGAATCAGGCTGCAAAAGGCAAGCAGCGGTCAAGTTAATGCCACTTGCACAAGGTTTTTCTACACCAGGTTGAAACATGCTTGAAATGAGTAATGTGGCTGCGCAGCTATGTATACAAACACACACACAGACAATCATACACGGTCGTGGCAAGATTGAGAGGTTGAATCCCAGAAATCTTGAGGCTTTGATTTTTTCTTTTCTCCCTGTTTTGGTGGCGGCTTCCCCAGGGATCCCTAAAAAATGGTCAGTCTTGTGGTCCTCTTCCGCACCGCTCACACCGGTGGCCAGGCCCAGGCCGTGATGGGTGCACCCCATCCATCGATTGAATCTGTTGAGCCTACTTTCTCCCAAGAGCCGAGGGCAGTCGATGCGCGATGGGGAGGAATCTCTCTCTCTCTCTCTCTCTCTCTCTCTCTCTCTCTCTCTCTCTCTCTCTCTCTCTCTCTCTCTCTCTCTCTCTCTCTCTCTCCATCTCTCTCTCCATCTCTCTCTCCCATCCGGCTAGCAAGTTGATCATTACCCGAAGTGCTTAGAACCATAGCAGGATGACAGCAATAGAAAGAGCATGCGTTCTACCAGCTTCAATGACAATGGCACTTGGAGTTGTGATACTTCGTGTGCTCTGGTAAGTTGGACGGTATCATCGTGGGGTAGCATGGACCCCAAGCATATTTAGATTTGCTTAAAGAAACAGAAACAACTCAGACAGACCATGCTGCAAAGCAATCAAAGTCTGCACGGTGGTTTTATGGCCAAGTGCAACCTCCTTCGCCACGTCTCTCGACTCACCAGTGCCACAGCCAAGGTGTTGTCGACTGGAGGCGGAGACATTTGTAGTTGCTGACGTTGCTCTGCTGGTGTATGGGTTATGTGTACATCTCTAGACATGTATCACTCGTGACTTGAGTCCATGAAGTATGCAGGGGCTGAGGGTCCCTCACTTTGTGTGCCTCAGCCGAGGAAGACCTCAAGTGAGGGCGAGGGCACTTTTTGTCCGCCCTGTGTCTTTCTCCGAGCCCAACATCCGTGTATGTCACGCCTTGTGCTTTTTCTCCGAGCCCAACATCCGTGTATGTCACGCCCTGTGTTTTTTCTCCGAGCCCAACATCCGTGTATGTCACGCCTTGTGTTTTTTCTCCGAGCCCAACATCCGTGTATGTCACGCCTTGTGCTTTTTCTCCGAGCCCAACATCCGTGTATGTCACGCCCTGTGTTTTTTCTCCGAGCCCAACATCCGTGTATGTCACGCCCTGTGTTTTTTCTCCGAGCCCAACATCCGTGTATGTCACGCCCTGTGTTTTTTTTCCGAGCCCAACATCCGTGTATGTCACGCCCTGTGTTTTTTCTCCGAGCCCAACGTCCGTGTATGTCACGCCTTGTGCTTTTTCTCCGAGCCCAACATCCGTGTATGTCACGCCCTGT
>CAJNDS010001946.1:344235-431735 GCA_905221605.1 Symbiodinium natans
GTTAGTAGTTAGTAGTTAGTAGTTAGTAGTAGTAGTAGTAGTAGTAGTAGTAGTTAGTAGTTAGTAGTTAGTAGTTAGTAGTTAGTAGTTAGTAGTTAGTAGTTAGTAGTTAGTAGTTAGTAGTTAGTAGTTAGTAGTTAGTAGTTAGTAGTTAGTAGTTAGTAGTTAGTAGTTAGTAGTAGTAAGTTAGTAGTAGTGAGTTAGTAGTAGTAAGTTAGTAGTAGTAAGTTAGTAGTTGTTAGTTAGTAGTTGTTAGTTAGTAGTAGTTAGTTAGTAGTAGTTAGTTAGTAGTAGTTGTAGTAGTAGGTAGTTGGTTGTGGTAGGTAGTAGTAGGTAGTAGTAGGTAGTAGTAGGTAGTAGTAGGTAGTCGTAGGTAGTAGTAGGTAGTAGTAGGTAGTCGTAGGTAGTAGTAGGTAGTAGTAGGTAGTAGTAGGCAGTAGCAGGTAGTAGCAGGCAGTGGCAGGTAGTGGCAGGTAGTAGCAGGAAGAAGGAGGGAAGCAGGGGGACCATTGGTTCCCTTGCGTGATGGACGGGGTGGGAAAGCGCGGGACGGCTGTGCTGCCCTTCGTTCCCCGGGCACCAAGAGCGGGCGTATTTTTTTTTGCGAGATTTGTGGAGGGCACAAAAGACCGAGACAAGAGGGCCCTGCAGAAGAAGATGGAGAAGGAAAAGGAGAAGGTGCAGGTGGACGGGGAGGGCCGGGAGTGGTTGGTATGTGGGTGTGTACGTAGTAGTAGGTAGTAGTAGGTAGTAGTAGGTAGTAGTAGGTAGCAGTAGGCAGGAGGTAGTAGAAGGTCGTAGCAGGAGGTAGTAGGAGTAGGTAGTTGTAGGTAGTAGTAGTAGTAGTAGTAGTAGTAGTAGTAGTAGTAGTAGTAGTAGTAGTAGTAGTAGTAGTAGTAGTAGTAGTAGTAGTAGTAGTAGTAGTAGTAGTAGTAGTAGTAGTAGTAGTAGTAGGTAGCAGTAGTAGGTAGTAGTAGTAGGTAGTAGTAGTAGGTAGTAGTAGTAGGTAGGAGTAGTCGGCAGTCGTCGTAGGTAGTAGTCGTAGGTAGTTGTAGTAGTAGTAGGAGTAGTCGGCAGTACTCGTAGGTAGTAGTCGTAGGTAGTAGTAGTAGTAGGTAGTAGTAGTAGGTAGTAGTAGTAGGTAGTAGCAGTAGCAGTAGGTCGTAGTAGGTCGTAGTAGGTAGTAGTAGGTAGTAGTAGGTAGTAGTAGGTAGTAGTAGGTTGTTGTCGGTAGTAGTAGGTAGTAGTAGGTAGTAGTAGGTAGTAGTAGGTAGTAGTAGGTAGTAGTAGGTAGTAGTAGGTAGTAGGTAGTAGGAGTAGTAGAAGGTAGGAGTAGGGAGTAGTAGCAGCAGCAGCAGCAGCAGCAGCAGCAGCAGCAGCAGCAGCAGTAGCAGTAGTAGTAGTAGTAGTAGTAGTAGTAGTAGTAGTAGTAGTAGTAGTAGTAGTAGTAGTAGTAGTAGTGTAGTAGTAGTAGTAGTAGTAGTAGTAGTAGTAGTAGTAGTAGTAGTAGTAGTAGTAGTAGTAGTAGTAGTAGTAGTAGTAGTAGTAGTAGTAGTAGTAGTAGTAGGTAGTCGTAGTAGTTGTAGGTAGTCGCAGTAGTCGTAGCACTCGATAGTAGTCGTAGTAGTCGTAGTAGTCGTCGTCGTCGTCGTAGTAGTAGTAGTAGTAGTAGCAGCAGCAGTAGTAGTAGTAGTAGTAGTAGTAGTAGTAGTAGTAGTAGTAGTAGTAGTAGTAGTAGTAGTAGTAGTAGTAGTAGTAGTAGTAGTAGTAGTAGTAGTCGTAGACCCAAATCGCAGAACCCCAAACCCTAGAGCAAAAGCAATGGAAAGTGCTGGGCTGAAGAAGAAACGACGCCGGCTGGCTGCGTGCAGAGGTTTTTAGGGTGTAGGGTTTACCGCTAGCGTTTGCTGCTGCGGGCATACCCATTCTACTAAGACTCGAAGTTCCAAAGGAGGAAGGGCAGATTGATTCGCGTTGTCTTGCGTCGCAATGCAGCAAGCCCAGCAGAATCCACGTTTAAATGGAAACCTCGGTCCAACTGCGCTGTAGTAGCATGACATCATCATAGACCAAGCGCAGCCTTTCCTTTTTGTTCAAGCCATGTAAGGCTAAGGGTAAGGTGGAGAGCGTCGACGGTGTTACAAGCCGAACTCAGTTTCTTTGGAAAGTAAGCTGGTGGTGGTTTGTGTTCTTCCCACGCGTGCGACAGGAACATACATTCACGAGCCTGCGGAAAACGTGCGACTGAATATTTCTGTTTGCGAGTAGGACTTGCTACCTCAGCTATTTCCTTAATCCATATAAAGGCTGTGCTTGGTTTATGATCGTGTCACGCTAGCACAACAATCTGAACCTAGGTTTCCGTTCAGTAAAGTGGATCGAGCGTGCTGTATTGCCACGCAAAACAAGGTGAATCAGTCTGTTTCTGCAGCTTTGGAACTTCTAGTCGAGTGGGTATGCCCAGCAAAAATCCCCTCTGGGGCAGGGTGGGGATTCTTGCGGATTTTAGGGTGCGAACGAAGGTAACGGGGTGTGTGAAACTCCTGTGCGCGAATCTGCCGGCCAAACCGGTGCGTGCGTCCGCTGCCGCAGTGCGCGAATTCACCTGAGAGCCCACGCGCGAGGCCATTTTGCATGAATCATTGTAGCTGAGTCTGATGGCCTGAGTCCTCGACTCGCAGTGTCCTCTGTTTGTCAGGTCTTGGTCTTGGGTTGTGCCAGCTCAGTCCGAAGGGTGAATTCAGGGTTCTGGGACATCAGCATATATCGTGGCCAGTTGCAATGCCAGAGTGGGCGAGACCGAAGCCTCAATTATACCCTTAAGCCCCTGATTCACTTGTCAATGCTGGACAGTTTGGGGGTGTTTGGGGACCAAGGAAGCTGCTTGAGGTTGCAGTAGCCGAGACATCTCCTGAACCTCAACCCTTCACAGAGTTGGGGGTCCGGTTGGGCGTCCCTGAAGCCGCTGAAGATGTCTGGTGTCCACGTTGCGATGGTGTCCTGGACTCCTGCGGACACCATGCCGCTATGTGTGTAGCCGGCGGGGAACGCACGCAGAGGCACAATGCCGTCCGTGACCTAGTCTGCAATTGGGCGGAGCGGGCAGGGTTGCGACCCGAAAAAGAAAAGTCTGGGCTGTTGCTCCCGCAGTGCCCGGACGACACTCGCTCTGCTGGCAGACGCCCTGCTGATGTTTACTTACCGGCCTTGGCCGGGTCTCCTGCTGCACTTGACTTCGCCGTCACGGCGCCACAGCGACAGGAGACCCTGGCCAAGGCCAGTAGGGAAACAGCTGCAGCGGCTGCTGACTACGCCAGGCACAAAGAGAACCACCTCAACACTGCGCAGTGCTGCGAGGCCCAAGGCATAGTCTTTGTGCCCATGGTGGTAGAAAGCACCGGCACGTGGGACAAGGGCGCCGAGGTCGTACTCAAGCACTTGGCTCGGGCTGTTGCGGCTCGGACAGGTGTGGAATCGGCCACGACTCACGCGGCCTTGTTTCAGGAACTGTCTGTCACGGTGCGGTCCTGGCGCGCCCGGGCGGCCCTGCGCCGCCGCCAGGAGTTGGTGGAGTGAATGGGGATTGGCACTGGTTGTGGATATACCACACAGATCCGTTCGGAGGCCCCCATAACGGGGATTGCAGATGATGAGGCGTACACCTGCCTGGTATCTGCTTGGGTCCGTCAGGTTCTTCTTACGTCGCGTTACGGCCATTGGCAAGCGTGGTGCTTGAGATCTCGCGGGACGCCGGAGACTCACGCAGGTGTCGGGGGCCTCGCCCTACGGCCGTCCATGCTCTCTGCCGTGTTGTCGGGATGGACGCATCCTGCTTCACCGGGTGTCGGACGCAGCTGGGCCTGTAGCTCTTCTAGCGGCTAGCGCTGCCGTGGTGTCCCCCTGTTGGCACCGTACTCGCGCCCGTTCCACCACAAGCCCAAAGCAGGCTGTGTCGTGTGGACGCGACTCTGAGCGCCTCTGAGCTAGGCTAAGGATTCTGAAGTATTCGTTCCCCCAAACCGTGACCCGGTTTGCGCGATGATTGCCTTTGATGCCCATCCTTGGGTTGTTGGGTATGTGCAGATCACCGAGGGCTGTGGGGCTTGTCACAGGCCCTGAACCCGGAACCGTGGTTTCCCGGCTGTTGGGGGTCCTTTTGGGCTTCAAGGTCAACTCCCTGTTTCAGGCTTCCCGGCTTCTTTTCAATCATTCTTCGAATGCCACATTCTATACCAGTACCCTCCACTCTAAGTCTTTCCAGAACTCCTCACGACCCCCCCCCCCCCCCTAACTGTCCAAACTCTTGTGTGCAGGATTCCGCGGCCCCTTCGCCTGAGTGATCTCAAGCGGGGTGCCCCACTCTTGACATGGTGGTGATCGGTCAGAGAAATTTTCCTGGGCATTTTGTGCCGTCGGTAGCTGGTCGAGGAGAACTGTCCTGGAATAGTTTGGCTTGATCGTGTTGGTGTTCGGTCGAAGAAAACAGTCCTGGGCATTTTGTTTCATCAGTAGATGCCTGAACTTGTGCGCCATGAACTTCCAGATATCAAATCTCCCTCGGAAGCAATAGGGCCAACTTTCTCCGCTGAAAATGCCTTGTGTTCATGGCTGTGAAGCCTGGTGCTCGTGCAGGCACAAACTTGTGTGAACCCTTGAAACTGGCATGTTGGTTCAATCTTCCCAAAGTGGAGGTGTTTCCATGGTCCGCTGAGCGGGTCGAAGCACTCGGACAAGTCACCGCCAGGGCCACGAGCACGTTGTGGCTTATGGATGATTTCCGAGTTCACGGTTCCGGACGATTACGCCAATGATCCCATCGAGGCGCGCCGGGAGGTCGACCTTGTGGGACCATTGAAATCGTGCTTGTCTCGTTCGTTTTGAAAAAGCAGCGGGCAGCGAAAGCTGTAGACTTCATAGAGTATGTATGCGCGCGATATTGTGTAGAACTGCAACCAGCTGTGTTGGCGTCCGGAGCATAGGCGCGGCAGCGCCAATCACTGTGATTGATGATGAGTGCGGCACTGCGTAGGTTGCCCGAACACTGCACATACAGACATTCCTGTGCTCTTATCGATTCCCAACCTCCTGAGCCCACAGGCCATTTTGCTCAGTCCGACGTGTCTTCAAACCCTGTTCCTCCACTCCCGCTGCCATGGGCAACATCTTTGGCGAGGAGCGGGAGCCTGCGGCTTACTTCCTTGTAGTGTTGGGGTCGTAGGGTCTTTTTTCCGAAGCAAGCAAATACCCAGATTTAGCCACTGAACCTTCAAACGCCTGAGCCCTGACATTCACCCTTGAAAGGAGTGGCTAATTCCAGAAATCTCGTTTTTCCATTTGCCAAGGTCTCCTGCACGACAGGCCTACATGCTCCCAGAGAACGTGGAGAAGATCTCGCCGCCTCCCAGGTTGGGGGGTTGAGCGCGCTTCAGGCCGTGTGCCTCGGCCGTGTGCCAGGCGCCGGTGAGGCTGCCGCTAGGGTTTTGATGTAGGGAGGGTACCTTATTGAGAGTCTTTGTGAGGGTCTTTTCGGGCCTTGTGCGAGTCTAATAGGTGTCCTTGAGGGTGTGTTGGGTGTATATGTTTTGAATCCTGCTTGTAGTCCCCAAGGACATTTCACGTGGCAGGCTTGAATTTGTAGTGGCTTGCGTGTGGCTGTAGTGTGAGCGTGTCAGAGTTTGAGTCTGTCAAGCTTATGTAGTTTGACAGTTCCCCTTTCATGCCTGAGCTCCACCTCCACTGAATTTGAGTCACCACCGTCAAGTTGTTTGGGAGCACAAATGTACATTTCTCTCTTATCTGTCGGACTGACCCTGGATCATAGCGTGCGCTTGCGCTAGTCGTGAGAGTCGAAAAGGAGATGTTCAAGAGGCAAGCCCTCAACCCTAAAATGAGATGTCGGGGAGGGGGGGTTCGGTGGGAAGCCCCAAAACCCTAAAAGGAGACTTTGAGTGGCAAGCCCTAAGCCCTAAAAGGGGATGTTTGGGTGGCAAGCCCTGGACCCTAAAAGGAGATGTTGGGGGGAGCGGCAAGCCCCAAACTCTAAACGGAGACGTTGGGCGACAAGCCCTAAATCAAGGAGATGTTGGGTGGAGTTGGGTTGCCAGCCCTTAGCCTGAAAGGAGATGCTGGGATGAGTTAAACCCTACAAAGGAGATGTTGGATGGCAAGCCCTAAAAGCCCTAAAATGAGATGTTGGACCCGAAGCCCAAAAATGACATGTTGGGTGGCAAACCCTTACCCAAAAGGAGACGTTGGTGGGAAGGGGCCAAGTGATCAAAAACAGTGCTGGAAGGACTACCGGTCTCACCGATGCGGAGACGGCGCGCAACGAGGCGCAGGATTTACGCCTTGCTGCACTACTCCGCCAGGACAGCCATGTGCTTGCCCTGTGTTAGCAGTGGGGTGACCGTTCAGGGTTCCCTCCCAAAGCCTTAGCTTTGCTCGACTTGCACTTTGCTTGCATTGCTCTCGCTGGCAGATGGAGCACCAGGGCATCCCGGTTCCAATCATGCCGCCGGGGACTTGGCCGTCTCTGTCTCCGTCTCCGCTTCTCTCTCCCTCCCTCCCCCTACCTTCTTAGGGATTCGCAATATTCAAGAGCTTACTCCAGAACGCCGCTGCTTGCGGGGAGACCACTGGATTCTTTTGTGGGGTGGTGTTTGAGAGGTGGCACCGTTGGGTTTCATCTCGGTTTCCTTCGGTATTTGCTTTCGTTTTTTTTGCACGTTTTTGTCTTCTGAGCCCCTCGACCTAACCCCTAAGAGCCACAACCACCCCTGAGACGAGCTTAGTTTTGCTTGGCGCCCGGTCGGTTTGAGCACACGCCCGGTAGCATGAGTGACCCTCATATCCCCCACTTTGTAAATGGAGGCAGGCAGGGTCTCGGCCGCTGATGCACCGATATCCGTCTCCATAAAATTTATGGGTTGGTTTGGCTGGTTGCCCTTGAGACTCAGGTTAAATGCCTAGCAGGACCCTCGACGCGTGGAAACCCGTTTTCCTTTCTTGGCCTGTGCGTCCTGACGCTGGCCAAGTTCCCTGGCCATGCGAGATGCCGGAGTGGCGGAGTTTCGTAGCTATGACAGGAACGTCAAGGAACGTCAGGCATTGGCGGCTCCGTTTTCCAACCCCCCTAGTCCTAACATGTTGGGGATACCCTCATATCCCATTCTTCATAAGTTTTGAACCCTCAAGCCCTAACCTCAAAATCCTATACCCTCGAAATGCGACAGTTCCACCTCTCCGAATCTGCATAACTCAAAGCTCCAAACCGAAAGACCAAGCCCTGACACACCGGACATGAAACCTGGAACTGGTAGAACCCCGCACCCAACCTGGCAGTGTTCGTGACTGGTCGCACATCACAGGCACCAATTCCGCAACGGGCCACGTGCCACCCCGGCAGCGCGCTGGGCCGGCCGGGGGATCAAGGTTTAGAGTTTAGGGTTTTGGTTGAGGGGCTTTTGGCTTGTAGGGCGTTAAATCACGAGCTTGTTTTTTTCTGCACACGTTCTGCCAAAGCTGTCTTCGCTTATGGTCATGCTCAGCAAAAAAAAGTGGAAACATGCCATCAGGGTTCTCTAGTCCAAACAAGCACTGAGATGTCATGTTGCTTGCTATTGCCCTCCGGAAGTCATCTAAACCAAGTCGCCCGTGCAAAATGACAAGGCCTTCAAAAGACACCGCCACCTTTGACATTGACTCTGAGCCGCGGCAGTCCATTGCCGGTGCTCCTGGGCCATGAGAGGCTGCGTTCTGCGGCTTGGTCTTAGGCGTGGGGACGAAAACGCCCACGCCTTCTGTTGCGTTCCCAGGAGCACAAAGTCCTCGTTGACCAGCGCGAGGAGCTCCTGCCCTGCCCTCAAGTCGACCGCCCTATGTCCTAGGACGACTTTTAGGGGTCTGGGCAGGGACCGTGCGTTCGGGCCACGTTTGGGGGTGCGCTTCAAACTGTTTGCAGTGTTCGCGCTCGGGCGCGTTGCTTTAGCATTCGTGATTTTGGGGACACTGAGTCTTGGTTATCTTTTCAGTTGCATTATTTTCCCACTCGAAACCACAGTCCTGTCTTTTTGTTATCAATCAAGCTGGTCGCACTCAACTGTCCCGGCTCTTTGTTACCCTGCCCGCCCTGCTCGGTCGCACTCGACTGTTTCGGCTTTGTTTGGTACCTTGCTGCAGTGTTCACGCGCCAGGTCAAAATTGGCCCGACGCAAGCCCCACACCCAGCGTGGGCATCGCATGAATGAGCGCAACCATGCACTGCTGCAACAGTCCAGCATGCAAGGCCACGGATTGGTGGGCTTCTGACTGCACTGTCCTCGGAAGATGATGTCTTGCCAAAAGACCCCGATCTGGTTGAACGCTGCGTGAGAATTGCGAGCTAGTTCGGGGTCTTTTACGACCCGTGCCGAGGCATCCGTGGCCGTTGCGCCCCGTACCTGTACCTGTGCCTGGAAGTGAAGACCATTTTTCGGGCTAAGATCTAGACTCTGTGTGCTCTCCAAAAACGACAAAACAGGCTCATCAGAGCATAACATAGTGACATAGCGTAACCACCTCACCAAACTTAGTTTGTCAACACACAGGACCAGCGTGTTGGATGGGAGCCTTGAACAGCAGTCACGACCTCTGCATATCTCGACATCAGATGCAGCAGATAAGCTGATGTTTCGGCTGATGTGATTCGAGCCTACACATGGCTCTGGCCAAGCTCTCCGCGAGTTCTTGAAGAACTTTGACACAGCGACTCCGGCGGACCGCGGAAAAGCTGAGGTCCTTGCCTGTCTTGGCAGTAAGATGAATGAAGAATGTGAAGTCCTTGTGTGGATGGGAACCCTTCAACACTATTCACCTGGCTTTGAACACACGGGGGCTGCTGTACCAGGCAAGGGTATTGTGAGCCTGGGGGATGCATTCAGTGCAAGCACCCTCTGCGGTGGAAGCCTCAACATGAGGCTCGGCCTTCATCATACGCGCTGGAAGAAAAAAGTGGTCTCGCCAGCATCAGGAAAGCTGGCCTTGCGATTGCCCGCCGACTGCATGTTATTAAAGCGGAAGCTGAAAAGTTCCACAAGTGTCCACAGATCAGTCGTGGCATATGGTTCCTTTTGCAGGGGACCCCTTCAGGTTATGTTATGTTTCTAGAGGTCTTCATTGTAGCTTGTTTTCGTCAAGGCATCGACTCGACGAGGCGCCCTACTTTGTAATCAATTGTAGCGCTGTAGCAGATTGAATGCAGCCCCATTCTGTTTTAACTTGTGGTCCTCGAGCTGCTTCTTGTACCTTATATAGAGCCCTGTGCAAGCCGCACGGCCTTGGTGGGCGCCAGGCACAATCACAAGAGTTCGACCTCGAGAGGTCCCGTGGCCTCCAGTCGTGAGGGATTAGGGTTTGAGCAGGGGGTTCACTCGACAGGAAAAGCGCGCGGAACCGCGCCTTTTCCAATATTTATTTGGCACTTTGCCCTCAGGTGCAGAAAAGCCAGAGTCTGACGGGATCAAGGGTGAAGGTTCATTTGTAAGCACAAGTCTAAGTGAATAAGAGAGTGAACCAAAACCCCAGATAAAAACCCATTGATTGAATTCAAGGAATGAAACGGCGCGCGAATTCAATTTTGAACTTTGGGCTTCGGTTTGTGCTCGTTCGCTTCATTTTGCATTCTTTGCGCGAACCGATCCACAGATCACGCGCTCACTTCGTTCACGGTATCTGCGAGAATTATGAGTGAAGTCAAGGGACGAGCGCACGAACTGACTTTGTTCATGCTATCAAGGGAGGTCGGCAGCCGCTTGGGGCCCTGACCATTTCTTAGTCTGGTCCAGGCTCGAGGGTTTAGAGTCCGTAGGGTCGCGTGAGGATTTTCGGGGGTTTTGGATTTGGGCCTTAGTGTAAAGTCAGTCTCAAGAATCCTCGGCCCGAATTACAAGCTTCCTGCCTTGAACCCTAAACCCTCTCAAGCCTGGAGACTTAGACCTCGAAGCCCTTCAAACTTCAAACCTTGAAACCTGTCCTAAATCCTGAACCTCTGAACCCTTCAAGCCCACACTGCACTTTACAAGCCCAAACCCTTACACCCTGGAGCCTGAAGCCTGGAGCAGTGGACACTGTGCTTGTCTGTGCTTGGTTGGCCTGCAACTTCAAGTACGGCAGGTAGAGCGGACAAGACAACTGCAACGTGACCCATGTGTTGTAGAGCAGCATGTGTGCATGCGAGCTTTCTTATGCAGTGTCACGCACATGCATAGGCTCACCGAAGGACAAGTCCAGAATTTTCTTCGTATCGATGTATGTATGCATGTGAACATATACGTGTTCGTGTCTCGGTATCTGGGCCTATTGGAGCGTCTAGGCCCATAGAGTGGCACACTTACAGAGACACGTGACAGCCTACGAATGCGGTCAAGTCAAAAACCCAGAAACCAGCCCAATAATCAGAACTTGCGAATCAATCAAAAACTGCTTATTCTAAACCAGCTTCGATTCGGCAACCCTAGCGTTGCTGAATCCTGCATGGGAGGCTCCGTGTGAGAAGTTCTTATTTGCCGACGAGAAGAAGCCCAGCCCAGTCAGGGCTTCAGTGTTTTGCTGGCTCCTTCAGAAACTACGACGCAGAAACAACAAAAGAACCTTGCCACGTCAGAAACCAGTGACTTGTTGGATTCAGCAACCCTAGAGTTGCTGAATCATGACCACCTGGGCATTGCCGACCAGTGAAAAAAGTTCAGAGACCAGCCCGCGAGTCAGAAAATGCGAATCAGTAGCTGCGAATCGGAAGCCAGCCTCCGGTTTGCCAGCGCATCAGAAACAGACCAGCTGGAATCAGATACTCAGGTGTGGGGCGAGGGGAGGGGGTAATCCCGTCCGGTTTTGCCAAACATCAGAAGGATGCCCGTTGTCAGGAGCTAGGATATGAAAATCTGAACTGCCCCGAATACCCCAGAATCCGTAAACTCTACAACGCGACGGCGCGCCCTCTACCGGGAATCCATCCACATCCGGGTCCTTGACGTCTGCAACATGAAAAGTCCAGGCCCCGTTCTAAGGACCGTCAAACAGCGACCCCTACTGTGGCGTGCCGTGGCATGCAGAAAAAGCCCTGTGAGTTCTGTGAGGGCTCTCTGCATTTTGAACTGTGATGCCCATTCCTGAGGCTGCAGGCCGTGGCTGTCCCGGACACTTGCCTTGAACCTAAGGTGTGGGAGGACCATGCGCAAATTCTGGGCCGGAAGCAGTTCCTAAACCTTAAAATCGAAGCCGTAGGGTCAGGAAGTCAAGCTTGAGCCATCATCAGCTGGCGAGCTGGCAAGCTCCCATGTCTTGATGTCAATTAAGTTTTTCTTGTTGCCCAAGATTGCGAAGAGGGAAGTTTGGCACCCGAAGCCCACAATCCCCGGCGCAAATGGCAGGCCTCTTTACACTAGTGAGATTTGAGGTAAATCTAGGGTTGAAACACGCCGCAGCACGTGGGGACATTCAACGAAGCTGCAGCTTCAAAGGACTGCTCTACCCCCAATGAGAGCTTCGAGGAATTCGAGGCCATGTTGACACGCATGGGGCCGTGCAGAACTGGGCCTTTGTCGAAATTTCCATCTTTTGAAGTGCAGTGGGCAGTTGCAGGGGGTTTTTGGGGAATGTACGTTGACACGTGGTTACGTGGCATTTCCGCGTCAAGCAGGGATAGGTTTGGATCATGATGCCCTGCACCATGACAAAAGTTGCAGTCCCAGAGCAAGGCAGGCGTCATGCATCTGCCTTCGGGGGTGTGGGTTGTAATTGACAGGATGTCCTGGACAACTCGGATACTTGGTGGGTCAACGTCTATTCTACGCTTGCGGCCCAGCCCTCTTCATTTGTTGACACCCTTCCATGCGAGACTTGTGCGGCAGCCCCCCCCCCCCCCGAATTTGCCGTCTGGGTTTTCGGGATCTTCAGCACTCAGAATGCACAACGCATTTTACCTTTGACACGAAGCTCTCACTCGCTCGATAGAGAATGTGTAGTGGGTTATATGACATCCAAGATATTGCTATGAGCCCCTGTGTTGCTCGGCCCAGGCCTCTGCCATCTCTGTCGGCCACGGACATGGCCCCTCGGAGCGTTCGTCATTGCTGCGTGTGAAATAACTTCAGTGGAGACCCAAGGCCCAAGTCTTCAGACGTGGCAATGGATTTCCGGGATTCAATCTTAGGAGAAGCTGGAAACATGCAGCATGCAGGTTCAGGGTTTGGGGGCTTTAGGGTTTGAGCTTCAATATTTGGTCAAGAGCCCCTTCAGATCCCAGTGGTAGCGCTGTGTAGATGGGCAAAAGAAGTTCAGGGACTTGTCCTTCGTTGAATGCTCGTTTTTCTTCCGTCGGTCCTTTGTATTATGGGTTATATAGAAGTTCTAGTTCGGGTACCCGAGACAAACTGTTGACTCCAACAGGTCTTTAGAGGGAAAGAGGTTGGCTCTTTCGTCCTTCGAAGGAGGATGTGGAGCGCATCGCGGCGGAGATTGAGTCTGGCATGTGACGGTTTGTAGGGCGAATACATCAACACGCAGTGTCCTCTGTTTGTCAGGTCTTGGTCTTGGGTTGTGCCAGCTCAGTGCGAAGGGTGAGTTCAAACGTTTGCTATGTGAGGGTTCTGGGACATCAGCATATAGTGGCCAGTTGCAAGGGCAGAGTGGGCGAGACCGAAGCCTCAATTGCAGTGCTCGAACACACGTGAAGCCTCCAGGTAAGGTCAGGATTCCGCGGGCTGCTGGTTTAGTTCTCTTGTTCTTATGCGAGACCGCCGTGAAAAAGTGACGCGCAGGTGCCTGAGAGACGTCGAGCTCCAGACGGCAAGGCGTACACGTACCGCGAGTTCATCAAGCAGCTTGTCTGAATCCGTTGGTCCATACTGAAATCCACTACGGGTATCAGAATGGTTGAGAGTAGGTGAGGGCATTTCGGGTCCTGGTCAAACTTTGTCTTGTGCCCGAGCAACCCTTCACTAAACCGAACAAACGCCTCGAAAGGGGAACAGGGGAAAAACCCACAAACCCCAAAGGGGGAGGAAGGGAAACAACCCGTGCAAAGGAATGAGACTTTTGGTCAGGACAGCCCGCAGTGACGAGCTCTCGACACAGACAGTGAAAGCTGGATACGTTGAGTATCCTTGTCGGTGAATCTTGATTTCCCCCCACGGGCTGTTAGTGTGGAAAATGAAAGCTCACCGAGCTCCCAATTTGTTACAGTTCCAGGATAGTAAGAGGATGCGTCGCCGCTTGGGCGAAAATCCGCAAACTCCAACATCGTGGACAAGATGTCCTTCGCAATCTCACTCCATGAAACAGCCAGACGATGTTGGAGCTGAAAGGCACTGAAGTCATGTTTGGTGATTGCAAGGCTCGGGGACAAGAACTTCATTCTTCAAGTTACCTGAAAACCATAAGACGGATGGCTGTTATGTGCCTTAGTTAGGTGCCTTCCAGTGCCGTTTAGGGGTTTATGGTTCAGTTTTATTTGTGTTTGACTGTGAGGCTAGGCTTCGGATGTCAAGAGATTTGGGTAAAATCCAAAATCCTTGATGATCTTGCGTTCAGGATGGGCCACCAAGCGAGCATCATGAGCATCAGGTTTGCCCGAGCACGGGACACCAGGCGAGCGTCATGAGCATGAGCTGCTCAGAGCACGGGCCCAGCAAACCCAGCGCGCGCTGCGGACTCGGAAGACGCAGCCAACCCCCCGAGCTGATTTCACTGTCGTCGTTGTTACTTCTACTCTCATGTCATGGGCAGCTTTGGCGGTTGCCGTGACTCTTTCACGTCGTAGCTGCTGTGAACCGGAATGTGCGTGAGAAGAAAAAGCCATTGTCAAATAGCCGTTTTATGTGTCCAAACACAGGGACTTCCTCCCATGGCTATGGATCGTCAGGCACAGTGTGGAGGGTAACAGCCGAGCGGATGGGGGGCTTGGGGCTGCTGACTCATATCTTGTCAACCATGATTTGGGGTTCATGCCAGAGGATTAAGCAAGGTTTCATGGCCGGCCGCCGAGGCTGTCCCAAGAAGACGCTGGACTCCACCTGACCTTGAAATCACTTGGAGAGGTTGGAGCACCAAGTAGCCTGTCAGGCGGCGGCGAGCCGTGACTTCGAGGACTCGAGGACTGAGAAGCGCGCCGGCTGCGCACTTGCGCGGCTGGCTGCTGCTCGGGTTTTGGCGTCCGCAGAATTGATGGTTCAAATACGTTCGGGGCTTTAGGGGTCTAAAGTTGGCTACTGTATTAAGGTTTGGGGGTTGCAGCGGCCGCGACCTAGGGGTCAGGGCCTCTTTCGTTTTGGTGGCACGTTTGACTCGTCGCTCAGGGCGCGCGTCAAAAACCCTTGTCATCAACTCATTGACCCACGTACCTCTCGTGGAATGTAATCGTGAAGGACATTGTAGGATTTGAGGTGTTGTGGTCTTGGGTTTCCTGGTCCGCCAGGGAACTTCGGCACAAAAGACGGGTCCAGGAAGCAAAGCATCTCCCCCAGTTTATTCCCCAGCTGACAGCATCTGCAGCGCAAAAGCGCAACATATGAAAGACCAAACGAAAAGTCCACCTTGCAGTTGCGATTCATGGTTACAGGGTTGTTGCAGCAGCGCGAGAAGCAAGGGCTTGATCAGAGACCTAGTTGCGAAATCTCCCGGGAGGTGTCCCTAGAGCCTCGGGAGCAAGTTGCACGGGCCATCAAATCTATTTTGAGCCTTGGCTCCCTCGTGTGCGCCGTCCGGGAGCACGTGCAGGCAAACGGTCGCCTGTTTTTGTCTTTCGTGGTGCGTTCGCTGACAGGAATGTGGTCAGATGATGCGCAAACGACCGGCATTTCAAGACAGTGCAGTAGTTTAGCACACTGTTTGCGCCCAAGGAACAAGCTGACCGTGGAGAAGTTTGCGGTGTTCTCTCGGAGAAGATTCTGGAATGTGCCTTGACATTCAAGGCTTAAACTGCATGCCTGATACACGCCATGTGATGGCATCGAACAGTTACATGTTGTATGGTTCAGAATCTGCAATAGGCAATAAGCGTGGAACTCCAGGAGTTCGAGTGCACCTTCCGAAAGTAGATTTATCGGCTCTCGGATTCGCGTGAATCGCCGCAGGGGCGTGTAAAAATGGTCTTTGAGGTCGCGGTTGGGGTCGTTGGAGGGTTCAGACTGTTTCCAAAGGATGTGTCAAACTTTCTTTTCGCGGCGCTGGTCTTTGGGGCCCAGACGTGGGCTGCGTAAATGTTTTGGGGTCTGTGGTCGCCGATGGCCCTTTTTCAGGGGCGTGAAGTCTTAGAGAGCGTAGTAAACTTGACTGGGTCACTTCCGTGGTCTGACCCCGTTCCGGGCGAGGAGAAGAGTTGAGTTTAACAGCTAACAACCCCGCGCCGAGGGTGGGGAAGAAAGAAAGACCATGCGAGACCATGCGAGCACGTGTTTGCAAATTGGGGGGCTGCGCCCCCCCAACCCCCCCGCTGTTTTAAGCTGTGAACGATTGAAGCCCATCAGGCAACTTTTTCAAAAAATATGTGCGAGCGTTATGTGCGGCCTCCCCCCCCCAACCCCCCGGCCTTTTTTAGCTGTGCAAGCTTGTTTCAAAGCATATGGGCGATTGAAGCCAGTCATGCCACTGGTTTCGAAGCATATGAACGATTGAAACCCATGATACAGCATTATTTCCCATTGGGGCACCCCCCCCCCCAACCCCCCTGCCTTTTGCCGTGCAAATTTGTTTCAAGCATATGAATGACTGAAGCCCGTCGTGCGATCATGGTGTTTGCAAATGGAGGGGGGCTGCGCCCGCCCCAACCCCCCCGCTTCTTTAAGCCGTGCAAGCTTCTTTTTTCTTCGAAGCATAGGAGCGATAAAAGCCCATCAGGCCATTTTTTCAAAGCATATGAACGATTGAAGCCCATGATGCGAGCATTGTGTTTGCAATTGGCAAGGGCTGCGCCCCCCAAACCCCCCCGCCTTTTTTTGCCGTGCAAGCTTGTTGCAAAGCATATAGAAACCCATCATGCGAGCATTGTGTTTGCAAATGGGGGGGGGAGAGGCACCCCCACGCTTCTTTAAGCCATGTAAGCTTTTGCAAAGCATATGAATGATTGAATGCCATCATGTGTTTGCAAATGGGGGCCTGCGCGCGCACCCCCCCCCAACCCACCCCCAACCCCCCCGCTTCTTTAAGCCGTGTGAGCGAAAGGCATCATGCGAGCATTGTGTTTGCAAATGGGGGGGCTGCGTCCCCCCAACCCCCCACTTCTCTAAGCCGTTCAAGCTTTTTCAAAGCATATGAGCGATTGAAACCCATCATGCCACTTTTTTCTCAAAGCATATGAACGATTGAAGCCCATGATGCGAGCATTGTGTTGGCAAATGGGGGGGGGGGGGCGGGCTGCGCCCCGCCCTCGCCCCAACCGCCTCGTTTTATAAGGCCACGCAAGCTGCATTCAAAGCATATCATATGCGTCTTTTTGAAACCCATCATGCGAGCACTGTGTTTGCAAATGGGGGGTGGGGGCCTGCTTTGTTAAGCCGTGCAAGCTTGCGAGCAACATTTATAAGAATTCCTACGACAAGCAGTACGCATCCTATGAAGACATGGGGGGAACGTAGGAAAAATAAAGAAAATGGACCGTGACCAGTTCCTATGAAAATATAGAGGGAACGATTTTTTTAGGAAAAACCAAGAAAATCGACCAAACCCCTAGGAACATGAAAAAGGGAATGTAGCCTTTTCCTAGGAAGACCAGGGGCCCAGCAGACCAGGGCACCAGGAGACCAGGGGACCAGGGGACCACGAAAAAAAAAAATACTAGAAAAATTCTCGCCCCTTCCCGGGCTTCTCGAAGAAGAGAACCCCGAGTTTGATGACCTTCAATTGGGGGACAGAAGGGCCATTCGCCTTGGCCGGCATCAAATAACCGGTAAACGGCTCGAACTTCGTCGAATGTGTGATGCATCTGTAAGCGGGCAGGATGGCTCGGTCACGTTGGAGGAGCACTTGGCAGCAAGTTTGTTTGTGTGCCGTGGGCATGCCAAGGAGTGTGCCAACTGTGTCTCAATCATGCACACCACTGCCAGGAGTTCACCACAGGGCTGCTGACCATGAAGGGTCCGGCAAAGGCCATCGACGTGAAGGGAATTGCTGCTGGGATGAAACCGGTTCCTTGTGAGAGGACGCCTCCCATACCCGCACCCCTGACACCGCAAACACTCCCGCCACGCACCCCACACCCCCCACAAACCCCGCCCACACCCCCTACGCCCCCCCCACACCCCCCCCCCCCCCCCCCCCCCCCCACACCCCCGCCCCCCAACACGTTTCTGATGCATACTTGCCCACAAGAGGTCAAGCCTTGGATGCCCTCACCCCTAGGGCCCTAAGAACTAGACCTTAAACTCCGGGGGGCAAGTCGGGGCAAGACAGCGCGAGATTGAGGTTTACGATGTGAAGAAGGAAGCACAGAGAACGAAGCGTCGGATGAAGTGCCGAAGCTGCAAGCACTCATCGCTTGCAAGGGGGCTTTGGGCGCAAGTTGCTGCAACCAAGGCGCATTGACGCACAGCTGCGAGACATCAAATCACAAGTTAGTGGAAACACGAATGGAGACGTTGGAGGTTGATTTCAGACGAACCGTCGACACTCCCATCATAAAAAGGTGGCATGGCAGTTGGGGATGAAAGTATCTGGAAGTAGTTTCTTCAATTTCAAATGATTGTGGTATGGAACACAAATTGAGCTGGCTCTTCCTATTGGATTGTCGATGTAGCTGAAAGCCTTCTCTGCGGCTCCTCCGTGACGGCTGCCAG
Organism: Symbiodinium natans; assembly: GCA_905221605.1. NCBI lineage: Eukaryota > Dinophyceae > Suessiales > Symbiodiniaceae > Symbiodinium > Symbiodinium natans. The sequence continues at coordinate 362,040 of CAJNDS010001946.1, forward strand.
TAGCCTTCGTAGAACCGTAGAACCATGCAAGCCACAGGCATCCTGCGGCCACAGCGAAGTCTTCATCATCCATTCACTTTCTTCTCACATCCATTTTTTTACATTTTCTACCAAGAAGAGCGGTCTCCATCGCTCTCGACAGGATGCCCGTGGCTGCCACTTGCTCATGTCACAGTCCTCGGGGGCCAGAACATGGAACGATGTCGCTGGGAGTTCGATGTTGAGTAGTCAGTGGATTCGCGATCATATGCGAGCATGGGAAGTCGATGACCTCAATGGTCACTGTCAGATCTGTCTTGTGTCAAGGGCCACCGCTGTCCTTGTCTGGTTCCCAGGTCTGGCTAGATGCTTAGCTTCTGTCTCACATCCGCTGCATATGTCGTCAAATGACCATTGCCAGCAGATTTTCGAATGGCGTGTCCGGCGCCTCTCGTCCATGCGCAAACAGCCCATGCCTTGCTTTATGCAGGAAGATTATGCTGGAAAAATGATGGCCTCCCTGACTCCTGCGTTGCCCGTGGCGTGTCGGTTTTCGTTCGCTTTCAAACTGTTTGACAGGTACATGAACGGTTTCCCGATCGGCGTGCAGAAAGATGGCAAGTGCGCGGCATTGGCAGCACAACAACTTGCTTCCTGAAGTTTGCGGAATTCTGCGCCTTAAGCCACGTTGGCAGTCGAAAGTTCTGTGTTTGGAGCGGAGAGCCATGATGGATGGTCCGCAGCACACGAAGAGCACAGCATGAACTCAAGGCAGGCTTAGAAATAGAAAACTGAAAGGGCGCATGGAGATGAAAGGAGATGCATACTTTCGAAAGTGCAGGTACTACCTCTACAACCACTTGAAGCTGGACTTGAAGTACCACTCAAGCGCTCTCGGCGGTGGTTTTTGTAGCGTTTATGGTGGCGTTTGCGGTTACCAGAAGTCCGCCAGGCGATCAGTATGAGGGCCACCGGATTGTGGGCTTCGAGATTGAGCCGAGGAGCATCGTTCAGGCCGTGAGTGGGCGTGCTGGAAGTTGCGATGCGACAGAAGTAAAAGGCTGAGTGTGTGTGTGTGTGTGTGAGTGTGTGCGAGTGTGTGCGTGAGTGTGAGTGTGTGTGAGTGCGTGACCATGTTTTGCCTACTGTGCCTTCGCCAGGCGACGCAGGCCGATCCCAGCAAGCCCGGGGGCTTGAAGGCCGTTTGCCAGGTGCGGGGGCTCTACAGACCCTACAAATACTCTACAGCGCTAAGAGCAGGATGATGCAAGACACATCAAGACGTATCAAGACATGGCCTTTCAAGACATTTTTCAACACATTCCAAGACGTTTCAAGACGCAATAAGAAGCACATGGAACTCATAGAGCCGCGTACTTGTACCGCGAACCACGCACCGCGCAGGAGGGAGCCGATGCTCAGCTCATGGAGCTCGACACATTCAACGCACCCCCGGCAGTTTGGGTGTCTTATTTTCCGATTGTTCCCTTGCTTCTTACCCTTGCTGGCAATGTTCTGTGACCATCTTGGCAGGAAGTCATCTTCTCGTATGACGTAGCTTGGGAGTACAGTGCTCTGCTCAGCCATAGACATGTTTGCAATGTTCGAGAAACTTTTAGCCTCATGGGAGGGTCCTCCCTCCATGCTTTGTCAATCTAAGCTGGGCTCTTCCTTGAGATTCCGTGAGCAGCTTGAGCTTCAGGCGAAGTTCGGTGGGTCTCAAGATGGGACAACTACTTGAAGATGCCCGGCACCCTGGAATCCCTAATTCTCGCAACGGAGGTGACGTGCAGACGTCAGTACCAAGATGCACCAAGCATCCACTAGGTTTTGAGCAGCACCAACTCAGGACCGGGGGTCAGATCCACTGGTTTTCAATCCTGTGCCTGGATTGCACACGATTCAAGTTGCTGCATTTGGCACAGGGAATCGACTCAAGATCTGATAAGGAACTCCCTCATGATCATGCTCTTCCTTTCGGGCATGGCCGGGTGCCTTGAGGACCTCTGAGCGCGGTGTAGCACAAAACGTAGAGCTTCAAGAGCCCTCTTCAGACCGCTCCAGACCCAAGGTCGCCATGATTCTGCTTCGAACTCTTTATCGCTCCTCGGCCTCTTCTGGTCACGAGATGTCACTAGCACATACCAGGCACATACTCCGCACGGGGCGTTACCCGTCGTGCTTTTTTTCACAAATAAGTGTTTGGCCTTAGCGGGAGCACGATTTTGAACGTGGTTTTAGAGTTGTAGTCCAAGAAAAGTGCAAGTTTCAGAGGTCGTTTTGTGGAAACCATGGCAGGCGTGGTACTTTCGGCGATCGCGCGTGGCTTTGTTCGTGTCTTGTTTTGAAGGTGGCTTGCAGGCCGAAAACACTGCGTATGCCGATGCTTTCGTGGCTTCACGTTGCAAAAACGTGGTGTTAGGGCTTATCCCTGCCCTGAATGCTTTGCGGTCCACGGCTCTTCTTGGCCGTATGCAAAGCGCCAAAGGGGGGCAGCAGGCTCCAGGGACTTTGGTGTGTAGGGGATTTGTGCTGGTCCTCCAATTTTGAGGGGTATCGGGATTCGGCACTCCTTTGGAGTGCGCAAGGTGTTTGTAATTGACCCATCGGCACCTACTAGAACATACTAGTACATACTAGCACTAAGCCGCTAAGCCACAACAGGGTCGCGGACAGCTCGTGCACTATATCTATTAGAGCCGGCTGCGAGCCATCGGTCATCCTACCCCGAAGCTCAGGAGACATTACCAAGTACAACGAGCTCGCCACTGCCGAGGAAGCGGCTGAGGAGCCTTTTCTAGCCTGTAAGTGTGCCTTCCATGTCTCCCCTTTCGCCTCCTTCGACTGCGAAAAATCCTTAGGCCTTACAAGCCTTGAATGCCTTGAGCAGGAGACTGGCTGGAAGCTCGTCCATGGCGATGTCTTCCGCAAGCCGCGATTCGGCCGCTGGGCAGAAAGAAAAAGTAACGTTGTGAAGTTGCGAAACGCCGTAAGGCGGCGCGACAGACAGCCTGGTCCCTTTTATCCTGACCCCAACGATGGGCGACAGGTAATGGTCATTAATGGTCAGTAGGCTTGCAGTGCACTTGGCTCTGAGGCAAGCTGTTGGCAGTGTCGGTAGGCTCCGGAGTCTGGGACTGAGATGCTGTCACGTCACGTTTTATCACGTTCCTTTCACTGATCACGTTTCCCTGTCCCCAGAGCCGAAACCAAAATGTGCCTCATGTGCAATTGATTCCAGAAGAAACATCATGTGTGTGTGTGGCTCTCCAAGCAACGCATGTATTGTGGAGTTTGTTGAAACCTCTCTGAAGTATTCATGGCCCAATGTTGGACTCGACCGACTCAGTGCCTGCTACAAGCCGGGCTTCGCACGTTCTTCGGCTCAGTTTACCGATTTCCCTTATTTGCTTCCCAGCTTTCCCAACGCTTTCTAAGACCGAATCTTATGTTAAGTCCAACAGCATCACAAGCTTGAACCCTAGGCACCAGGCGTAAGAGTGGTCACTGTCATCGCCATCAACGGCGAGACACTTCTGAAGGAGTCTCCGGTGTCTTCGATTGCGGACTTGACCCAGCAGGCCATGATCGAATACATACCCTTTGGTTACCCTCGGTTGCTTGTAACGACGGTAACCATGTTGCACTCTGTTCATGATGGTTCGAGCCACAGAGCATGCCGCTGTTGCAGAGGTACAGGCGAAGCTCAAGTCCAGGAGTTGTTGCTGCTTGACGGCTGATGGTCGCGTGGTCACGGAGCTGGAGCAGATTTCTGCAGAACTTACAGCAGTGGCACGCGATGTCAACCCGCTTCTCAGCAGAGACTGAAAGCAGCTACTGGTAAGCCACCTGCCGCGTGAGACTTCCGCCCTTCATGCTTCGTGGCGTAGATATGCTGCAGATTTGCAGTGCAACTTTACAGGTTGTTGCAGCTGGTGGGACTTCAAGACAAAGACGGAAACTCAGCAAGTGAGACTTGCTCTTCAAAGGACACCGGCTCTGAGCTTTGGATGCTGTTACCAGACGGCGCACAAATGAAGCAGCCTGTGGAAGAACGCAGCGCATCTCACTCAGTGCCTTGCAGGATCTCGAGATCATCGCTCTTCAGATCGCTGTCCGCTTGACGCGGACAGCCTGCTGGTTTGTCGGGCCCGGACATCTTTGCGGCTACCCTACAGCCTCCAAGCTGAAGAGCCAGTTTGGAACGGAGAGGAAGAGTTTAGGTAATTTAGGTTCATGTCGTCGGACATGGTTAGACTGAAGTTTTGAACCACAGCTTCGAGGTTGCCTGGGACTGGGACGATGTCCTTGCAGCACCACCATCGCACTTCACCACTGTCCGGATCGGGTGCGATGGTGTCAAGCAACATATGAGAGTGGACTTTTCGACTCCGGTTGTGAGCGCTGGTGTGCGAGTCATTGTAAACGTCAGGGAGGGCTCTCCGCTGTCAGAAGCTGCTCGTGACTTTGTCACAACGACAAGCCTCACTGTCCAAGACATTGTCGAAATCCGACTCTGGCACACTGTGGAAAGTGCTGTTTGTCAAATACAGTTTTCTTTTGTTGTTCAGACGGTGTCCTCACCTTGCTCGGTTCGAGCCGTTCTTGAAAGGAAGAGCGCACCAACGTGCATGTGATGCCAATCGAGACGAACTTCTGGCGCTGCAGCCGCAGGCGGACACAGTAGATGCTCTCATCATGCTTCTCGGCAGACTTTAGACTCGAGCGATAGAGTCGGTACATGTCAATATACATACCAATGTAGTGCTTGAGCATGGTGCCGTCTGGCCAACAGATTTCTTAGAGTCGTGAGTGGAACAGACCAAAAGATGCAAGATGAAACCCCTGTGCGCAGGTTGTGCGAATACACACCCGATTTAGTCCATTTCGAAGTCTTCCATGACATGTGACTTGGTGGGCAAGGCAAAGTCAGTTGTGCTTTGAATTCGGTTAAAGCAAATGTGTGGAGGTGTTTTTGGCTGGGCGAGGTACAATGAAGAAAAAGAAGGTTACTTGTAGCCTGATTGCATATGCTGCGCCAGACTGGTGAAGGGAGCTGTTGCTCACGGGTGTCACTTCGCAGACGACGCTCCGTGCTGCCAAACGTGCTGCGAAGTTTGGAATCTGCGAGCTTCAATCTCATGACTGCAAGAACATGGGTTTGCTTCAATCCACGCGAGAGGCTGGCTGTCCTTGGTCCTGGTGTCGCTACAATTTTAATTTGCTAAGCTTCTTTCCCAAATCATCCCCTGGTGTTCACCTGGAAGATGCTCAGATATCAGCTGCCGGCAGCTTTTCGACATAGACTGAGAAGTACAAGGGCAGAAGGCCACATGCCTGAACGTGCAGACTCCCGTCCAGAAGTCAACATTGAGCTATCATCACCGCTATCCTCTGCAAGAGAGTCTGCTGCTTGCGGGAGACGATCAGCTGAGCATGGAGAAAGCCTGCAGACAAAGCGGAACCTTGCTGACCTTCGATTGTGTTCTCTCTGTCGCATGTTTCTTGGTGCGGAGCATCAAGCGCGGCGAGCCTGGGCCCACACGTGGCCAACGGTTTCTCGGTCCTGCTACTAGCTGCTACCGAGCTGCTGCATGTGGGAACATGTGCAGATTGTGCAGACAAGTTGACATCTGCTTGTGGAGATCATTGACTTTCTCTGCGCAGAGTGGTGCTTGCGCAGCATGACTTGGCCGTGAGATTTTCATAAGTCTGGTGCCGCATCCTTTGTAGCCTTACTGGTTGCTCCCAGGTGCAGATCTTGGGCATGTCCGTCGTGACACTCATCTTCGCGCTCCTAGGGTTTCTTTCGCCAGCTCATAGGCGCGGGGCTGCTGAGTGCTTTTAGTCACGGCGCGCGATGCGCGATCGAGTGCTTTGAGTCAAAGAGCAACCGAGCAATTGGGCGTTGCAAAATGGGCACGTGCTCGATTGTCTTTGAGGGGCGGCCTGCTTCAATCGATGATGATGCTCTTCACCTTCATGGGCGTTGCCGGACTGCATGTTGCTGACTTCCGCTGTACGGCCAGCTGGCACATCATCTGCTTGTATACATTTATTCTTTATTGTCCGAGGTGTTTGGTGGTTATGCCTCAGCGCAAGACTGAGCTGTGTGTTCCGCAAAGAGAAGCATATCTTCGCGCAGGACTTCTGCAGTGTCTTACACTGTCTTACACGGGCCCCACGTACATGATCCCCGACTCACATCGAAGCCTCGTGCAAGTGTCTTGCGCCAAGGCACGACTCTACAAGGCCATGTGAACACGGACCGGGTGACAATTTCCGGCTGAATGCGTCGGTTCCAGTGCATGCTATCGATTGCTCTGTCTCCCGCATGGCGTACTGTGCGACCGGGTTGTAGGAGTGAGCCGGAATGGTGTTTCGAACCCACGCAGTAAGTCGGTACGTCCGCTTGACATCTTTAGCATATCGTAAAGGAAACCGTGAAGGGAGCATCGCCAGGCTGCTTCTTGAAAAGCCTTTGTCCTGCCCAGTCGAGGTGTTCAATGGGGAGGATTGGAAGACCAATACGCTGATGACTGCCATGCTTTACCCTGGGCGACCTGGCTTCCTAAGTACAGTGGCATCCTGACTGGCCATGCATGCATCTTGACCGCTTATCTGTATCGGGAACCAAGTAGCCTTCACCAGGTGTGACTCGAAGATTCTTTGAGTGTACCAGTTAAACCACTTGTACTGTGCATGTAAGATGCTGCTACACAGGGCACGCCACTTTGCATCTCGGCCTCTGAGGGTCATTTTCCTGGTCTTCTTCGTGCTCAACCTTTTCATCTGGGGGCAGAAGTCGTCCGGTGGCCAACTGAGATTGCGAGTGAAGATTGATTCGCAAAACATATGCCGCAAATCAAGCGCCCACGATTCAGAAAGCAAAGAGGGACACATCATACAACGCAGAGGGTGAATCAGCAAGCGAGCTCAGCATTCTTGGACATGCATGCTCAACACCTTTCCTTGTGTCAGCTACATACCATACACCACACCTTCCAAACAGTAGTCGTCTCCCCCTCCAAGCCTATTTAAAAGATCCGTCGGGCGCGGCCCCCCAACCCCACCCGACCCCACCCAACCCACCCCACCCACCCCACCCACCCCACCCACCCCACCCCACCCACCCCACCCCACCCACCCCACCCACCCCACCCCACCCACCCCACCCCACCCACCCCACCCACCCCACCCCACCCAACCAACCCAACCCAACCCAACCCAACCCAACCTACCCCGAGTCTGAGAATTTCCTGGACTGAACGTTTGGAGTTCTAGAGCTCGAGAGTTCTGAAGGTTGAAAAGCCTCGCAAAACACACGCAAACTCTTTCCTCACCTGCAACCTCGCTCCAACGGTGGCATCATTTCCTCCGCTCCCCTTATCCAGCCGACAATCAACTCAGACTACCCGAGCCTGACCCAACCTCAGCACCATACAGCGCATCGACACCTGCCCCGCCCAAGCGAACGGGACTTTCGTACCTGTGCGCGGGCAGGTCAACCGTCATTCCTTTTCAAAAGAAGGCAGTCCCTTACGCCCAGTTTCAACATACTCTAAACTTAACATAGCCGCACCTAAACCTAAGCTTGGCCGAAGCTTACCCGACCCTAACTAAACCTAACCAAACCCAGCAGCTAGCAAGCTTCAGCCCGACACCCTAAGCCCAGCAACTTTTGCCCTTGCTGAGAAGACCTGAGGAGCAGGTGAAGGGCTTAGGGTGCTGGGCTGAAGCTTGCTAGGATAGGTTAGGTTTTATGTTATGCGGTGCTGCGATGCCACACAAGCGCGTTACATTTGTGCCCGGCTATTTGCTGACTTGCCCTTCGCTGTTTTATGATGCGACTCTTTGTCTTACGACTGTGCATGATTCGCCGCGTGCATGCATGTCATATGTCAAGCAAAAATGCTGAGGGGCAGTTCCCTTCACGACAATGTTTGCGATTCTCGTCCTCTGGTTCGGCATCTCAGCCGATGGCTCAGGTTTTGCACTTCTGGAGTTGTCTCCGAGAGAGTGTCAGAATAAAAAGGGGTTGTCAGCATGACTCGTTGATCTCCTGTTGGGTGCTCCTTATCGCCTTGGAGTACTCGAAGGGAACATGAATCGAACACAGGGCCCGATGTAGCCAATGTAGCCTGAAACAGCCTGGAACCTTTCTCAAGACTGAGGTGCCACTAGTCTTCTTGGGTTCCTATTTTGGATTCCGGCGCGAGGCAGGCCCGTGGCAAGCCACAACGCCACTAGAAGAGACAGCACGGACACCAGCATTTTGAGGCACTTCGAGGCATTGTGTTACAGACTGCACGTGATGTAGAGAATGAGCGACGGCAGCTGCCTTCATCACCAGCTTCAAGAGACATTGAGCAGACTCACGGGGATAGACATGAAGAAGAGAGGGCCTTCCTCGCTTGAGATGAACGGAGGGCTCTGCCATGCTTTGCCAATGCTCTGCCGCTTATTCGGACCAAGCCTGGGCCGGAGTACCGTGGCAGTGCCTTTGTGGCAGTGCCTTTGTGGCCCGTGCCTTTGTGGCCCGTGGCCCTTACCCGTACCCCCTAGTGGCCCCTCGTACCAGCCTTACCATCAGTTACCGTTCTTGCGCTGTTCTTGCCTCCTTGCAAGAACCTTGAAGTGCAAATGTATGGTGCTTTCAGCATCTTCTGCCTTTTGAACACCTTGGGTGTTGCAGCATCGAGTCCTTGCGTGGGAGCATGCCAAAGTCCATCGCTGCTGCAGGCACGTGCCTACAGGAACTTGGCAGTGCAGCCATCGGAAACTCCTATTGTGACATCTTTGTCGACCACCTCGGCGCAGACATCGGTTGCTACGTCAGCCGAGACGTCGCAAACTGCCGAGACGCAACTGGCGAGCACAACCGCCCGCACTGTCCTGGCAGCAACGACTACCACTGTTAGCAGCACGATGCTGCCGTCTACCACCATGCCAGATGCCGCGACATCTAGCACAACCTCGTCGACTTCACTGGCACCCAGTACAACCGGCTTAACCGGCTCAACCACCGCAACCGCAGCAGCATCATCTACGACGTCTAGCGCGGCTTTGTCGACCTCAGAGGCAGCCAGCACAAGCACAGCCACATCAGCATCTATTGCCGAGAGTAGCACGTCCACCCCGCTGCCCGACGCCGCGACATCTAGCACAACTTCGTCGACTTCACTGGCACCCAGTACAACCGGCTCGACCACCGCAACCGCAGTGGCATCAACTACGACATCTAGCACGGCTTTGTCGACCTCAGAGGCAGCCAGCACAAGCATAGCCACATCAGCATCTATTGACGAGAGTAGCACGTCCACCCCGCTGCCCGACGCCGCGACATCTAGCACAACTTCGTCGACTTCACTGGCACCCAGTACAACCGGCTCGACCACCGCAACCGCAGTGGCATCAACTACGACATCTAGCACGGCTTTGTCGACCTCAGAGGCAGCCAGCACAAGCATAGCCACATCAGCATCTATTGACGAGAGTAGCACGTCCACCCCGCTGCCCGACGCCGCGACATCTAGCACAACTTCGTCGACTTCACTGGCACCCAGTACAACCGGCTCGACCACCGCAACCGCAGTGGCATCAACTACGACATCTAGCACGGCTTTGTCGACCTCAGAGGCAGCCAGCACAACCGACTCAAGTTCATCGTTCAACAGCACAACTGATTCGCCTACCAGCTCATCAGCGGAAACAGCAACCTCGACCACAGCTTCCACAACGACATCAAGCTCTGGGCTGGAGTCATCAACGAGTACCACCGGTGGACACACAGCTACCACAGAGGAGCCAACAGCTGTACCATCCGCAGCGGCTGTCACCTCCAATCCTACTGCTTCCAGCACGAGTGCGGGTGTCTCTTCAACGGGTACAACGGCGAGCGCGGCGAGCGAAGCCTCACCCGTTCCAGAGTCACCGAAGTCCGGAGCATTCGGGGCCTTCTCGACTCCAGGATCTCCGGGCCTTCGAGGCGTGCTGATGTTCATACATGTCCTCCTGGGCGCCTTCTGGGGATGTTGAGTTCTATGAGAGCCCTTGTGAGACCTCCTCGTGTGACGCCAGCTTTGAGATTGCAGGCAAAACATGGTGCTGCGATGAACTGAATTGCGCTTGATGGTGGTTTGCGACACAGAGATTCGCAGTTCGGGAGCAGTACAGTAGCCTCTCAGTAGCACATTACAAGTCCAGAATCTATAAATGGTATTTCACTACCCGTCTCTACCCCCTCTTCTTTGTAAGCAGGCTATCGCGCTGCCGGTGCGCACGAATCACGTGCCAAGGCTGGCTTGGCTGCGAAGCCTTCAGCCTCTCCCGAATGTGCCTGAAGCACTTTCTGTAGAATCCATGACCGCGCCGGCATCCACGCCGCACCACACCTTGGTAACCGGGGGCAGCATAATATTGGGAGAGCTGGTGCAGGACATGTCATATCACATCCATGGACCAGATGGTGAAAGAAACCTGACTACAAACATAGCAAAATAAACCTGCCAGTTGGCCTGTGGTAGCTGGAAGAGCGAATCGCTGAAGCTGGGCTCGGGCCTTTGCCGTTGTCCCCTTTGCCCTTCACCGGGCGGACCAAAGCGAAGCCGAGAAGGGAGCTACTCGACGAAATGAATTAGAGCATATAGTTATGACATGGTTATGACGTGTAAAAGGCGGTTCAAAGCTGCCGGTAAGTCGAGTTGACCCTATGCCGCTGCAACAGTGTGCGGATGCACCTAAGGTTAAGTGGCGCCATTTGCGGGTCGGCAGCTGTCTCAGACGGTCAGCTGCTGCAGCCCTGCATGAGGGAAACCGTCAACGCACATCGCAGATCAGTGACATCGAAGCCACTGACAGCTGAGGACTTGACACGATGCCAGGCTCAACAGCTGCCCAATCAATCGGCAGCATGAGAAGCCAGTCAAATCGGTATCGCAACATGTTTCGCAATACGCTGGCAATCGAGTGCGCAAGAAAGAACCCTTTCTGTCCCTTTCTACACCAGTTTCGAGAATAGTGAAGATGGAGAGGAACGACGGACAGAGTGCTGTATGGCAACCAAGGCACACTAAATACGAATGCGGACATCGATGAAACGCTGTTCGGCAATGCCTCTCGCTTGAAGCATCGCGGAGCGGCATCGCTTTGCTAAAAGGCTGAGCAGAGCCGTGTAGGCAAAATGAACAAGGATGCATGATGGATTCATCCGACATTGCTTGAGGCTCATAACAAGACCATGCCCAAGCCAGCAGATGGCAAGGCACGGACATAACCTAGACGTAGCTTCCATCTTAGTTTTGCTGAGCCGTCTCGAAAGCATCGCTGGCAGGAAGTCATGATCGTTGGCAAGGATACAGTCATGGTTCGAAAAAGGTATGACAGGCCGGTGATGTTTCCTTTTCGCACCTTTACATCACTGTACGCCTGCAGAGCTGACAGCAGCAGTGCAGCAATGAAGCGGCAAGTCTGACAGACACTGACATCATCTAACGGACTCGAGAATCTTCCTGGGTCTGCGGCTGTGAGCTTGCAGTAGGCTTGTGGGTCTTGTTACTCTTGTCTGTCCGTGCACGAGCCTTCCTGCGCAGACTGCCGACCTAAGGCATCCTTTCTGAAGCACTGTTTGCGCACATTGGTGCACCCCAAAACTTTCTTTAAAGGTCACCCCCCCCCCCCCCCCCCCCCCCCAAAGTTGATCTCCATGCCAGGCACAACGCGAAAGCCAGTCCAAAGGAGTCTGGGTTGTGTGCATGGCGAATAGGTGGCGGGTGCCGTTTCTGACTCTTCTAACCAGGCACCGTTCGGTAGAATGATAAAGTATCCGTCGCCAGGGTAGTCACTTTGCAAGGAGCAGGCCGTTGTCATCGCGGCCTCCGAGCTCAACCGCTTGCGCCACTGGGCTGCTTTGGAATTGCCTTGCAGTGGCGTGTGCACCATGCGGCATGTCACATCATGGCACATCTATGAGCATTCATCGGTGCAAAGCTCAACCAAGGAGAGAACGCGAAGCTCTTAACCAAGGAAGAGGACGGCTCGACTTGTTAGAGGGAACGCCTTTGCTTTGTCGTGTCACAGTGCCTGCTGGGCAGAAACATGATGAATCTGGAATCTCCATGCCTGGGTGCCCACCCCTAGCTCCCAGGAAATCGAGCAGAAGATGCGCGAGGAGGAGGTGCGGGTCTCAGGATTATAGTCTCCTGGGAGGCCCGGGCCCGCCAGGCCGTAGGCCCGTAGAGCCCGAAGGGGCCGTGGAGCCCGTAAGCCCCCGGGCTTGGGAGTTTGGTTTCTTGGTTCAGGCCTCTACGATTGGCAATTCCCACCCTAAACCCTGAACCCGAGACCCTAAACCCGAGACCCTAAACCCTAAACCCTAAACCCTAAACCCTAAACCCTAAACCCTAAACCCTAAACCCTAAACCCTAAACCCTAAACCCTAAACCCCAAACCCTAAACCCTAAACCCTAAACCCTAAACCCTAAACCCTAAACCCTAAACCCTAAACCCTAAACCCTAAACCCTAAACCCTAAACCCTAACCCTAAACCCTAACCCTAGTAGGAAATCAGAGGAGGGGGGCCAGAAAAGGGGGGCAGAAACACGTTTGTATGTAGCTTTGTTTGTGGTGCTTACGAATCCAGTCGCAAAGGGCCCACAATGACCATCTTTACCAGCAGGTTTTGGGTTTGATTCGGGTGTAGGGTTTAGGTCAAGGCCCCCGTAGGGCTGTTCGACAAGGACATCTTACGAGAATCGGAATTAGGTCGTCCTATACACCCTTACAAACCCTCGCAACCCTATGCTGCTACGAGGAGCCCCTAAGTGGCCCTCCAACGGCTGTAACGGCTACAACCCAACCCTCGAGCAAGGGTGTCGCCGAAACCTCACCTTTGGGGTTAGTGTTCAGGGTTTGGGGTTTAGGGTTTCGGGTTTAAGGTTTCGGGCTTAGGGTTCAGGGTTCCACAAGCCCTAGACGCTCCTCCGGCACGGGGCCCGTACAGGCCCCAGCAGAGCCCAGCGCCCGTAGGCCCATAGAGGACCCGTAGAGGGCCCGTATGCGACACTACAGACCACCGACCGTCTGAGCGGTCCACTCTCAGGCTCAACATGTGCAGACTTGGTGCCACAACGTGTTAGTGATGTGACCGAGGCCCTCGCCGAGCGCCAGGCGAAGTCCATCGCTAGAAAAGAGAAGATCCGGCACCTCGCCAGAGTAGTAACAAGGAAGGAGATGAGGGCTGAACATGTAAGGATAATTGTGGATACGCAGATCAGAGTAGGATTGCAAGATGTATCATACGACTTACAGTGAGTTCTCAGTCGAGATTCGCTGCAGGCAAATGGAGGAGGAGCGAAAAAGAAATGCCATCCAAGCTGAGACGGCCAAGGCTCGTAGCTTCCAAGTCAGACATTCTCTCTCGGATTCTCCCTCTCCGATGCTCTCTCGGATACCTCCCCGATATCTTTGGCTGCTGGAAGGATGCCCGAGGGGCCAAGGGCGGAGTGCTCGAGAGAGCAAAGCAGCTCGACCGAACTTAGCTCGGCTTCGCCGGCTTCGTGGAATGTACCTAGGGGTCTGTTGAGTCTATTGTTGCCCGGCTTTGCTGTGACAAAGCCTGCACGCTCCAAGGCAGATGCTTGATGAGGACATGGATGACGCGTCCTGTCTCAATCGTGAAACACCATCTCTGCGCTGACCTAGTGCAGATAGCTGTTCAAGCAAGACCTTCCCCAGGTGAAGCACATGAACCAGATGATGCTCTACTCCAAGATAGTGACTATTCGCGATGCTCAGATACAAGAGAAGCACCTGGGCTGTACATTCACCTAGGGCCTAGGCCTCGTACACACATCTGCGAGCATGCGCACGCGCGCACTCGCACGTCGCACCAGGATCTTACAAGTACAGCAAAGGGATGAGGCTTGCGGCCGCCAAACAGCGTGCAGAGCTTGAAGCCCGAACATGCGAGGTGGATCCTGCTAGAGGAGCATGCGCAACGCCCTTCCCCCCGCACACACGCGTGCGCAGGCACACGCCAACGCACACGCACAGTGCTGCTGCAACCACTGAAGCAATGGGAAGATGCACAATCCCCCGTTCCAATCTGCACGAACCCTTGCAATCAATCGAAGTTGCCAGCAGAGAGCACTAACATCATTACACAACTCAAGCCTAGCGACCGTGGTCCTGCAGTGCCAGTCAGAATCTATTGCAAGTTGCAGCACTTTCGGAATGGGCAACCAGGGTGCGCATGTGCATACCAAGCTTCAAGCCTTCGAGTTTTCCGGTGCCGTGCCGGTGCTTGGTAGTTTTGAAGCTGTAGTCAGGTTAACGTGAACTAAGGCGAATGGTGCAAGCGGAGAAGGAAGAGGAGGAGCACTGCACAAATTCCGTTTGCGCCGTAAAGCTGCCCCGATTCCCATCTTCCAACCGCGACAAGATGCAGCTTTCGATTCTGTTTCTTATATCTGGTTCCCAGGAGCGCCACCTCGATGCGATGATGGAAATCGAGCGCCTCAAGGCCATGAACAAACCTTTGAACTTGGATTGTTTGGGCACTGAAGGCACGTCGGGGCGTGAGAGAGGTGGGGGGGGGGGGTGAGTGGCTTGAGCCAGGCATTGAAGATGTACGAAGTCCGAGAACAGGACCACCTATCTGTCTCATCTGCCTTCCTCGTGCTTCAGTTGAGCTTGCGTAGAAGAAGCTTGTTGCAGACGCCATAGGGCTGAATAGTCCAGGGGGTTGTTGCGTCGCCATGCGATGCAGGAGCGAATGCAATCCCAACGGGCCGGTGCCAAGGTGATCATTGAACAGATCAAGGACCAAGTCAAACTGCCAAAGGTGCAAATGCTCGGACTAACCGCGTGTCCTGTGAGGATCGGCAAGCGCAGCGCATGAAGGAGGAAGAGTCGCGGGATCAGGCGCAAGAGCCAGCCCCACACCATCATGCTGTCACGTCCTCCATGCACTCGGAACCTCGCAAAGACACTGTGATGTCTACGGAGGAGCGATCTTTTGTGCTGAAGCAGATCGAGTCCCTCAAGGCTGAGGAGGTGGAGCAGCAGCACCGCGTCTTCAGCAATCAGAAATTGAACGCCGCGGCGACGTCAATAGCTTCCAGTTCGGGGCCTCAAAGGCCCTGCTTAATCTCTGCCTGATCCTTGGTCATCATGGCAAAACTTGCAACCCTTCTGAAAGTGCCCAGACATCTCGTTGTTTTCCGATGAACTTGCCCTCCGGTCCGGCGAAGAAGTGCGAGAATGTGCGAGAACCTGCTTCTATCTTCATTTTCGATGTTGATCCTCGACAACCCTCAACAGGCCGGTAGCCCCCAAACAGGAATCCAAAAGCTTGCGGCGTCACATACTTATACACTCTGGGACGAACGCAACACCTTCATCTCGATCCAGAGACTCCAGCTCCCACCTCCCCCCCTCCCCCCTCCCCGTCCCCCCCCCCCCCCCCCCCCCCCCTCCCCCCCTCCCCCCCCCTCCGGCCCCTCCCCCCCCTCCCCCCCCTCCTACCCTCCCTCCCCCTCCCTCTCCCTCCTCCCTCCCTTTCCCCTCCCTCTCCCACGCTGTTCATTGTATTGAGCGTGATGGAGGTGTGTTCACTTCCCTACGCACTGATTGGACCGTGTGAAAAGCCAAGGCAGCAAAAGAAGCTGGCGGCTGAACGCCTTATGCAAGAGGCAAGGCCTCAATTGCTCCTGGATGTTGCTTTGCAGTGGTTAGGCATCGGTGCTGACGTTACCGATGCCATCGTACAAGTGCTAGCAGGGACTTCCTCTCAAGTTCATGTTGGCATCGAAACTTCCTGTGTGCTGGGCATTGCGTAGAGCTCGTGCTTTTTGGGGGCAGGTCAATGAAGCCAACTCTGCAGCCATGAAGATCAAAGAGGCGGCCTCCTAAGATCCCGAAAGGGGGGCAGGCAGAAAATTGCTTGAGGCGTGAGATGCGCGGTGACACAGTAGGGGGTCGTGTTCTTAGCGTGGAAGGAGGCTGCACTTGTGGACAGGTTTGAATCCCACCCGCACTTGAAGGCACAGGTATATTTCGCCGTGCAGCAGCCAAGCACCCGAAAATGAAACGCTATGCGACCCGCCTCGGCCGGGGCCTGCCACCACTGCATGGGCCCGACAAGTTTTATTGGGGCATACGGGAGGTAGTGGTCAGGGTTCACGGCTTTCGGCGAGTCTGGGGTTTAGGGTTTCTGGTTTCGGGTGTAGATGCTGTCAAAAGTAAAGAAGCAAGAATGCACTTAACAAAGGAAGCAAGATGAGGCGATGGGATGGCAAAGATGGCTCTTTAGAGAGTGGCAAGAGAGGGGGGGGGGGGTGGACGGGGAGCAATGAGTACATAAAAAGGCGGGGGTCGGGGGTTTTAGGTTTGAGGTTCGGTGGATTGCAGCAAAAGTGTTCTGGAAGGGAAGGGGAGGGGGGACACGGGGAAGTGAGGAGAGGAGCAGGCATCTGCCGCAAAAAAATGCAAGAGTACATAGAACTACGTCGGCAAGGCTGGCTCTTTAGAGAGGCGGCAGTGTCCGTGATGGAAGGGCGGGGGCGCATGAGGGGGGTGTTGGCAGAGGCACATCAAGATTCAGGTTTCCTGGGCCCGCAACCCACAGCAATAGCTTCCTGCGTCTGGGTGCCTCCCTCTCTCCTCACTGCTCTGACGAGGAACGGATGCTCGCCGAGAAGCTTGAAGAGCAGCATCCTGGCTCATGCATAGTCTATATCTCGGAGCCGAAGGTTGACAGTTTCTGGTGAAGGCTACCTAAGGCCCCAAGATGCCGGGTGAAATGCATGTCGCTTGCCTTGCCACCTGCGCCTTAAGTGAGGAAAATCATTGAGTATCAGGAGAACAAGGACGGGTGGCACACGAAATCATGAAATCAAGCCGGCCTGGACCTGCCTGCACATACCGCTTTCTCCTGTACCATCACATACTTGCCTTGCTTCCCTCCATTCCACTAGCCTTGCTCAGGAGGCGCGCGAGCGCGAGCTCGAGGCGGAAAAGTCTCGCCTCGCTGCAGACAAGGCGCGTCCAATTGGTCGCGGCATGTTGTGAAGATGTTGTGAAGAGCTTGTGAAGAGTTTGTTACTCAGTGCCGGGCTCCACATGCCGAGCATCTGGTCAGGAGAGGGAGACCGCCAGATTGAGAGCAATGTCTTAGCCCAAGCATGGAAGTGGATATGCGCACAATGCCAGACGTCCCATTCAATGCTGACCTGGATGCAGACTCGGTTCGTGACACCACTGCAGTAATCATGCAGTAGTAGTCACTGCCTGCTTCAAGGCAGGAGAAGGCCCAGGACAAGGCAGCAGAGATGGATGCGCTGAGAGCAAAGCGTCCTTGGGCAGCACCTGGTCAAACCATCGTCAAAGATTTCGCCCTTGATTGTATGAATGTCTGCTTTGTTTCCTTGCTTTGTGCCTTGAGGAGCCATGGAGGCAGCCGAGAGGACAGCACGCCAGAAGGAGACAGCAGAAAAGCAGAAGCAGGCCTGCACACCTCGTTCGTGCTCCCTCCTTGGGCTGCGTGGGTGCTTATGTCTTGCTTTTGCATAGGACCGCATGAACGCGGATCTCAAGGAGGCCGGATTGGGGCATTCAGGTTTGCGGATTCGTGTTTTCTTACACGTCGCTAAGAACACGGAGCAGAAGGAAGTGGGTGAAACTGCGAGGCGCGCCTCCAGCAGCAGGCGGAGAAGGAGCGCCGCTTGGGTGAGCAGGCCACGTGCATCCATCCACAATGCATCTCCGCGTGGGTGGTTCATGCAATCGTTGTGGTTTTCATTGAAAGCTGCAGTAGGCTGGAAACAGTCTGTACCTGGGGAGGCGAAATTTGAGCGCGACGAGTTTGAGCGCATCATTGAGGTCTTGTTGGATCCGATTGCGTTCACGGCTGCATGCTCTTTTGTCATACATGTCTTTGAATCATCGTCAGAGGAGGAAGCTAGGCAACGCATGGTAGTTATCGGCAGTTGTCCGCCTTGGAGAGGTCCAGATGCAGCAGGAAGAGGCAGAAAGGCAACGCCAGGGTGAGGCCAGGATACTGCCGCTGCTAATTCTGCACACCTTCATTCATGGTTCTGGAAGACAGAGAAAAAGCTAGACAGCTGGCAGTACCAGTAATGGAATGGCACAGTTCCCGAGCGCATGATGACAGGAGCACCACATACGCCTGCAGCATGCGCAGGAGAGCTTGCGTGCGCAAACCTGCTCAGAAATTGTTGTAGTGGCGCTGGGTGAGTTTGGCTAGCTGCTGAGTTGACTCGGCGTTTTGCGGTATGTGCCCCAACAGCCCCCAGGAACTCCGACAGCAGATTGCTGCACGCGAAGAGAAGGCTTACCAGGACTCTCCACTTGCACAACTCACGCGCTGTCATTTCTCGTCAACATGTCATGCATGGAGGAGCGCCGTGACTTCCTTGAAGAGGGGAACTCCGTGCGAGCCTCCATCGGCAACGAGCGCAAGAAGCTACTCGGAGCCAGCATATTCTTCAAAAGTCTCCAAACCAGCCGGGCCAAGTGGTTTTGAGCACGCATGTCTGTTGCAAGTAGAGGGTCTCCGTCGAACTGGCCAATGGAGATCTCATCCAATGGTCGATCGTGTCAACAATTAGGGCGTCTGCTATGGATCTCAGTGCAACATGTGCTGATCAGGCTCGAAAAGATCAAAGCTCGTGCCTGCTACGCAAGATGCAGTTTCTTTCAAAAGCGGGTGGGTATTAGTCTGTCATTAAAAGCTTGCGCGCAAGCCGATGAGCTGCACAACTGTGCACGCAGTCCTTTCGGGGTTGATGGGTTTAGGGTTGCGGGTTTGGGTATAGGGTGCTGGGGGGTTCAGGGGATACAAGGGGGTGCTCAGGATTTTTTTTTGGTGGAGTTTTTTGGGTGGTGTTTGTTGAAGGGGGGAGGGTTAGGGGCTTTTATGGGTTCAAGTAGGACTTTCAGTTTTTTTAGCAGTCATCTTCTTCGGGCTTTTACGTTTAGGGTACTCAGGCAGGTTCATCAGGTTTTCTTGTTTAAAGCTATTTTGCTCGACTGGCCATCTGACAGCTTTGAGCTTTTACAGACCAGCACCTCACAAGGCAAGATCGAGGAGCTCAAGAAGAGCGGCGTCCCCGAGAAGTATTGGGCGGAGCTTGCAAGGCCGGGGACTCTGTTGCACTCGAGGTGCGCTCGGACCCATTGGAGGAAAGAGGGCGCGTTTTTGTTCTTCTACACCTCGACAGGAAGAAGATCTCCATTTGAGAAGCATCGAAGAATGCATTCACCCAGTGGAGGCTTCACTTGTTCCTATGAGCAATTCAAAACATGCATGTCTCTTTAATAGCTGTCATATACTGACTAATGTGCAGCATCCTTCATTGTGGATGAGTTTCACCTCCCATTCGGTACGTACCCCGCAACGCCGCGGGGAAACCTCTGCCGGTTGGCAGATGCGAGAATGGTCCGCGTCTGCTGCTAGGGCAGGATGCAGGCCAAGATCCCAGAACCCCCCAAAGTTTGCCCTGAACCTTGAACAACTTGCAAACCCGGCCTTGCGCATCATGTCCTAAAATTGCTGTGGAGAGCACAAAGATAGGTGCACCTCCCAGACTTCCGCGTAGACCCGGCCAATTCTCACCAGGAGAGTTCTAAAGCCCGGTCTTATGAGATCATGTAGGGTATATGATGGAGTTATTCATTTTGTACGCTTTTTGGGTCTGGGCTTGCGATTGAATCACACAGGAAATAGTGTGTTTTCAGGTTTCCTATTGAAATGCAGAGGAAGAATCTTCCCATGAACATACAGAGGAAATAGAGCTTTTCTTGAGAAAATGCAAAGGAAATGGAGGTTTTCCTGATAACACATAGCTAAATAGACTATAGAGGTTTAGAACGACGGATAGAAAGAACGCAAGAAAGAAATAATAAACAAACAAGAAATAAAGAAAGACAAAAGAGAAAGCAAACACTAACACACTATTCAAGCCCCAGACCCAATAGCAAACAAGGTAAAACAACGCGGCAAAATGTGCGACACAATTCCTGGTCCTATCTTACTCATGAACAGGTGATGCCTGCCAGTATAGTGCAAGGAACTCTCCTGATGAGCACTCGAGTTTCGTTTCACAGCCGCATTTGCAGAACTTCGGCGTTTCACTTGAGTTCAACCTGGCAGCTAACATTAGCCCCATTGCTCACTTCACCCTCTGACCTCAGCGTTCACAGATAAGACCACACTCACGCATGAAAGATAGACCGCATGTGTATACGAGAATCCTGCCCGTTTTTGGGAAGAGCCTGCCTTGTGTTCTCAGGCCGATAGTCATACCAAGATTGTGTACGTTGTGCTCGTCTGCCTTTCTGCTGCCCCCAGTTGCTCTCAAAGCACATGGCTGCGGGCCTTGAACTCACATGCAAGAGCCCTTGTAAAAAAAAGTGCGCAGCGTTTCCATGCCAAGTGGAAGCCGGGACGGGTGAACGGAAGCGTGTGGGCAGGGCGTTCCTTTTTGGTTTCTGCGCACATCCTGTGCTGGAACCCTCTCTTGGACGCCAGAACGACCCCTTGCAGCCCCTTGGAGCCATGCCAGGGAAGACTTGTGCATGGCAAGGGAAGTGCTGCTGGACATTGAGTTGCACGATCTGGAGTGATGGATGTAGATCTCATCAACTGTGAGCAGTCGTTGCCATTGGAAAGACTACCCAAAAACACCTTTCCTGACCTGAATCCGAGCTGCAGGCAGATCCCGGCACAGGCCTGGTTCATGCAGCCGCTCTTCACGCCACGGCCCCACACCTCCCGAATGCACCGCGCAGAAACACGCAGCTCTGCACGAAAAAAACGGTCTGCGCAAAGCAAAGAGACTTAGACTGACGCTCTTCTCTTGAAGTGTCCGCGAAGCGCCTCGGCCTTTTACTCGAGGTGCGCGATCGGCGGCATCCTGCCCTTCGGAGCCGTTTTCACGGAGCTTTTCTTCATCATGCCCTTCGGAGCGGCAAAAAGTGCAAGCGGCAGCAGCTTCAAAGCAGCCGCGGTGATGGTTGTAGGGTTGCTTTTTGCTGATGAGTACCACATGTGACCGCTCGCAATGACGGGCTGCAAATACGCAGGTCGTCTCTGTGGCAGCATCAGTTCTACTACCTCTTTGGTTTCCTGGCGCTGGTGCCCCATTCTGCATGAAGTTGCTGACTTGAGGTCCGTGCCCCGAATCAAGCAAAACCACAGAAGATGCGGCTACAGAATCATGTTGTGGTAGTTCGTGTGGGCTCCGTGAGAACGTTTTCTACTGACAAAGCTCAGGCGAAGTCTGAGGTATACGTAGGCGGCGTGTCCAGCCCGCAGGTGCTTGTCATTCTGCTGATCACGTGCGCGGAGATCTCGATCGCGTGCATCACTTACATGTTGACTGCAGGTGCAAAGAGTGTGCCTCTCACCTCTGGCAGCTTCTACACAAAATTGGTCGTCACTTATCTGAGGCTGACGTACTTTCAGCTAACGGCCGAGAACTACAACTGGTGGTGGAGGCAGGAGTGAGTTTTTGAAGTGGCAAAGTGCCTGGCTGCGGATTGTGCATTGTCGACTGCAACATGTTGCAACTTCACCATTCCCATCTTCATTCCCCGCCTCCCCGCATCTCCGTTCTCTTCCTCTTGTTTTCCTTTTTGTTTTTCTTCTCTCTCTCTCTCTCTCCCCCGAGTAGCATTCAAGGCAGGGCAGGAGAGAAAGCGTGAAACATGCTCATCATAGCTCTTTGGCGTGACGGCTCTCTCGAGGATCGCACCGATACTCTTGAAATGAAGGAGCTCCAAAAAAGATGGTGAGAAAAGGGAGCGAAGGCGGTTTTTCACAGTCTGGTCACCAATATGTATTGACAGGGTCAGCTCTCATGGCGGCGTCTGGTCTGGATTCCAACTCCGGACAGGAGACTCATGAACTGCGATGTGGTTAGGACCGATGCAGTTGCAAACGGATGCTCTGGCATGGACTTTGTCATGGATCCGGCATGGATGCTCTACGATGCTCTGATCGCTACCAAAAGAGTCTCAGAATTCCCACTGACCCAAAAAAGCAACGCTGCGCATACATGCCCAGGCTGGCCTTCAGACAGTTTTTAAAGTGTTCTGAAGGTTTGCATTCTTTTCTTTCATGGACACGGCAAGCACAGGCAAAAAAACTGTGGTTTTGCAAGGGGCGCTGATATTCGTGATTTGCAAACTGACATCTGTAGCATAGTTCGTTATGCTGTTGAAGGGCATGCCGTTCAGCTGCAAATTAATGCGAAGACAGCGCAAAAGTAGGTAGACTTCACAAGTTTCCGCGGCATGGAAGTACTATACAGACTATATCGTACTGTATGCAAAGCTTTGGAGGTCCTTCTTGGCCAGCGGATCGTCTGCTGTCTACGCCTGCCGCTGAGACTCCGTGCCCAACAGTCAGTTCAATTGTTTTGAGTCAGTTTAACTGAGTTTAACTGAGTTTAACTGAGTTTAACTGAGTTTAACTGAGTTTAACTGAGTTTAAGTGAGTTTAACTGTGTTTAAGTGAGTTAGCTGTGTTTAATTGACTTTAACTGACTTCACTTCTCTTTGCTTGAGATGGGCATGCTGCAGGTTTTCCTCTACTCGATGATGTACTTCAGCAGCCGGCTGCAGATCGACAAAGTGGCAATCCCTGCAATGTTGGACGATGCTGTCACCCACTGGGCAACTGATGGCAGCTGTGTAGTGAAGATGGCATACGCGTGAAAGTCTGTCGAATCATCAGCTTCGCCGCTCATGCCGACAGGGAAAACCCTGGAAAACGAATGCCGACAGGGAATTTGTGGACGGGGTTCGACGGACCAAGCAGTTCCTCAACAAGACTCAAGAAATATGCATCACTGCCTGAGTTCTCGGACAATCCTTGAAGGCTGGAGGTTCTTTGTTCTTTTCCCATATTTTCGAGTGTTTTGTTTTGTTTTTGTCTTTTTATTGGTTTTAGTAAAGTGCGACTAGAAATGAAGGGTTCCCCAAAATTTCTTGTGATCCTTGAAATCAATACAGTGGCAGTTCGTGGGATGTGATTCCCTTTTCGAAGCTGGTCTCGGTCACCGGGATGCGTTATCGACAGAAGCACATTCTGTGGGTGTCAGCACAGGAATGTTCAATTGCATGTTGTCGGCAAAGCGTATGTAGCAGCGTCTACTTTACTTGGGGAACCGCTGATTGTTGTGACTTCTTACTGTGCTGTTTTCCAAGAAATGCCATTCTTGGCATATGCTGCTCATACTGTACCTGTTTTGCGTAGCGTCTACTTGGTGAAGCCAGTTTGTTACAACCCTCGCACACACGTCATAACTGTGCATCTGTTTGCGCGAAAACTTCCGCTGTTGCTATTGTGGTCTCCCGCTGTAGGACTAAAGTTTTGTCTTCGGGGGACTTGGGGATTCCTGGGGTCTCGCGTGGTTCTTGATGCGAAATCAGTGGCGTAAGTGCTGGTTGGGGTTTCGTCGTGGCCTGGGTTTTTGGAACTGTTGGCTAAGCCGAAGGCGGAGGTCTCAGCCGATGCACCCTGGGTAGGGAGAGCCAGGAACCACACTCAGATCATCCCTGGCGATGTCGATCCAACCCGTGGGGGTTGATTATCCATGCGTAAAACACTGGCACTTACAGCGTTTTTGCCTCTTCATACAACATGCTGCAAAAGGCTCTTTGACTGCTTCTGGAACACGACGCTCTTGCACAAGCCTTTCGCGAAGCCCACTGGAATTTTCTTCTTTTGCTTCTTTGACTCTTTCTACATGCCAAGCCCTCACAAAATGCTGCCGAAAGCATCCCTAAACATATATTGCGCGGACATGCCCAAAACATTGGTGCGTTTTTGCGCGGAGACGTGTGCTCAGAAGAGGCGGACGAAAAAGTCGCGAGCTTAATAAGCCCGAGTCCCTACATGCACTACAGCAGCCCCAGCCCCCATGCACGAGCTACGTGACGAGGTGGCGCCTGTGCAGCGGACCCCATGTAGTGGCCTCCGCAAAAAGCATCTGCTTTTTCGGTATGGCAGGTGTCTACGTTCCTGTACTTTGGGTACATGGCCATCATGTCGCTGCTTTTCGGGCTGCTGACTGGTTCTATTGGCCTGCCAGCGCCTTGGATGTTTGCATCTGCCCTTATACCTGGCGCCTCTGGTTCACTCCCGTAGTGAAGCAGGGGGCTTTCCAGGGGGCCCGTTATGGGCCCTTTCTGCAAGATCCCAGAACTTGCCTTGCCATGAAAGTGAAGGAACTGTCCAAGAAGGCCCACGGCTTTCAGTAGCATCCAGTTTGCAACTGCGGAAAGTCGGGGCGAGTTGCGCGCATCTCGTAGTTGAAAGAGCAGCCTCAGGATCTCGTCCTTCTTCTTCGTGAGGCTGGACTTGGGTAGGGATATGGCAGGTAGCAAACATGCATCCTCCACACGTGCAGGATGTGTGACCCAGCATCTCTGGTTTTTATATGTAAATCCTGGGAAAGCGGACGGTCACAGCAAGCGTGTTGCTCACCTGAGGACCATCTACGGGTCGATCAAGGTGGACTGAAGCTCTGAAGCTGGGGCTGAGAACAGCAGGCTTTCGAAGAAGGAGGGACCGCCGGACTCGGACATAATCTTCCGAGAAGTGTGCCGCAGGTTGGTCAATGTCCTGCTTCGAAGCCTTTCCTGGCCGAAACCCTGTTCATCTAGAGTACATGACAAAGCATCCGAATTGAACTACTGACAGGGTTTCTACGTTAACGTTCGGAGGCAGCTGCTCGCCAGATGCGCGGCTCGCATGGGAGAATTCATGAAGTGATGAAGTGCAGGGCAGAGAAGGAATTCTTTGCCCAAAGAAGATTCCCGACAGCTGTGGTTAACCATGTAGGATCTAGAACATGTTGATGTGGAAGTCTAGTGGTTGGATGCTGGGCCAGGGAGGCACTGCACTTTGTGTGCAACATCGTGGTGGTAGACAGTTGGCATAGGTGGTACAGAACCTCTGCGACACCTGCGCGGTGCTATCAACTTGCCTCATGTGCATGCTGCGACCGGCGGAGCAGAGCAGAGCGGGATGTGCAAGCATGTTGCTGACATGACGCGGCGAGTGAAGCGCCCTGCCAGCAGTCAACTGCGCATGGCTCACAGTTGCTAGGAGTTTCGGGTCAGGGCAGCATTCTGCCGGAGCCAGCTGCAGGCGAGGGCTTGTACCCGGAGTCACCCCGACAACTGCAGAAATTGCCCAGGTGGCTCCGGCTTAGGTTCGAGGCTGATCTCCCAGGTAGCAGATGGTTTTACCTTGGGGGCTAGTTTCGAAGTTCGAAGCCATGGTTTTTGTCTTCCATGGCAAAGTCGGGCATGAACCGATGAAGTGCAAGTAAATTTAGCTAGATGGTAAGATGCTTGCGAGACACTGCGAGGCCCTGGCCATCAGCGGAGCAACGCGGTGTTGCATGACCGCGGGAACGAGGCACGCTGTTCGCTAGCATATCGTACCTTGCACACCCATTGCAGGACTAAGAACATCTGAAGTCGCTGAGGTTTATCCTGTTCCTTACAGTTCGAATCTTGTGATTAGCACATGTGGTTGCCATGGAAGACACCTTCCTGTGAGAGATTCGCGCAGCATGGAGCCAAAGACAGGCCAACACATGTCAATCTGAGTTGGGTACATCTCGGCATAAACGTGTGGAGCGCGAGGCGACCAATTCTTCAGCATTGAGCGTTTGACTGGCTTTGCACGGTCGGGGGGGACACTATTCAGCAGCCGGAGGATTGGAAAGTGGGCGGAGGGCACTTTGGATGAACGCCATCCGTGCTTTTTTACTTGATGAAGACGGCGCCCCCTGCTGCTGTCATGGCTCCGACTGCTGTCGCCAGACGTGATGCCCACGCAAGAGCTCAAGCTCGTTGCAATGACCAGGTGTCACATGACTAGCTGCGAAACCGTTGATCTTTGGTAGGTGTCTGCTGCAGTGATCTGGGACGCAGACATGCCACACCCCCAGAATGGCTGATTACTGTTGATTAGTGGCGAACCTCAACGGCTGCTGAATGAGGCGCTGGTGTGTGTGTGTGTGTGTGCGTGCAGATCGCATGAGTGCCACGCCACTGCTTCAACCGAGGTCGGCGCCAAATGGTGACGCCACAGGGGTCACAGGACACGAGTTGAGTCTTGGTCTCGGCACGTCCCGGAGCTCGCAATGGGAGTGGTGTCAGAGCATTTGCTGACAATCCCCTCCAAGACTTAGGACAAAGCCAGGATTCGACCTCGAAGTGTGGCGCCCAATTGTTTGGTTTTCTGTGCCTTAAAGTACGTAAAGCAAAGGCACCTGCTCAAGCCGACTTCTGTCAGAGAGTGCGAAGAGAAACAAGCATCCGTATAAGTTCCATTTGGCTTCAAGCTTTCATGGAACGAGGGGGACACTTCTCGATACTACTCGCACCTCTCGTACCTGCCAAGCATCTGCTTGATGAGGGAGCCGCCGCCACCATCAGTGGCCAAGTCCGTCCGCGCGACGTTAGCCCGGCACTGAGGCACCACAGCGCGAGCTCCCGCAGCAAGCTTTATCCAAGCTGCCAGCGTCAACTGATTCTGTCGAGTTGAATGTCAGAAGTAGCTTGGAGATCCGGTTGCTTCCGTCGGTTGAGCTTCGAGGCGAGCCTCGACTGGCCACCGCCCCCAAGTCCCGCCACACTGCTGCGACCGAGCAGTGCCAAACCTGGAGGGGTATGGGACGTGCAACAGGATGCAAGATCATGTAAGCTTGGATAGACGGGACAGAGCTTCCGCATAGCAAGAACAGGAGAATATGAGGGCTTGAAGCACACCCTGCTGTATGCGGGGTTCCGTAGAGGTTGTAACACCGCTTGGCCATTTGGCTCCAGCTTCACTCACTGAGTTATCGAATCGCGTAGTTAGGAACAGCTTTTGCAGCAGAACGTCGTCGCTGCTTTGCTGGACAGGAGGATTGGTGAGGTGAGTCAAGTGTTATGGTGTTACGTGTCCCAGCCACTGAATATTGGACAGCGCATTCTGATAGTTTTTGCCAAGACCTGACGGAGTTTCTGTTCCCAGTCCATGAGCCTTCAATTGGACTCGACCAATGTGTTCAGAGTAAGGAAAACGATGGTACCACAGCCGGAACTCACTCAGGAACAGCCGCTTGGCCTTACAGTGCTTCATATGAAGCGAAAAGTCCAAGTTTCGTTTCCTCTTTGCTGCTACAGGGTTGGGCAGCTGCTTGTGACAGATCTCTGCAAGGATGCTGTGGTCGCAGCAGCAGCAACAGCAGCAGCTTCAGCAGCAGAGGGCCAGGTACCCGGATCAGTGCTGCGCGACGCAGTTGCAAAGCCCTAGTTATGAAAGGGCAGCTGTAGGCCAGAGTGCACTTGCAGAAATTTGGCAGTAGATTCAGATGCCAAGGGCTGGCGGTCGCAGCAGCAGCCCCAGCAGCAGGTCGTCATCATGGTACCTGCAGATCCTTGGCAAGATGAATATGATGAATATGTACCCCGCCAGTGCACCCCTGTACTCAGCACAGGGCGGAGAATGCGGGGGTTTGCGGGGCAAGGCTGCCAGTGAGGAGAGAGGAGTAATGAGTATAAGGACGAGTAGGAGGTGAGCGCATCTGTGCGCGTCGCCCAAGCAAGAAGCAAAGAAGGGTAGGATGCGGTAGGATTGGGATTGGGCTGCAGGCGGCTTTGCCTTGTTCGTGACCCCAGCTCAGTGGGAGAGGGGTCATTTTGGAACGCGCAAGGGAGTCATTTTGGAACGCGTAAAGGGGTCATTTTGGAACGCGTAAAGGGGTCATTTTGGAACGCGTTTCTCTTGTTTTAGTACTGTTTACAAGGGATTTCTGGTTTCAATGGTTTCCTTGGTTTCCTTGGTTTCCTTGGTTCCCATGGTTTCCTTGGTTCCCATGGTTTCCTTGGTTCCTATGGTTTCCATGGTTTCCGTGGTTTCTATGGTTTCTATGGTTTTCTATGGTTTCCTTAGTTTCCTTGGTTTCCATGCTTTCCTTTGTTTCTGTGGTTTTCATGGTTTCCGTGGTTTCCTTGGCTTGTGTGGTTTCCATGGTTTCCGTGGTTTCTATGGTTTCTATGGTTTTCTTGGTTTCCTTGGTTTCCTTGGTTTCTTTGGTTTCTACGGTTTCCATGGTTTATATGGTTTCCATGGTTTCCTTGGTTCCTTGCTTCGTGGTGTCCATGGTTTCCTGGACTTGTGTGGTTTACATTGTTTCCCTGGTTTCTATGGTTTCTATGGTTTTCTTGGTTTCCTTGGTTTCCTTGGTTTCTATGGTTTCTCTGGTTTCTTTGGTTTCCGCACCCTGATTTTAAGCCGTGCAAGCTTGCTTCAAAGCATATGAAACTTTTTTTGAAACCCATCATGCACGCATTGTGTTTGCAAATGGGGGGGGGCTGCGCCCCCCCCAACCCCCCCGCTTTTTTTAAGCCGTGCAAGCTTGCTTCAAAGCATATGAAACTTTTTTTGAAACCCATCATGCACGCATTGTGTTTGCAAACCCCCCGCTTTTTTTAAGCCGTGCAAGCTTGCTTCCGAGCATATGCAACTTTTTTTGAAACCCATCATGCAAGCGTTGTGTTTGCAAATGGGGGGGCTGCGCCCCCCCCAACCCCCCCGCTTTGTTTAAGCCGTGCAAGCTTGCTTCAAAGCATATGGGTTGCGTTCAAAATTCGCGTGTCTGCTCAGTTACTTTAATTTACATTAATTGGTTTGGCCGGTCTATTTTCATGTCTTTGCTATAAGGCGGCACCGAGGGGGATCCCCTAAAACCCCAGTGTGGCGCTAGGAAAACGCTAGGTTCGCGCTAGGTAAAATCAACAAACATTATTTCAAATTTCGCATGTCACCACTAAGCGAACCCAACAGAGATTGATTGAGAAGGCCCAGCCAGGCGCACCACCCGAAATATGCGTACAACATCCGGGGTGGTGTAATAACCCCGCGCCTCTTCGTTATGAATTGACGGGGCCCTGTTGCCAGGGGATAGGGGTTTTTTCTAGGAAAAGCGATGACAAGAAAGAAACGATATTCTTGTTATACTTGGTACATGTGCTGCTCCTGGCTTGTTTTCGTCGTTCATTACGTCGTGGTATCAGATCTTGGAAAATCCGGGACAGTGTTTTGCGTTAGCGCCGCGCTAGCACGGCGCTAGCAAAATGTCAACGCAAACTCCCCCGGCAGACCATGGCCCATTCACACCATAGAACCGATAGTGCTATGCTTGCTGGAGCTCGAGCCCCGCAAGTGGCGACAGCGGAGAAACCTTCGCTCGCGCCAGAACTCCAGCAGCAGTATGTAGCAGTAACACTAGCAGTTCTTGTGACGACTCGTCCGACAGCAGCGCCTGAAAAATGGTCCGCGCTAGCACCCTTTCTAGGAAATCATGCTTGGATCCTTCAGATGTCGCGTGTGCTACTCCATCTCAATCAGCTTCTTTTTCCTTCAGGACATAAGGCGGCACCGAGGGAGTTCCGATTTAACGTCAATTTCGGGAACAAGCATTTTGACAACAACCCAATATGAAACTTTTTTTGAAACCCATCATGCACGCATTGTGTTTGCAAATGGGGGGGGCTGCGCCCCCCCCAACCCCCCCGCTTTGTTTAAGCCGTGCAAGCTTGCTTCAAAGCATATGAAACTTTTTTTGAAACCCATCATGCAAGCATTGTGTTTGCAAATGGGGGGGGGCTGCCCCCCCCCCCCCAACCCCCAACCCCCCCGCTTTTTTAAGCCGTGCAAGCTTGCTTCAAAGCATATGAAACTTTTTTTGAAACCCATCATGCACGCATTGTGTTTGCAAATGGGGGGGGCTGCGCCCCCCCCAACCCCCCCGCTTTTTTAAAGCCGTGCAAGCTTGCTTCAAAGCATATGAAACTTTTTTTGATGCATTTTACAATGCATTTTTGCGCATTCGCAACTTCGTCCGTGCTTTTTACAGTACGTTTTTGCGCATCTGCAAATGCGTTCGTGCACCCTCTGCGGGGATCGCGGGTGTCGAGATGCTGTTTACAGTGTGTTTTTGCGCGTTTGCAAATGCGTTCGTGCACCCTGTGCGGGGATCGTGGGTCTCGAGATGCTTTTTACAATGTGTTTTTTTGCGCATTAACAAATGCGTTCGTGCACCCTCTGCGGGGATCGTGGGTCTCGAGATGCTTTTTACAGTGTGTTTTTACGCATTTGCAAATGCGTTCGTGCACCCTCTGCGGGGATCGTGCGTGTCGACATGCGTTTTACAGTGTGTTTTTGCTCATTTGCAAATGCGTTCGTGCACCCTCTGCGGGGATCGTGCGTGTCCAGATGCTTTTTACAGTGTGTTTTTGCGCATTTGCAAATGCGTTCGTGCACCCTCTGCGGGGATCGTGGGTGTCGAGATGCGTTTTACAGTGTGTTTTTGCGCATTTGCAAATGCGTTCGTGCACCCTTTGCGGGGATCGCGGGTGTCGAGATGCGTTTTACAGTGTGTTTTTGCTCATTTGCAAATGCGTTCGTGCACCCTCTGCGGGGATCGTGGGTGTCGACATGCGTTTTACAGTGTGTTTTTGCTCATTTGCAAATGCGTTCGTGCACCCTCTGCGGGGATCGTGGGTGTCGACATGCGTTTTACAGTGTGTTTTTGCTCATTTGCAAATGCGTTCGTGCACCCTGTGCGGGGATCGTGGGTGTCGACATGCGTTTTACAGTGTGTTTTGCGCATTCGTAACTTCGTTCGCCGAACCCTCTGCCGTGATCGCACGCGTGCATTTTTTGTTAGGCGCTGACCTATTTTTCTGCTCTTTGTGTTCCAAAATGACTCTTTCTCGTGTTCCGAAATGACTCCCTGCTGTGTTCCAAAATGACTCCCTTCTGTGTTCCAAAATGACCCCTTACCCATAGTTCAGGACCAGCTGATGCCCAACTACGGCCTCCAAGGTGACGCCGGAGGTTCTGGACTTGGGCAATTTTTTTTCGGATTTTCGCAGTGATTTCAACGGGTGGCTGAGAGTACAGCATACAAGAGCCATCGGCCAGGGCTGGCGCCGATGCAGATGCCGGAGCCACTGGGCGCGAAGTTCATGGCAATAGAATGCCATACAACATGACATAGGTGCATGTACCAGATGTTGCCAGGTTGAAGGGTCTCGAAGTATGAAGTCTATTCGAGTCGAGGATTGGCTTGAATCATCGCCTTGCGACAGAGTTCGCAGCCCGAACACGCCGAGCGTCTTTTCCTGCCTGCTTGCGCACGCAGTCACAAATCAGATGTGTGCGTGGGTGCACTCCTGGAATCCTCCATCAGCTCTACTATCGGCAGAGTTTGTCCCATAGTCTGTCCTTCACCTGAACTTTGGGGATACCAGTCACGAAGTCACGAACATCTCTTGGGCTTCATGATGCGTCAACGTGAAGAGATGGAATCCTTCAAAGGGAGGAGATGGCATGCACGTGCGCGTGCGTGCGCAAGCATGTGCGCCCACGCACGCGCGCGCGCGCGCGCGCGTTCTACGCGCACAGTTGAACCGTGCAAGTGCGTGACGGCATGAATGACCATCCAAGCGCTTTGTCCAGAGCAGAAGCTGGGAGGCATTCTAGGAGGCTCTGCGATGTTTTGGGGGTGGCTGCCTTTGCTGGCTTTGAGGTACCAGTGGTGGGGTCAGCAGCAGCAAGTCTACCAGCCCCAGGCCGGAAGACCATGCAGTGTTAAAGTTTGGCTCCCTAACGCACTAAGTGTCGCTTGTCACAGTTCGACTCTGCTGATGCAATGGCCATAGCGTGTGGCGATAGCTTTCTTCCTGCAGGAGCAGATGCCCCAACCCTTCTACCAGGCCATTCCTGCACCATCCCATCACAATAGAGCACTGTCAAACACTATCACCAGATGCGAGGACCGCGGTGTCGCCCAGGCCTACCAGCCCCCAAGTGCCAAAGCTGCGCCGGGAACTCGGACTGGACATCAGCCCAGCCATGATGGGCAGACCACGGGAACCACATGGAACCTGTCCCAACTAGACGCCAACCTGACTCACAACCCAGAATCAAGTTCTTTGGCAAAACGAATTTTGCAGCGTATGTGGTGTTTGTCGGTTACCGTGGCGCCCTATGATCCTCAATTGGACTCATTGCTGAGGTTGCCAGGGGCGTGGGCACTGCCGCAGATGCAGCCTTCACAAGTGTCAGCCTTATGGTCAGAACCGGTGTTCAGTCGTGAAGATGCTTGACAAGAAGCGGACGTTTTGCCGAGGCTTGTCCTGCATCGGTGCAGTTTCAGGCCTCCGGCTGCACGGGGGTCCGGGGTGCCGTCTTTTCCCTTAGGTCTGGCTGGTCCTGCGGTCCCCTGGTCTGGTCCTGCAGTCCCCTGGTCCCTCCCCTGCCTGGTCCAGCGGTCCCCTGGTCAACCCCCTTCCTTGTTGAAGCCGTGCAAGCTTGCTTTAAGAACAATATGAATCCGTCCCTTTCAAACACATCATGCAAACATCATGCAAACCACGTGTTTGCAACTGGTCAAATCCATCATACGAGCATTGTGTTTGCAAACGGGGGCGGCTGCGCCCCCGCCCGCTGCACGGGTCCAGAGCACCCTTCAAAGTCTCCGAGACATACGCCCTTGTCCACGGCCAGGCCGAAATAGAATCGTAGCAAGCAGCCTGAATCCTGAACCATGAGATGTGAGCCCCTATGCCCTGAACCGACCCCTACAAGATCACGTGGCTCCCCAAACGGACTCATGGTTCGATGAGTGGCAAATTTCCCAGAGACGCGTGGTGAACGGCAGCACCTCGAAATAAGATGTGAGCACCAAGAAGGAGTGTGAGTGGTATGTTCGGAAAAGCTGTCCGAAAGAGAGGTAATCCCTGTGATAAACGCTAGATTCAGAGGCAGCGGCAAACCAAAGCCGTGAAAGCAAAACCCTAAACACAGAGCCCTGGACGGTAGTGGCTTGCAGACCCCGAGGCGGCCGCCCGCGTTGTTCCAGCATCGCAAAGCGGCGTCTGAAAAACATGCTACGTGATTGGTTGCCCCTCAGGGCTTTGGGAGTTCTTCTCGACAGGTGTCTCCAGAAATGCGGCATCAGCAGATGCAGCAGATGGTGAAGCTTGGCAAGACACAGGTGACCGATGTAGCTTGCGAGAGCTACAATATTCTTCAATGATCCCACAGAAAACAGATGTCGTGTTGGAGAGTTGTTGTGGTGTCCGGCTGCAAGCTGCTGTCTTTGGCATGACAGATGCCATGCCGTAAAGCATGTTACAGCTCACTCTGACTGAGGGCGGGAAAAGCACCAGAGAGAACACCTGAACCGCCGGTGCCTTGCCGAGTCACACGGTGTTCTGTAGCCTTACTAGCATGACGGGCAACTGTCATCCTTAATGCCGCAGGTCATCTGAAGCACGGACGGTCCAGCAACAAGCTATTCTTCCTGCTGATTGAAAGTTCTACCATGTTCCACCTTTGCCTGCACGGTGCGATGCACGACGCACGAATCCAGGCACCACCGGATACAGAAGTGGTCACCGAGCCAACATCCCGCTTGGAGGCGGGAGTCGCATAGCAGCATAGCCAAAACTATGCCCGAAACACATGCTCCAAAGAGTCCGCTATGCATTTCTCGTTTCCGATTGTTCCCAAAGAAATAGATGTGTGGTGGGGGTGGGGGGGTTTCCGGAGTTCATGTTGGGCACAGGTAGTGAAGTAGCTAGGTTTCTGCTAAAGGTGCCTGCAGATGCCAACTGTGGGGGCACAGCATTCCCGACGCCACGGAGCACCGAGGTCCCTCCGGCATCTTCGCTGAAAGAAAAAGGGGTTCGCGGGGGCGAGTTAATGCCTTCATCGAAGGAATATGCATGTAAGGCATGTACTTCACACAGGTCCCGAAGGCCAGCTAACAAGCTTATCTGGAGGCTTGAAGTGTAGCGTTAAAGAAGCCGAGGACCGCAGCGACGAAGGTGAAGTGGATCGAACTGAGGAGCAGAGGTGGGGACGTTGGGAGTTGGAAGTCGTTGTGCACATGGAGGTTGTTCACGTAGACGGCGAAGGTTTTGGTGATCTTCACCCAAATTCGCCCAGCTTTGTCCTTCGCTGTATTGCAAGCGCTCGAAGCAGGTCCCGCCTCAGCGCCAGCGCTGCTCGCCGCCTCCGCCGGAAGCGCGCCGCTGAGCGCGCACAGCGCGAGGCCACGCCCAGCTGATTATGCAAGCTGCAAATTTAGTAAACTCGTTGTAAACGTTAAACTCAAGAGCCGCCGGGCATTGCAAGAGTCTTGGAAGAGTGCAGGCCGACCTCGCTCTTCCTGGTACCGCAGCAGGGCCGAGATTTCAGCATCTTTTTCGTTATGCAGCAAGCATCTTCAAACAGGAAGGTTCCCAGTTGCGACATGCGTGTGCTTATATGGTCCAGACCTGCGCGTTGACCCTGACTTTGTCCGAGATATTTCCCGAACACTGCGAGCAGCTCCGAGAGCAGCTACAGAACGGCAGTGCCCCGGCTGCTTCAAGCATGCGGTCATGGAAGTCAGGTCCTTCAAGCCCTATACAGGCCTAAACCCTAACCCCTACCTTGGCTACGGGGAGGACGCATGTGCTTTTGTGCAGGCGGAGATGTCCGAGACATCATTCGTCGCCTTCGTGGACAGGCCCCTCAGCCGCATGCGTTGGTGATGGAGGTCTATAGGGTTTAGCTTAGTGAATCCAAAATAGCTCCGAATGGGCCCGGCAACTATCTGGGGGCTGATCTCACGACTTCCAGATCTGACGATGTCTGTTGTCAAAGCATGTTGCAGTGGTCGACCAGGGAGAGCTCAACAAGGAGCCTTTCTTTTTCAACACGAAGAAACTTTTCTTTAGTTGGCAGCCTGAACTCAAAAGTCGGGTAAGTTGGTCGACGCCCATTCGCATGACCAGGTAGACATAGGTGTCGAAGCAGCCCTAGCAGCACCGGCACCAAAACATTCGGACAAACTCCTCAAGCGATCTCAAGCGTGCGTAAGATCGTGTCAGCATGCGCGTCAGCCTGCGTGTCAGCCTGCGTGAAGCTTAGGCCTAGCCCAGGACAGACCACCACAATCTTTCACCAATCTCTCAACCCCGCCCCTTCCCGACGACGGGAACGCACCAACCTCCAACTCCCAAGGCCCTCGAAAAAGCAGCTGCACTCAGATGAAAGGAATCAGAAAGCCAGCCTTTCAGTCACGGTTACGCATCGAGCAGCATCCTCCGGAAGAAGCCATGTAGATCCCCATGAAGCAATTGTAGAAGGTGTTTTGTGCCACCAGACCTCCAGATGCCTTCGCCGAAGTTTGAATGTGGCCTGATTGCGACTCGCAGCGACTCGCAGTATGTCGCATGTGTTGTTGTGAGGTTTGGTCGCTCTCGCGAGATGCTCATGGTTGCCGACTAGTCCAGCAGGCAAGAGGGCCGCTAGGGCCGCTGGCAAGCGGGGACTTTAGAAACGAGCGTCAGCACAGAGCTTTTCGCACGAGCGTCCGTGAATCTTCGGACATGGTCTTCAGCAGGTCCTCGAGATGGCTGGTCAGCGTGATGCCTTCGACGTGGCCAAGGAGAGCTGCGGGAATTGCCCCAAAACAGACCTTGCTGCTTAAACCATTGCAGCAACAAATGCGCATGACAGCAGAGTATAGTAGAGTTGAGTTCAAGCTGAGGAGCTGGAAGGTCACATCTTGGAGGCCGTAATGTGCCCTCACGGCAACTATGCTCCTGGGCAGCGGTCAGGGCCTGCACGAACGTCGCGAAAGTGCTCTTCAAGCTTCCCCCTCACACTCCGTCCTCCCTCTCTTTTTCCTTTGAGCCGAGGTTGTGCAGAAGATTGTGTCCCAGCTTTCTGTGTGCCTTGAATGCAAGCAAGAGTCGTTGGTCTCCGATGCGACCCAGTAGGCCCGATATTTTCTCCCCCGGCGCAACTGGGTCTTCTTTCCCAGGTTCTGGTAAGGCCCGTAGTGGTCACGCTGAAAATGGTTTCAGCAGGACAGCACAGCGGGCTTCGGTTGCTGTTTCAGTTCACCTCAGGGCCTCCAGCGACTTCGTCGTGCGAGAGCTTCAAGGTTCTGTGGTGCGAGCTGCTCTGCCGCAGGAAGGCTGTGCCGTGCTCTGACTTTGGGGCGTCAAGGCTGTCGCGGCGAGCTGATGTAGAACAAGGCGAAAGGCAACACCTCCATAATGAGCCGAGCTGCTGATTTCCCGCTACCGAGGTTGCAAAGCACCGCTTTGCTTGCCGGATCCTGTGCCGCTTGCTAGACTCTGGCCGGCACTTTAAGTTACTCATTGCATGAGCCTGAGGCTTGCAGCTATGGTTTGCTGCCTACGGCATCATGTGCATCCTGTGCAACCCGAGGAGTTCAGCGGGTCGAGTGCTCGCACGATCGAGCTCGTGGACGAGCTGCTTCAGGAAGCGGGCCCTTTGTGCCCCGGTTGCAGTGATGGCAATACCGGCCTTATGGTTTCATGGTGACGGCATCACATGGTCAAGACGTAATCGCAACCAATCTATATTCAAAAGGCCAGCAAAGAACCAGCAACTGGAATTGCCTCTCTCCCTTGCTTTCTGCGATCATGTCTTGTTACAGTCTTGTTTTGTCTGTTTACTGTTTTTATGCTTGACGCTGTTCTGAACTTCCAACAGGAAAGTCTTGGTTCTTGGTTTCCAGGGCCTGGGGCTAACAATGTTTCAGATGTTCTAC
Source organism: Symbiodinium natans (assembly GCA_905221605.1). Lineage (NCBI taxonomy): Eukaryota > Dinophyceae > Suessiales > Symbiodiniaceae > Symbiodinium > Symbiodinium natans. The sequence goes on from CAJNDS010001946.1 coordinate 398,696, forward strand.
ACAATATAGTTTTAGCCCAGGGCCCCGGGAACCAACAACCAACATATCAGGCATTGGGTATTGGTTCGTCAGATTCCGGGGTACATTTGTTTTCCCCACTCTCGGTGTGGGGTTGTTAGATTCTAAACTCAACTCTTCTTTTCGCCTGGAACTCTTCTCCTCGCCCGGTCTACTCCTCGCTCATCCCTGGAGTGCCCAACCCCATACTGATTGAAGTGATGCGAGCATTCATAGTCGCGGTCATAGAGAGCGTCGCAAGAGTTGGCACGCAAAGTAGTGCTAACTTCTATGATGATGATAATGATGATGATGATGGTGATGGTGATGATGATGATGATGTTGATGATGATGATGATGATGTGGATGCTGATGATGATGCTGCTGCTGATGATGATGATGATGAAAGCAGATTCAGATATGATGGTGCGGGGGTTAGGCCAACGGTACTTGGAGGATCACTGGCACTCAGTAGGTAGGTTGATGATGGGGATGACTGGACCGATCATGATTTGTCTGTTCAATAAATGTGCTTACTGAGTCCCCCTGACCGCCCGAGTAGAGGTCGTAAACATGTCTAATATCGTCGTCCTCATTGATCATGACAACAACCAGCCATGAGAAGGCAACAACAGTAAAACAAACTTGTTTCTAAGTAGATGTGGGCCAAAGCGCCAAATCCTTGAGTCCAGGGCTCGGGGAGTGGACGAAAGCCAACGGCCGCGGGTGCATGATGGCTGCTGGATGTGGTCAGTAACGGGCAGAGGCTCGACTCTCGTTTGTTCGGTGTTCGACTGATGTTCGTCAAAACTCCGAGCCGTAGCATCACCACGCCACTCGCCCAGCTCATCACATGACCTCACTTGCAACATCTAGCGACTCCCATCCTGAAGCCCCGTGCCTCAACCCAGCTGGTGCGTGCCGGCGCCAACTGTTTGAACTGGGGCCCTGAAGTTTCTCCTAGGCAGCGTTGGGTTTTTAACATTAAGTTGTCACACCGTTGTGGCGTCTGAGGTTTCAATGCCGTGTTTTCGGGGTGCTCGACCTTAGGACCTTAGGTTGGAAAGTCTAGCATTCGGGCGTGGCGGAGGGTCGAGACTAAAGGGCGCGTTCATGCTTGGAGCACAATCACTGGCAAAGTTGATCGTTGAACCGTTGCATCGACACCTTCCGTTGCCTTTGGCCCTCGTTTTTTCTGCACGATGTTGAGCGAAGGTTGCTTGTAGGTTAGGTCTTGGCTATGCGAGGCTATCCATTGCTATCCAGTGATTTCGTTGACAGACAGCGTGTAATACGCAGGCCTTGCATGCCCAAAGAGTTTTTGGCCTGTCAATCACCTTGCAATCCTTCCACCCTGGAGTCAGATGACCCATGAGAAAGTGAAAGAGAAAGAAACAGAGAGAGGGAGAGAGAGAGAGAGAGAGAGAGAGAGAGAGAGAGAGAGAGAGAGAGAGAGAGAGAGAGAGAGAGAGAGAGAGAGAGAGAGAGAGAGAGAGCGAGCGCGAGAGAGAGAGAGAGAGACAGAGAGAGAGAGAGAGCAGAGAGAGAGCAGAGAGAGAGGAGAGAGAGAGAGAGAGAGAGAGAGAGAGAGAGAGAGAGAGAGAGAGAGAGAGAGAGAGAGAGAGAGAGAGAGAGAGAGAGAGAGAGAGAGAGAGCAAGTGTCCCTGGCGTGCCCAACTCGAGCGTGTCCCTGGAGTGCTTAACGCCAGTAGAGAACCCATGGCCCAACCCCAGAGTCTCCCTATGGTGCCCAACCCCAGAGTGTCCCCGGAGTGCCCAGCCCAGAATGTCGCAGAGTCTCCCACCCCAGAGTTTCTCTGGAGTGCTCCCAATTTCAGAGGCTCAACCCCCAGTCTCCCTAAAGAGTGCCCAACCCCAGAGTGTCCCCGGAGTGCCCAGCCCCAGAGTCTCCCTAGTGCCCAACCCCAGAGTCTCCCTCGAGTGCACAACCCCAGAGTCTCCCTCGAGTGCCCAACCCCAGATTGTCCCCAGAGTGCCCAGCCCAAGAGTGTTGCTGGAGTGCCCAACCCCAGAGTATCTCTACCAAGAGAGGGTGGGGATGTTCGAAATAAAAAATAATGTTAAATGCTTGTTTGTATTTGTTCTCAGGTTCTTAGAATGTTTGTTCAATGGATTGCCGTCATCAATCCAGCCAGCCCCACTTTTGCGTTCAAGTATCATACGGCAACACATTGGTTTGTAACTTAAGAATGCTTTCCTAACAGTTAACATGGTTGGATGCCAGCCATAATCCTTGAATACGTTCTACTATGTTCAAGGACGGGAAGACTGGAAGAGAACAAAGGACACTTTAGATTTTTACGCTTTTAAGATGAGGTTGCCGTCTAACAGCACCTGCAGTGTATTATGTTGACGAAATTAGGTAAGTTCTTTGGCGCTGTAGCTAGGGAAAGAACGAACTGTTAGTAACAGTCTTAGGAATTTTGTTCGTTGCCGCATTGACAATGCGGGTAATTTGATGTTAAGATCAATTAAGTTGAGCCACTTGTCGCCTTGTATGCGTACACATATTGCGTGACGTATGTGACCCACAATTTGCGGAGAAATGCTTGTTTTTATACTAACTTCTCCACCCCATGTTGAAGCTACAGTTGAAGGTCATTTTTTCGTATGTCATTGTTTGAATGGCAAGACATATTGAGAACGAAGGACAGCGAATGCAACAACCGATGCGACAAACAGCGATGGTAAAACAAAGCAGCGATAGTAAAACAAAGCTCTTATGATTGTTTTTGCATAGGGCTTGTTATAAGTGATAAGCTATATTCATTGAACTGCGAGAACAATGGCGTGAGACGATGAAATTGATCTCATTTATGACGCAACAAGAAAAACCCATCGGGCTCTGCCCTTGCTAACTAGATACTCGTTCATGTCAAATGGCCGAACTGATGGTGACATGTAGCGTAAAATCTGCGAAAGGCTTGTGCGGCTTCGTTCGCTAGTGCAATGCTGGCACTCTATGAGGATTTGCTCTGTGCTGTGAGAGAGATGTCGACTTGCAGCTGCATTGACGTCTGAGGTGTTGTCATAGCTTCGCGCACCATGTAATCCAGTCTGCAGCTTGCCACGATTTCAGCAACGTTCTGCGCCATTTTTCCCTGCAATCCCTGGACTCCTTACGATGGAGTGTGCGAGATCTGTCTCAGGTACTGGAACATGGGCTGGACAAGCACAAGGACCGCGCACACATTTCTGTGTCCGAAGTGCGATAGACAAATGTACTGACACATTTGCACACAGACAGATGTATATAGACTTCGTGGATACCCAGAAAGAAACAGTCACATGCATAGAAACGAACACATTCGCAAATCTCTCGTTTCTTTGACCACAGGCATACCATGCATGGGACTCAGTGGTGCCAGTGATATGGAAATAGGTTCAGGTGAAAAGGAAATGCGGTAGCTGTCCTTGGGTTGCAAAGTCTTGGGGTTGAGGCATTTGGGGAGAGGCTTCACAGGGTTGAGAGGCTGCAGCGACCATAGACTTGATCTAGAGAAGTTTAGATCGCCAGGGCCTGTTGGCATGTACAAGTCGTAGAAGGCTTCAACAGTTGATTGTAGAGTTCGCAGATTCAAGGCGTTCCATTGAGCTGCATCTTGTATTGATAGAAGACCCGTAAACGTAAACCGAGGAGTCCTAGGAACTTTCGGAGGGGACCCCGCCCGCAGGCCCAGGCCTGAGGGCTCTTGTCGACGAGACATCCCATCCCCCAAGCCCCGGCAACCCTGATGCGGTGGAGTTGTGGCCCCTACCCCCTTCCCTTGTCCCCCTCGACGACAACTGAACCCGCCCGCACAAGCGCACAAGACCACACAAGCTTGGCCGGAGGAGATCATTGCACAAGCTCTGAATGCGGACCCGATGAAATTCGCAACTTGGACAGCAACTCTTGAGGTCCGAGTCTTTGCTGTCGCCATCTTGCCGCATCTTGCCGCACGTAGCTCAGGCAACACACAAGAATTCCAGCTATCTCATCGAGAAAGCCCTGTGCTACTGCTCCGCAAGCGACCAGAACACGTCCCTCCGGAAGCACGCAGGGAGTTAAGCATCATGGTTGTTCAAGTTAATCGGCTGCTTGCCTATGTGACTGCAGACTGGAGGCTTATTGCACAGCTCAGCCCGCCAGAAACTCTTGTCGAGCTGCGTGGCCTGCAACAGAGCACGACATGTGCGAAGCTTTTGGATTTGCGAGTGTGGCTTTGCTGTCAGTTGGCAACACGTAGGTTTGTTGATGGTCTCGCTGCGTCAGAAGCAGTTTCGGCTTTGCTGCAGAGTTCCAGTCGTTGAATCGTCATGCGTTGCTTGGAGCGTTTAAAATTGCATGAAGATGCACCTCCTCCCGGCGACCTGCTCCAAATCTTGGAATTGTGAAAGCTCATCTGGCGGTGCGAGATTGCTGTCGATTTTGGCATTGGTCTTTGACCTGCACGACCGGAGGGGCATGGTTCGGGTATCGTTCGAATATGCAACATGAAGTGGACTTCCTCCATACGTTTTAAGATGCGGTTGAGCCGTCGCACACCTCGAAATGCTTTAACAGGAACAAGAACTGGTCCCAAAAAGCCAAAAACCTGTCACCCAGTTGTATCCGCTAGCCGCCAGCCGAAGCCCACCCTCATGCAGCTTATCGCCTGCGGACAGCGCCCCGTGTGCAGTACTCGTTTCTGTCTTGAAGTCCGTCTGCTTGGAAGCTGCCACCCGACATAGGTTGGCGTTCGCGCCATACGGTTGCTACGTGGCGAAGGCCTCCATGATCTTGTGTCGATTTGTGCTGAAGCCTGCTTGGAAAATGGTGCAACAGGTCTGACGCGTGAGGACTTGTGGCGTTTGTTCCGAAGATGAAATGAAGATGAAATGGGTGCTTTGCTTTGGTCAGGCAATCCTATCTTTGGATGACGGTCAGGTCGACAAGTTGACGACCAAGCCCCTTGTCTTTGAAAGCAGCCGAAGAAGAGCAAGATCACAGGGTGCATGCGTGTACCGATGCTAGCGGCTGTGGCTTGAGCAATGTGAGCATCCACCTGGTTAACCGAGGAAAGAACTCTGGAAACAGCGCAGGGAGCTTGAACGCCTTAGGCCGCAAGCCCAGGACACGAAAGGACATGAAGTAAATTCAAGTCCATCCCGAGTGGCTTTATCTTCTACCATGTCGTCTGAGGCACGGCCATCGTCTCTTGGAGGCCTAGTGCACGTTTTCGCTGGTGTGTGTGTGTATTCTGTATTATTTGCTATGTGTGTTTTTGTGGTGGGACCTGGCAAGTTGGTGTCCTCTTCATATCCTCTTCCGTCGAAGACCTTGGTGCAGGAGCTGGGACTGATCGATGCTGGCGAAGAGGGTGCAGAGTAGGCCGAGTAGGTGCACGGCCTAGCGGACCTGACAGCTTCTTGCTCGTGCCTGAAGTTAACTTTCGTGTGAGACTTTGAACATAATGCTGGAGTGAATCGAGAAGGCTTGGGGAAGGAAGCAAGAAGAAGTGGAAAGCTTCAAACAAAACCGAGCTGCAAAGGTGACAACGAAGTGGCGCTGATCGCCTTTGGCGGAGATGACTTACCCGCCTGAGTCGCCTGAGCACTGACCAAGCAGATGCAAAGAACATGAACTTGATCTCTACAACCGTATTTTGACTCAATCAGCGAGCTGCACAAGAGCAGGGTGGCAGCGTCATGCACGCTCTTTGAGCTCTTTGAGCTCTTTGAGCTGGATGAGCTTCATCCTTATCCCTTGCTTTGGTCATGGCTCTCTGTAGGGAGAGACAGGTTCACAACCACTGCAGCTCCTGTGGCTTAGCCGACGGTAAAGCATCCATGAACGGATGAGGCAAGTCGTGGAATCTTGCTGCTGTCAGCTGGTTGGAAGACCTGTTTCACCACACGTTTTACAGTCTTGTACGCTCACTCTGAGGTGAGCAGGCGCAATGTCCCACGATGTCCCATGCAACATGCACGGGTTTGGTTTGCGGCATGCTATATGACTCAAGTTGACACGGGAAGTATAATTATGATAACGATGTATGTGTTAGAATTTGTCATCAGGAGTTCCATTGCAAAATGACCAAGACGGGCACCTGTTAACGGTCGGTACCGCAGCACCTGCAACTCGAATAAAGTGTGTGTGGGTGTATGTGTGGGTGGGTGGGTGGGTGGGTGTGTGTGTTCGCCGAGGCGCGTTCGGCAAATCAAAGCCTTGGAGCCGATTGCTGTCGCATGAAATGCCAACTTCCGCGATCCTAGTCCTAGACTTTAGATGCAGGTGCGGTAGTAATCAGAGGCGATGTGGCCACTCACCTCGTGGGACTCGTGAGCGACTGAGAGCGGGATGAGCGGCGGCCGTATAGCGTTTTGCAGTGGGAGACTGGGTTCATTGTTGTGAGCAGTCATATTAAGTCATATTATATCATACTGTTCGCAACCGGATGCTTCAGCACGGCCGATAGCTCAGACCGACGGAGTGCATGGATCAGAACAACCTTGGGGCCAACAGAGGAGTATGGCATGGGGCCGTTTTCGGTTGCACAACGCCGGACGGACCTGGACGGTGTGCTCCCGTGCCGCTCCAGGCTCTGGATGTTCTGCCTAGACTTTCAGTGACCTGCCGGAAGTTTCTCATTCAGTATGTGTTCGCAGGACGTTGCGCATTAATACGCCCCTTTTTGTGTGCCCATGTGCCGCTTTTCTTGCGGAGAGTGTGGAGTCACTGCGATACCCCGTTGGAGGTGAAACCAAAGTTCCAAGCCCGTTGTGGCGAAAACGCGTCGGACGACGTTGCGCCGAAGTGTCCGGTGTGGGACCGGCCCTTTTGTACAGGCAAGCGTCTGGTTCTTCTGCGGCCTTTTGCTTTTACCAAGTATTCCTTCGATCTGCAGGCGGGTTCATGACAGAAATAGTAGTGCCATGTATAGCCCTACAGGGCCTACAGTACTCCAGCAACATGGGTCTGCTGGCTAGGTCGAGGCAATCGAAGGTCTGGGTGCCTTTGGGATGGCCTGGGGGAATCTGGGAAGCTGTACAACATTGGCATTCTACAACCAGCAGGGTTGGACATTTTGGACTATTTGAGAAAAGTCCCTTTCTCCTCTCGGATCCTCAAATGCATCGGTTTGGTTTGACTGCCTTGCGTTGTAGCGATATCGCTCCGCGGACAGAAAGTGTGCTGGCAAGTGCGAGCCAACAAAAGAGCCCCAGGAGCTCTTAAGCGCCACAGGCTCTGGCAGACTGTGGCAGAATCTTCTCGAGCTGGCGTGGTGCACGATGATGGACCCACACAGTGTTCGGCTCGGTGCAAGCACGGAGCAGTCAGTTGGTGTCGTCGCTAGCTGCTAGCGATTTCGAAGCTCATACGTGGGGCTACGTGCTCGAAGCGCCCAACCTGAACTCTGTGAATTTTAAGAGACTGTTCCAGAGACCCGCTTGGCAGAATTGGCATTCGGCCACCCGACATTGGCAAAAGGACTCAAAAAAGGTAGCTTTCCGTCAGCTGCAGAGGCAAGCATACAGTGCTGAAATCCGAGTGGAAACACATCCAACGTGGAGCCGCCCGTCCACGGTCCACCCATTCCACGCTTCTCACATATCTTTACAATTTGAGTTGATGCGGGGGCCTTGCGTGTTGCGTTGTTCTGCTTGATTTAGGTAGTGCAGCGGTGGACCTCAGCCGATCTCTGGGTTCACTGGTGCAGCGCTCAATGATTGCTCAGATGCGCGGCAAGCCTGTGTTCGCATGATGTCGCATTCTCTGCATGCGCTTGCAGCGCACGGCGGCGTGAAGTCCCTTTGCTGAGGGCTTGGGTACTGCCGGTCCAACACCGGCATTTACAGAATCCCAGGTCCGGTGAATCCTGTTGTGTCACCAGCAGAGTCAAAAGTGTCAAACCATTTTCCTTCGGGTCATTTTGAGTTTGTTGGTGCCGAGGACTCGCTGTTGACACTTATGGTCTCAACTTGTGATGTGAATTGCAAGTGTCTGGTGAGGGGTTGCAATGCAGGCTGCTTTAAGGGCCAATGAGCTCGCCAACAGAAAGGACTCTTGAGAGTTGAATTCTTGGCCATCATGTGAACAACGACCTCCTTCGCCTCATCTTTTGCCTCAGGAGCTTTGGAATTTGCGCGCCGACATCGAGAAGGAGAAGCTGCGCACCTTGGCGACACTTCGAAAGGCTTTCGACGGGCCGAAAGGGCAACTCTGAGGTGTGCTGACGCTCGAAGGTGCATGCCGGATGGTGCCGGATGTATCGGATTGCAGTGTAGCAGTGTATCAGCTTAGTTTATCATGAACATTCGGCTCTGCTCCTGATACGAGTTGTGAGGCTGCAGAGAGGTCGAGTCAGGCAGAGTAATGCCAACAGAAAGGTCACGTGGCTCCATTTCCTTTTTTCGGACGGGCGATGCGCTTCCAGGACTGATCTCACAATCATGATCGTTGCTGCATGTCAACTGCATCTATCCTTGCCTGGAAGCCCGAAATCCTTCGAAATGCAACGTTCTCCAAAGGACAAGTTTGCGGCGCTTCAGATTACTGATGATGGTCGCTTTAGCTTCTCAGACTGTGCAGTGCTGGCATCGCTCATGCTTGTATATCCCAACAATTTTTGGAATGTTCGTGTGATGCCTGCTTCGATCACGGCGCATGAGCACAGCTTCTGTACACAGTCCAGGGTGCAGTTCAAGGCTTTGAGGGGGCTTGTTGTATCCTGCTGCAGCTAACACTGCAAACCGTAGCTGATCAGAAGTGGCGCCACGGACCGCAGACCCAAGTTTTCTGCCTCGGGGTGCACTCTGTTTGACCTGGATGTAAGACGAGAGTTAGGGATTCAACGCCATGACTACAAGGAGTACAGGCCAAGCAGGCTTTACACTACATTCCGAGAGGTCGATGTTCGGGGGAGATGAGGGATGATGAGGGGCTCGAGTCCCTCCCCAGCTCAGGCTACTCCTTTGTGGGCTTGAACCACGAGGCCCCTTCGTGCTTCACACTCTGCGGACTCCGTTGACTTCGTATGTCGGACGCACCTGCGGATCATAGAAAAAACCTAGTATGTTCATGTTGAAGCAGAAGACTTCTTGCATGGCCCGCAGCCTACAACTCTTGCCGAAAGCGGTCGTGATTGCGCTTCTCGCGGCCGTGGCCATGGCTTCCACGTCACCGTCTTTCCCTCCAGAGCGCCTTGCTGCGGCAGCCACACCAGTGCTGAAGGCCGCTGTGCACGAGAAGTTGAGGCACGGATTGCAAGTTGCAGCAATGGCCGGGGCTCAAGACGGACTTGGCAGCTTCTTGGCACATGCCATGGCATGGGGTGAATTCAGCAGGAAGGTGTGCGACTCTAAAAAGCAACTCCATGTTAATCCTCCCCCCCCCCCCCCCGGTCTCATTCGCCAGGCTCTGCGGAGGGTTGGAAGGACTCGGCGGCTTGACATCGGTCCAGTTCCGGCCCTTGCGGAAAGAGGCCAGGGGACAACTTCTGGGAGGCATATCGGTACTCGTACTTTGTGGTTCAAGAGGATCACAGGCTTGGAGCTGCCACATCCCAGATTTCATGGAGCGATGCATCAGGACCGCAAAGAACTTGAGCAGCTTCACCACGAGTGGTTTCCTGCCTGGGGCCTCGGTGTATAGTTTGGTCTCAGCGTGCCGAGGTCTGTGTCTCACGAGCAATAGCTCCTCGAGCGAGGACTAATGTTGCACCTGGTTTTGTCGGGGCCTCCTCTATAAAGTCAATTTGGCTCAGGGTTATTCAATGTTATTCAGTACCCACCCTGACTGGTTTGGGGGTGCGCGGCGGGATCCTTTCAATTAAGTCAAATCGTCCGGGCGCCGAGAGTTCCACACGCCGCGCCTTTAAAACAGATTGCCGGGCATCGCTGCCCCTTTTTAACTCCACCCAATTAAGATCATATAAACCCCCGGGACCATGTAAAAAGAAGCAAATCCAGCCTCGACTGTTCAGGGGAGGGGGGGGGGGCCACAACAGTAAAGAGGGTACAACAAACGATGGGAGCTGCATGAACCCATCTCAGCGTCACAGGAATCCATTTAAGCAGTACAAACCCCAGAAGTTGAAGAAAGGCCGGTATAGTACCAGGCCGACAGTTGTGGAAAGCGGGTTTTTGTGGGAGGGCGCGGCTCCGCTAGAGGTCACCTGTCGGATTGATAGATTTTGATCCTTACTGCGAGGAGAGAAAGCACTAGTTACGAACTGACTCGCAATCCTGACTGCAAGCACAGCCGCAAAGTCCGACATACCTTGACTGAGCTAGCAGCAGAGAGCTCGTAAGGAAAAGTGCGCCGTCAACCAACAGTCAAGTTGACCAGTTCCTGTACCGGGTGCCGGATTGAGAATGGCTACAGCATCTGAAGTCGACGTTAGGAGCCATAGCACGAGTCCCCAATGAGGTTGAGTATCCAGCCAGCTTCTACGATGAGGCGCTGGAGTTTTCTTATGTCATGGGGGGGATTTTTGACACAGGCCTGGCATGTCCCGTTGCGGTCCTTGGCGGCTTGCTTGGGGCGTTGAGTCAGGTCTTCCAGAGTCGCACTGTTCAGAGCCTTGCTGCCGTGGCTGGCGACTTGCTTCTGGGCGCAGCTACGTTTCGCACGACCGCGGTCTGGGTTGGGATTGGTACCTGCCATGTCTCTCCATCCAAGCTCTCACTCCCGGACCGTCAGTCGTACACTACTTCGAAGTAGAGTGAAGAGTAGCTTCAAAAGCCCATGGTTAGGTATGGAGTGGAGTTTGGGAATGGACACTAGGAAACCCAAGCCCTCAACCCAAACATTGCAGCTCTCAACTCTCAACCCAAGAAATTTACTGAGCCCTCCAGGTTTCTGCCCGTAGCTTCGGTGAAAATCGTAACCAGGTAAAGAGCAAAATGTGGCGGACGCATGCTAATCGAGGTAACAGACTTGGAGCACATGTTTTCCAGGCTGCAGTCAACAATGCTGTATTCATCATAAACCTTAGATAAGAACAATCAGAACAAGAACAACCACAGCATCGTAACGCTATATTGCTAATATTTGTTAATCGTAAGCGCGCGATAATTGGCAGCCAGACCGCCCGAGCCAAAACGCAGATGCCGCTACCACCACTGCGACCGCCGCCCCATCGCTGTCCGATGCCTAGGAACTCCGAAATTCCCCATGGCCCTTGGGAAGGCTTAGGCTTGGGAAGGCTTGAGAGGCCTCTGGGAGGCCTTTTGGAAAGTCTCTAAGAACAACAGGAGGGTTCAGGGAGAAAGGAACCACTGGATACCAGCTGCCGCCCATGCACCGCGGAGCCCGACTGTGCCCCGAGTGTATTGTTGTAAATGACACAGGCACCGTGAAAAAACTCAGGATGCAATTTCTTCCCCCCCCCCCCCCCCGTAAGAAAAAGTGGCTGCTGATTGCGGCTTCCCCAAGCGAAAATGGCAGCTCTCCCAGGTCGGGGGGCTAGGGGGCATATCAAGCTGCATCCACTAACAACAACCTGCCGCACCATGAAGTATTTGGATAACAACGAAATGAGAAAGCAACGGATTACGTCAGCCCTAGTGTGAGGACATTTTCCGAGCCCCGCTTCGATATGGCATCGGTCCTGCAAGGCCAAGAAGTGTAGACAACAGCTGCTGCCTGGATTGAAGTTAGCGTGCCCGTGTAGATTTTGCCACCTGTGCCTAGCATCGAGGTTTGGTTTCTTCCTCACACAAGCCCATGGCTCTTGTATTGTACACCATTGCGCTTTGGCCCACTGCATGATGAGTGCAGGTGGCATTCAGTCCTGCATGGATGGCTATGCAGGCAGCGGTGTTGCGGCAAGCCTGGGCTTCAGGGCCAATAGGCGAAGATGCTTTGTGAGTCCGCGAGTGCTGATATCTCTAATCTCCTTATCACGCGGAAACGAAGTGGGTGTTTGGGAGAACACGAGGACATGGTGGGGGCTAGATAACAAGCAAGAGCTGACACACGGGGCGAGCCAGAGCCAACCAGACCGCCTGCGTGTAGCCCGCGTCGGCGATTCCTGTTCGCCATGCAGCTTCCTATCTCAGCATACGTGCAACGCATCTCAAGTATTCGCTTAGTTGTGGGGTGATGTTACGCCACGCCAAAGTTACTACTCGTACCAACCAGCATGACTCACAATCTAATTCAAGCTTCGCTCTTCTCTGGAGGCTACATACTGACGCTGGGTGTCGTTGATGGTGCTCGTGGGCATGGGCTCGCCAAGGCAATCCGTACCCTTTCTCTTTCTTTCTCTGCTTTTCTAGTCATGGCAGTCATGGCAGTCTGCCGCTGAAATAAACGGCCTGAGTTGTGGATGGTGATGGGAGATGCCATTGTCTCAATGATTGTGGCTACGTAGGACTTTGTCTGCCTCGGCCGGATCGAGTTGAAGATTGCTTTCAGGGCAATCCTTCCCCGAAGTATTACTTGCGCTAAGCGCTACGCTTCAAGCACTTGCAAGTCAAGCACTCGTTGTTGAAACACGAACGAAACACATGCAATTCAAGCACGGGTGGGGATTCAAGCGCGAATCCTAATTCAAGCACTCGCGGTTCAAGCACTGGCGATTTCACGCGCGATTCAATCACATATCCTGATCCGACACTGGCGATTCATTCACGCAGATCCAAGCACGAATCCCGATTCAAGCACTGGCGGTTTTGAACCCCCGACACACCCGACATTCTCTCGACGTTAAAGGTTAGAGCTGTCGGTTTTTGGGATTTACGGCTTTAAGGGCTTAGGGTTTTTAGGGTTAAGGGGTCTTGCGCCTGGGTTTTTATGGCTTAGGGTTTTTAAGTTGGGGGTTTGTAGACTAAATTTAGGGCTTGGGGTTTGGGCGGTGTAGGCTTTGAAGGGTTCAGGGTTGGGGGTTTAAAGTTTACAGGGCGTTTGGGGGTTGGGCTACTCAGGGTCTTTATAGTTTCTTTATAGTTATCAGGGAAACACCAAGTTGTAATCACAAGCATTGAGGCGATAATGCCGTTAAGCCATGCAGGAGCGAACGCTCTATTTTCTACTGCAGAGGGCTTGCGAGGTAATGCAACGGGACGATATGCACATGATGTTAAAATGCAAGGGTTATCGCAATGCAAAACTACAGTTTTCAGGGTTCAGAGCTTCCCACCCCCAATTCCGGTCCCTTCGCCTGCTTCGTCAGGTTTTTCCAGGGTGGTGGGGCCCCAGAACCCAATAAAGAGACTCGAGCAGCGAGCCTTTGTGCACGAAGGCTCGGTGTGTGCAAGTCCGACGACCTTCTGCTCCGGGCCAGTGCGCGAATCTTCGGTGCGTGCGCGAGTTGGGTGGTGCGCGAATCTGCCGCGACAATGCGTGCATTGTCTGGTGTGGGAATCCGCCAAGGCGGAGTGCGCGAATCCGAATCCACGTGTCAGTTCGCGAATCCGGTCTTTCCCGTGCGCGAATCGGTCTTTCCAATGTGCGAACCCACTTCCAGTTGGGAGGGTAAATGGCTGAGATGGAGTCAGTACCGTAACTGTTGCGTCCAAGTCTAAGCAAAACCCTAATTTCGTTTTTTTACACCAAGGAACCGCAGCCTACTCGAAGGGAAAATGTAGCCCAAAACAGGCAGGACAAAGTTGTCGCTGTGGCATGGAAGGGGACAAAAAAGATCTTGTCCCTAGAGAAAGAACCGCCTGACCTAGCTACATCTGACTACATATCGCCTCGACGGGTCAGTCTGCACCCTTACTTTAGCTGTTTCTGCTTCTGCCCTGCTTCTGCTCTGTCTCACGGGTTGGCAGTTGACCTCTATACCTTTTGCCAGGTCTTGCTGCAGCAATCCATCAAGCGAATCCAGGCAGTGCTCCCCAAAGCCGCTCGGTCAATCTCCAGCTCGGCAGCTTGTACAATCTCTCTCCGACACGCCTCTTGTTACTCTTGTCCTTGAGGTTCGAGCGATTTGGGTACATGTCGCCTGCTACAACAAACAGGTGCGACGACATGTAGCGACCTCAACTGAACATGCAGTCGTCCCAGCTCCAAGTACAACCCGGTGCGATGAGGAGGCAGTATAGGGCCATGCCAAAGACCACACAGGTCCTCCAAGTCCTATACTTGCCAGCGTTCTTTTTTGTAACTTCAGAGCTTTACTGTCTGCAGGCATTGGCACTCTACGAGACACAGGGGCTGCAATTCGTGCGCTGCTTTCCTCGCTTCTACAGCTTCTACAACAAGCCTTTCTGCTGCAATCCAGGGCTTGCGCGGCAGCAACAGTTGCAGTAGCACTCCATGTTGCCTTGCAACGGATCTGACGAAACAAATGACTCAAATAGCCATTGCTTCTGCCGTTCCAGGTCCTGGGACTCACTGCTCTACGTGCTGTACTTGAATGGTGGCAAGCCGCCGGAGCGCTTGTCACTTCAGGCCTGTCACTTTGCTGGAGCAAGAAGCTGCGCTGCAAAGGGCCCTCTGGGCCCACCGTGTCCGAAGCAAGCGTGAGGTGGCCCAAGATGAGATTGCAGCCACCTTGAGCTGCCACAGTTCCTCGGCTGAGTGTGGGGTCTGTATGATCTCGCCATGTTTAGCCCGCTCTGCACGGTTTATGACTTATGTCCATTGTGTCCTCTTGGTGCCTCATACTGTATCACCTGCCGAGCTGAGGCTTCGGAGAGCTGTGGGAGCGGGTGGGCTTCTGGATCTCCAGCAGCTTGTTTCTGTAGCATCGCAAGATCCTTTGAGTGTTGCTTGAGCCCACCTTAACACCTCTTTCTTCAACGCCTGAGCCCATTTTAACAGCTCTCTCTTCATACTGAGGCCTGGCAGGACGTTGTGGTTGCCGGCACAGGTCCAACAAGAAGAAGAGCTGATCAGAGAGTTCTCTTCGTCTACGAGCGCTTTTGTCCATGCAGGGCCAGGCCCCAAACTGGTGGCCTCCTGGAGATGGTGCAGCTTGGTCCGCTGAGCACCACTGCGAAGACCCTCGTGCTGTCAAGTTGGGTGATATCGTCCCCGTCGTCAATGCTGTGACACAGTGATGTCCTGCCCAGCTGGCAGCGTCGAGTCCTTGAGTAAGCTGCTGGCAGCTACTTTGCCGCGCGAGTTTCCACTCTGGGCGCTCATCTAGATTCATCACGCTGCAAATGGGGGCACTCCGATTCACTGTGGCACGCTGGCTTTCAGACGGTGGTGCCACGGACTTTCGGCGGCATCCGTGAGTACCACAACAAAAAGCATGGGTTCCATTCCTGTGCAGTGACATGGGGGCTGTTTGCACCGAGTGAGCAGTGGCTCTGTCGCCAAACCAATAAACCAGGGTGTTTTTCTGATATCCCCACAACTAACGACCTGGGCAACCTAAAAGCCCCGGACTGCTTTGGTTGATCGACCGTATTGGCGCAGCACTTGTTTGAGACCGAAAAAGCACGCAAACTGAGCAGTGGGGCAGGCAGGGCGCCCAGCCCTTCAACAGCGTTACCATTACTGAAAGCTGCGCCGGTTGCCGTAGGTGGATGTGGACGATGAGCCGGAATTGGTCGAAGACGTGCCTCGCCCTGCAAACATCAGTGATCTTGTCAATGCTTGAGTGATGGGTGCAAGGGCCACGGGAGCCGAATCCGAGTTCGTCGACAGTGTCACAACACAGAACCGAGAAAACCCCCAGCATCCTCATACCCCGTGACCCAGACTCCCTCACATCCGAAGTGCTGAGGACCCAAAGAGCCGCGTGCGCACTTACGAGGCTGTGAACCTGAATCAGGGAATGTGCAGCGGTTGGACTTTAAGAGGGCTGGATGGACATTTTGGTGCCTGATGCGGTAAAAACCACTGCCAACTTAGGTATGTGAGGAGTGTCTGTCCTGGTCCATTGTTGCAGTCACCCTCTGACAACAAGTTCACAGTTGGTGCTTGCAAAGCTACAAAGCCACTGCTGCGAATCCCAAAGTCATTGCCGTCAGAAAAACATGTAGCTGCTCTTGCGCTGCGACAGGGCATCCTGGTCTCTACTCTGGAGGAGGAGCCGCTCGAGCCAGTGGTGGAGCTCCCAACATCTCTACAGCCTGGATTCGGCTGTATACGGTCTTGACTGACTCCCCATGACTTGCAAATAGTGTTTGCGCTCGTGTACATTGTCTGCAAGACGGTTTCCGAGCTTTGATGTGCGAGTGTGCAAGAAATTCTGCTCCTCTGTTCAGCCACACAACAGCATGAAGCAACACATGCGATGGTAGCATTCAACGCATATAGCAGTGCGGGCGGAATGGCGCATGGCAAGCGGGGATCTGATGGGCAAACTTTGGAGAAGTGCAGGGAGATGGCAGTTTCCTTGGCCTTGGTGCTTCCAAGGCCGAGCTGGAGCCCGAAGGCACAGCCACCATCGAGGCGGATGGAAGCCCCTGCGACCAGCGCGACCATGTAGCGATCATTGCGCCAATCAACCATTGCACCTGAACTTCGACTACTAAAGACGCATCCTGCTGTGAATCAAAAGCACTGATGTTAAGAACGGACGGTGGAAACAGCAAAGCTGCCTGGCAGGGGCTTGCCATGTTGCGCCATGAGATGGAGGAAGTTGGTCCACAGCTCAGACGAGGGCCCTGAGCTGCACCTGAGCTGCACTGTCCACGACCAGGGCTGCGAAGCACGGAAAAAGGCGGCCGCTTGCGTTGCGTCTCTTGCGTAAGGCGGCCGAGCTCGTCTCGTGAATGTCACCCGGAGCAGCAGCCGCTTTGCGATCATCGCCAGGGTCCAAGTCCGGCTCATGGACCCTGCCATCCTGCTCTTGTGTTAGTAGACCTGTTCGAGATGCGTATCTTCAGAACGAGCAGACTGAGACTGTGCTGTACCATACTGCACCTTCTTCTTCTTCTTCTACGGGGCTTCTCTCTCTCTCTCTCACTCTCTGTGTTTTGTCCAGGTGAGTCCGTACTTTCAGCCGAACATGGCCGTGGCGCAGGGCTGAGATGGGACGTTGGTACCTGTTCGAACCCTCAAAATCGCACAAGTCAAAGGCCGGACCTGTCAGGGATTGTTACCCTTTGTCACATGTTGTAAAAACGAGAATCCGTGAATCGCCGTTTGATGTTCAGTAAGATGATTCAGTTAGAAACTTTCTTGCTGTAATATATACATCCTTTGAAGGAAGTAGCGCCGTTTTGCGACACCTGATTCCGAATCAGCCCCCGGAACAAAACTGACTGCTGAGGTGCATTCGCTGCATTTGTCCTTGTCACCCCGGCGGCCAAGGAGACGTTGCAAGTGTTGAGGTTGAGTCAGTTCCGATGCCTTTCTCATTCTTGCAGGAGAACGCAACTCCCTTTCGTTGGGGGTGGAGTGAAGAGGCGACACAAGCTTGTGTGCAGCACAGGCGGTGCCAGGTGCATATTTTCAGACCCGCTTTTGTGTCTGTCACCTGGCGTGATGTGAACATATGTAAGCGGTTGCACCTTGCGTGATGTCGCGCGGCGGTCTGGGAGGGGCCGGATCGGCACAGCATGTATGCGTGTGTATCGGACCTGTTTTTCTCACTGTTGGTGCCTTGATGAGCCAGGGACGCGCGAGCGTCCAAAATGAAGACAGGGGATATTTGGCGGTTGCTGCGGCCTCAGCCTATCTGCTGATTCTTGAGGGCGATCCTGCCGGGCTTGCATCTGAGACCCGCCTTTCAAGATCCCCCGGTCGTGACATCATTGATATTGACTCAGGACTCAGGAAAGGCGACGGGCGCCCAAGCCCAAGGCAACTCGACGGGTCGGGATGAGGATGCTGAGCTTTTCTGCTGACGGATGGGAGTAAGTGAGTAAGATGGCACCTGGCAAGATCCTCATGTCAGCGGGAGCCGCAGAGCATGAAATTGCTTAGCCGCAACTCCGCCAGTTCTCCAAGTCTGGGTCGACCGGGATGCTTCCAGCTGACTCTCGACAGCAGAGGGCTTTGGAGTGGCTTTGGTGTTTAACGGTTTGGTTGCTCTGACACATACAAAAGCACGAACACACGAACACATGCAGAGCCAACGCACTCAGCAAATAATGCCACGTCTCAAGTCTGGAAGCGCATTATGAGCCATTTTTAAGCCCCCACGTTGTCTCAGAATTTGGCTCAGACCCCGACAAAAAAAAGCTGAGGCTCCAGGCCCGAAGCCGGGCGAGACGAGGCGCGTGGAGTACAGCCAAGCAATGAGAAGACTGGGTCATCCTGGGTCATCGGCCCTACCATGGGCTTCCCACATGTCCTGAAGACTCTTGGCGCTAGTGTGGTTAGCAGACCTCCCGCTATCAAGGGCAGCGTAATGCGTTCCATTGTGAGAGCTCCAGAGTGCCGCGTGCCGGCGAGGCGCAGCGTTTGGGGTTGGGGGGTGGCATGCGTGACTCAGTACCTACATCATCCGTCGCGGCGCAAGGCAGTCCATGTTCTCCAAGCCGCCGAGCAGCTCCATGCCGCAACTGACCGGGTGCCCAAAGGTTCCTGTCACCGGAGTCTGTCACAGTGCTAAGGCCACACACGAAGTCCGATTTCAGTTTGGGTTTGCCCAGGCCAGCGCTCGTGGATAAGAAGGACAAAAAGGACGGCAAGGCAAAACGATATCTGCTATTCCAGAGGGTGTCCACGCACCCGCGCACATCAACGTTAAGTTGCCTATTTCTATGTGGCCGGTAAGAAGTACCTGCTTCTACAATTTCTCTAAGCAGGCTCGCGAGCTGACGACTGTGTCCGACTGGCGGGAGTTTTACAAACAGAGGGCGCAGGAGCTGCCGCGGACTCGGTTCTGCTGGGGCAATTTAATTCATTGCCAACTGTTTTGGAGGCTTTCCTTTGCAGGGCTTTGTGCAGTATTGCAGTGGGCAGAATCCGAGGCCAGAGGCCTATGCGGGTAAATTATGAAGGGCATTGGCAGAATTGGCAGTGATATTGTGGAAGCATCGTTTCGAGTCGATACTGACCTTCAGCTTGCTGAAGACCCACAAGCTGCAATGCTGCTCGAAAACAGCCTTTTGTGGTTTGTTCATGCTTGTCTGCGTGGCATCGTGCCGCACCTGGCTTTTGCAGTGCACCCCGCGCACGCACGCATCGTCTTCGTGAGGCTCGGATCTTGATGCGCAGCCAGGTCCGCGCTGTTGTTGGGAGGCGTAGATGGTGGCCTAGCGGGAGAATAGGCATGTGTAGACCACTGCATGCGTATCCTTTTGCCCCTGCTCAGAAGCATATTCTTGCCTGTGCAGGTGTCTCCTGTCGCATCGTAGTAGGCGGAATTCGGTGCAACTGCTGGCCGGACAGGAAACTCTCACCTCAAATTAAGAACACGGCTATACTGGCTATACTGCATGCACAGCCAAAGGCAGCGTAAGGATAAGAGTCAGAGTAGTACGTAGATTGGAGAAGTTCAAGTAGCTGCTGCAGTCGTCGTCGCAGTGTAGCGCGGAGTCGGAGAAGGAGCAAGCAAAGGAGCAGGAGGCACTAGCGGCGTCCCGTCTTTAGTTCCTGGCCCTGGCAAGGGTTTAATCACGCCACGGTTGGTCTGAACGTAATCATGGACGACGACGACGACGACTACTACTACTACTTCTTCTTAGCCGCGAAGAAGTAGCTATCATGATTGCAGTGGTGGTGAGGATAGTTGCAGGAATAGTCGTAGAATCCGTAGAAGTGTGCAGCGAAGCCGTCGTAGGAGTGGTGTATACTTTAGCTATCTTTAGCTTTAGCGGAGATGGCTATGCAAGATCAACTTCGAAGAGTTTTCAAGTCTTCGCGCAGGCAGGTCACCTGCATGTGGTCATGCTTTGCAACCAAAGCATGACCTCTTAAGCTGTTCACGGTCATGCAGCGTTCTTGGCCTCACATTTAGGGCGCACCGTTATCATCTCTCGTATGCCTTTGAGCCTGGATCCGTCAATGTGTCAGGAAGGGCTTCGCATGCTTTCACATTCTTGGAACACACCCATTGCTCCCGCAGCCTAGATTGAGATTGCTTGCGGTTCTTCGTTTTTACAGGCGCTTGGGTTCCTTTGAACCAGACGCTGTTTCACTAGGCCATCAAACGGCCTTCATCACAGTGCACAAGGGGCCAAACCGTGCCCAACCATGCCAACTTCTGGAAAGTAGTTTACGTACGTCTTGGATGGCAGCCTTCATCGTGTGCAACTGCATAGGATTCATCGGGGCATGACACATCTTAGATTGCGCTTTCAGTCAGCAGCTAGCAATGACATCATCAAAACAGTTGCAGTGATATAAACCTATTAGAGGAACACCCGCACCAAACCGGGGCACGCGGTGCACTATTTGGCGCTCTGCTTTCCTCCCCCGAGCAAGACAATTGGAGATAACACTAGCTCATTGAAACGCGAGCTTCAGGCCGTTGGGCCGAGCGGCCCCGAGCACCCCGCTATCAGATTGTACAGTGTGGTGTCAGTAATATCACCGATGAGCAGTGTCCGCGGTGCTCTCCAGACCAGCTTGTGGCATGCCTGGAGGTGGTTAGGTGGTATTTCGAAGCGTCGAAACGAGCAAGTTTTGGTACGGCAAGGTGAACGACCAATACAAGGTCAACTGCAGGTCAGTCGATAGAGTATATAGAAGTTGATCAGTTGCACTTTTCTGCAGTTCAGTGTGTTGCATGACGCAAAGAGAGATCTTTAGAACCAAACGATATCCATCTGTGAAACGATTTCAGTTTGGTTCGCTTCGATCTGCTAAAGAAGGCTTGCCGAAGCGAATGAAGTGCACCAGGCTCCAAGGGTTCGTCGGCCTGCGCTGGTATTTGTTGATTTCTCTTTTGGGCTCAAGTTGCGTCACGTCATCTACATAGTTGAAGTTCAGGACGAGGGCAGGGTGCAGGCCGAATTCCTGGAGGTGAGCGACAGGTTTCACACATCGACGGATGTCGCTACATGTATGTGTAAAGTGACAGGGATCGTTGTACGTACGTCCCATCAAGCAATTCAACACGTGTTTTGCATCCTCGTGGAGGACCGAGCGGAGAGCCCAACTGCATCGAAAGGTTCAGGAGTGATCTTGGGGCTGCTATTCGAAATGCAGTCCGTTGGTTTGATGAGACGTGTCATGGCATAAATCTAACGGCACAAGATAGGCTAGGGGATCGGCCAAGAGCGCCCAGCCTTGGCAGCTTCTGAATGTGCAAATGTGCAGTCGCCCACCCCCCCACCCCCCCACCCCCCCACCCCCCCACCCCCCCACCCCCCCCCGTTTTGGTTCTTTCTAATCGTCAAGCTTTGTGCTCTCAGCTTGCCGCTCGGAGTGCGCCAGTTTTACGTAGACGATGCTGAATGTGTGCCCCCCCGGCCACGCAGTTCCTTGAGCACCCTGTCGCAATGTTGCCAGTCCGATTCGGGCCCATGTCAGGTCTCGTGCAACGGGGGGCATCCATCGAAAGTACCAAGCCTGGGCGCAGTGTTCAAAACATGGCTCGTCTGTAGTCACTGTAGCCTGCAAGGCTGAATGAACAATGAACAGTGAAGAGGCTTCACGAGCCTTGCCTTTCCAACTGTCCAAAGCTCAGGCTAGTAGCTTGTGGGCGCCAGAAGTCTGTTTGCCGGTCCTGTTGTAGCAGCCGACACCAATGACTTGCTACAGCTTCCAAGGTATCAGCTAGGTTGCGAATGGCTTACGTCAAGGTAAGTTGCAGGAGGTAGCGAGTTTTTTGTGCAGAACGCGCTGTGCTCAAGCCATCATGGCCACCCTGGACTCCGCGGTCTCTGCACATGCCCTCGCCGATGCTGCAGCACAACTCCTGGTGGACGACAAGGAGCGGCATGTTGCAAAATGTTGTCAAGTGACTGGTGCTGGAACAAGATGCCACACGAGTACACATGATTGTTTGTCAAGGCCGGACAGATAACACATGATAGCAATGCATCCAGTGCGCGAGCTTAAGGATGCAACGTCCTTGATGCAAAGGCTACGTTTGTGTCTTCACGTTGCCTGAGCTGTTGTCCCTCAGGAGATGCGTCAGGGCCTTGTGCAGACGCTGAGCCGCCTCACCGACCGCTCCGAGCAACTGGCGGCCATTGTTCTCCGGCTTACGCTGGCTGACACGCACCATACGCAGCATCACGCATCCACCAACACACATAGACACAGAGACACGCAGACACACAAACACAGACACAGACACACGCACGCGCACGCGCACACGCACTTGCGCGCACAGGCCCACACACGCGCGCAGGGCCAGGCACGCACGCACGCCCACGTACGCACGCGCGCACGCCCACGCACGCGCGCACGCCCACACACGCGCGCACGCCCACGCACGCACGCACGGACAAGCACGCACGTGCACGCTCACGCGCGCACACCCGAACGCGGATGCGCGTGTGCGCACGCACACGCGCACGAGCGCACGCGCGCACGCACGCACGCGTGCACGCGCAGACCCGCACATCCGAAACCCGCACACCCGCCCACCCGCCCACTCGCCCACCCGCCCACTCACCTACCTGCCCAAAAATGAAGCCTCCATTACAGGCTGCATCAGCGCTGTATACTCATCTCCTTGAGAACGCCCGCCCGACGTTGCCAAAGATGATGAAATCGTCCCCCACATGCATAGTGCCCCAAATGCACGGGAACAGCTTCAATTGGAGACCACTGATCACATCGCGCACATCATGCAATCAGCATGCGACCAGTCCTGCGTATCGAGGCAGTATTTGTCGAACGGAACGCCCAGTTGACTGATGTGGTGTCAGGAAATGCTGTGTTGCGCAAAGGACGGCCTGAGCGAGAAGGCTTTGGGCCGCAAGGGCACGGATTCTCGAGTAGCAACCCCCGCCCCGCGGCCACGGTCATCGGCTGTGGTGGCCGAAGGACTTCGCCTCTGTCATGTTCAGAACTGCAAGTCCAGGAGTTTGTCGAAAGTCTGTCGTGCGGCATGAGAAGGAGGCATCTCATGGTTTTCTGGTGTCTTCTGCCGGGCCATGTCTCGTGACAAGCCTTGAACGACGCATGTCTAACAAGCCTGGCATTGTGGGAGCCAAGAGCGGGAAATTGCCGAAGTGAACGATGCCCAATGCCCAAAGCAAGGTGGAACTTCTTCACCGCTGCTTTGGTGCTACGACTAATGTTGGACCGTACCCGGGTCCCTGAGGATGCCTTGATGAAGCCGGGAAACATGTGGGACCCCGGTAATAGAGGGGCAAGTACCGGGCCTGGACTAGACGATCCTTTCCTGAAGGATCGTCGCGCGATGGGCACGTGTATTAGTGCTTGAGCCTACATCTAGGCCGCTGCCCACGCTTAGCCCCCCCCAAGTGACGAAACTGTCAGGACCTGCGGCGCAAAAGCTGCCGCAAGACTCGCAAAGCGAGCCTTTCATCATTTGGTCGCCGCCCGGCTCTGAAATGATCTGAGGAAACTTCTGCAGGGTGTCCAGACATGGGAGCGCTTGGGGGATTCTTCTGCCAATTTAGCCTGAAGCTGCTCAGCAGGCCTATCGTTGACACCCATCTTGGTGCCGCAGACTCAGACCGAGCAGGTGCAAGTACTGGGCACATACAGGCACAGAGGGGACCTGTCCTATCGCGTGCTCCAGGGTCCCGGGTCGCCTGCCCTAGGGGAGCTTCCCAGCCATGGACACGCCAGTCGTAGTGTTATTCCTGCTTGTGGGGGGGAAACCAAGTGCAAGAAAGGGCATAGGTATGAAGTGGACAGTAAGAAACATGGCGAAAAACGGTACACGAGGCGCACCAAGGTAGACGTTTTTGCTTTTTGCTCCGGTAGCTGTTTCGGGTTCTAGTGTAGTTTCATCAACAGGACCGTAGGAAGGGGTGATGAACGATCACTGGCAGGGGGGTGTCAGGGTCTACTCGCTCTGTAGCGGAGATTACAGATGGGACATCATGCCCCCCCCCCCCCCCCCCAAATTCCACGCGCCATTTTTGATTGGCACCCTTGTCACTCTGAGGTGCAAGATGTCGAGGAGTTGCGCACCAAGGATCGCAGGAGTTTGATCCTGGAGGCTCTGAACTCTGTTCGATTCCATCCCTTTTAGCGGATGTGCCCTGACATATGCCTGTTGGTCATGGTGATGTGCCAAGAGTTGCAGATTCCCGGCGCGCTGAAAAGCTCGACGTCGCTTCCATCGTTAACTCCAGCTGGTGAGGCCGGGTGAGGGCTTCACATGGCTTCCCTATCTGCCTCATACAGGAACCGCTTCGAAGATTTCGAAGACTTCGCACAGCTCAAGTGTTGACGTTTTGACATTTAAAACGCCCGGTTGTTCCACTTTGCATTCTGCTCAGATGCGAACACCTGCAGCCCGGCGGAGCAAGGCCGGCCCAGCATCGACTCAAAGACACTCAGGGCGTTATGTGGGTCCAAGTGGGTTTTCAAGAGCCATCCATACCAGCGTAGCCCGGTCATCTCGAGGAGGGGCTCAGGTTGCGCGATTGAAGCTCGAATGAAGGCGGCTTACGGGGCCCCGACAGAAGTCTTCACACTACACATGAGCCTTCAAGTAGTGTGTACAGGCACAGGATGGCACAGGTTTAAGTATGTTTAAGTACGGTGCAGCGGTATAGACGGCATAGTATGCATGCTTTGAGGGATTAGGGCCTGCAGTTGAGGGGCAGCGCGTTAAGGGTGACCTTTGTCCTACAGTGCAGGGTACGTGGTTCCTGCCTGACTTGCCTCACTGGGCAAACCGGCACACACTCCCTGGACACGGACACCAGCCGTGTTCAAAGTTGCTTACTGTACTATGCTGGTCAAGATCAACCTTGGCCCCGCGTCTTTTTCGTGGCGAGGTGGCCACCCAGGAAGTCATGACTCCGCTATGCCTGTGCGGTACTGTGCCGTCTGCTTGCTGACCACCCATGGAAGGGAAGGGGAGGGTTACTACCATCACGTTGCCCAGCGTCGGGATGTCTGTAGGTCGTAAACATAATAAAACTCTTCAAGGCTGGTGTACGGAGTGATACGGAGTGTTCGCGTCGCATCTTCGTAAGTTTTGTGCAACGTGGTGCTTCGCTCTCCGGCATTTCTGGGGCGACGCTGTCCGCGGCCTGAGAATCACGAAGCATCACGCAAAAAACGCAAGAAGGCACTGCCGGATTATGCGCCTCACCTCCGCCGGTCGGTTTTGAACATGGGTATCTGGGCTTAGTCATGGCTCTCTGTTTGCAGCATGTTGCGACAGCATTTGAGCTACGAAGTCTTTCGGAAGCATCAAAGCAAGTTGCTGGATGCCATCTCAGGCATGCCATCTCAACAGAAGCTTGGATACAATTTCAGCTTTTGGCAGTGTGCGCCACAATGTCGATTGCAAGTCAGGGGATCTAGCAAGCTGTGACAGCCAAAGATGTGCAAGGCAAGGTGGGGTGCGAGATGTGAGTCTTGGAGCTCTGACCATGCTAGGACCACAACGTACATGGCCCAATGCAGCGTGCCTGTTCAGAGCCTTGGGCATCGAATCAGGACACACTCCGCGTGTGTCAAACGGTACTCGTAGCAGCTGAATCACGAACGTGGCAGGGGATTGCACCGATGGCGGTCTTGCCTTTCGATCTTGAAGCTGGCCTCTGCTGAGTCGCATGCAACAGCTTGTCTTCATCTAACTTCATCTAAATTCTATGATCACCCGCGTCATGGCATGGATGTACCAGTTCTCACCATTGCCAGCACCCACAGTCATGGTGTGTGTGTGTGTGTGTGTGTGTGTGTGTGTGTGTGTGTGTGCGCTCGCGGGTGGGTGGGTGGGTGGGTGGGTGGGGGGGATGTAGTGGTACCAAACGCTCCCATGGAAGTGATGTCTGTGGATGTCGAATGTGTTGAGAACCATCGAGACGACAGCCAAGGAAGCATGGGGAGTCGGGCAAAGATTGAGGATCAACAAGTCACGAAACGGGGGCTGAGTATCGGGAATGATGGGGCTCCATTCTGATGGACAGCCATGCTACTA
The DNA here is from genome assembly GCA_905221605.1 of Symbiodinium natans. Taxonomy (NCBI): domain Eukaryota; class Dinophyceae; order Suessiales; family Symbiodiniaceae; genus Symbiodinium; species Symbiodinium natans. The sequence continues at coordinate 424,570 of CAJNDS010001946.1, forward strand.
TAGGGATCAGCACTGCTAGCATACCTTGATAGTCATGTGCCGGCGCGGGCCGTCGCTAAGGAAAGCTGTGGACCCAAAGTGGTCGACGGAGCTGAAGCGACGCTTGGAGTGCATGATAGCCAAGAGGTGTGACCACGTTGCAGTAGGTGCCCAAAGCGGAGGGATCTCCTGGGTCTAGCTTTCGGCTGCATGCACCCATATGATGACAAGAAGTTTCTCTTCAGATCTGAGCTAGTGAGCCTGTGCTTCTGAAGGAATGGGGCAGGGGATGCAGGCAGAGGCATCAGGGCCGCTCTGTTTTCGGTATTCTCAAATATCAAAGTTTTAGGAGTCAAGGGCACCTGATCCACACCGAAAAACATACTGAAGATGAACAGGCTCAGGGTGGCTGTTGAGGTCTTAAGAATATAGAGAAATGTTCATCGGGCAGGCAACAAGTAGGCTAAGCTTCCCAGCCAGAAGGTTTGTTTCTCAAACGAGTTTTTGCTTCACCAGCACCGCCACCCCCAGGAGCTGATTGGCGAAATGCGCAACGAATTCAGCACCTGGGCGAAGACAGGGCCATGCCGATGTCCACAGCAGATTGACACCGGCAGTTCTGTCATTGTGATATGGTGCTGCTCGTAGGAACACGTAGCGAAGGTACGACAACCGCTTGTCAGCATCCATTCCCGGCTCAATCTCCCCTGTGCCTTGGCTGCTGTTAATGAAGCCGTAAAGTGTCAAATCATGGCACAGGCCCCTTCTTTTCAAGCAGTTGCAGCTTTTGCGCAGCTTCGGCTCAACTCCTGCTGCACACATTGCACACCCATACGTGTCAACTCAGGAGATGCCATTTCTAGTCAGAAGACACTGAGCTGACTGAGCTGCCTGGCAGCTAAGGGGCTCTGTATACCAAAAAAGGCAGCACTTGTTGCAGTCACAGTACGTGCGTAAGCTCAGAGTACGAAAGATGCGCATATTGGGGGGTTTAGATGCCCCTTCAGTCTTGTCAGGAGTGAAATCTTAGGCAGTCGCTGGATTCTCGCAGGCACCTGCCAGGATTGTCTAGGGGATCGACGATGTCAGATTGGCATCTGAAACGAGCCAAGCAGACAGACATGAAAGACGTCCGAACACCTTCCCCTGTACAGCCAAAGGCTCCAGGAGGAATGTGGAGGAATCATCGCTCGTCGGATGCGCAAAAAACAATCGCCGCCCAAACGTCACGCTACAAGTCTCACTGGTAAACAGGGGCTGCACAGCCCACGCACAGCCGATGTCGAATTTCCTGATTGCTGGTCGGGCTCTGGCACAGAAAGCGGGCGAAACCCCCCGCCCATTCATTTTGCGGAGGCGGGATCCGCGAGTGCATTCCCCCACTCAGTGGGCTTATGACTGCACCACTATATACCGTCGTGGCTCGTGAACATCCGTTGTCCGTTGCAGACTGGTGAAGTTTGTAGACATTCTAGAGGAAATAGATACCACACTGGTTGCAGCGATCTGCTCTGATCTCCTCGGCTGCAGACCCATGGACGGCGAACCGCTGCGCATGGCGAGGGCTGAAGCCAGCCTGCGGAGTGCTGCGGACCTACGGTGGATCTCGCATGGAGGGGACCGGGTGCAGAAAGAGGTATGACAGATGTAAAAATGGCTCAGGTATCAAGGAGACCATGAACTTCTTCCAGGACGTCTCGGTGCCAGTGCCACAGGGCCCACCGCCACAGGCTGCCTCTTTTAATGCGAATGCACTGAGTTCATGAGTCCATGCGTCGGTGGGATGCAGGCTGTGCTGGAGAAGAAGTATTGGTGGAGCGCTCTCGAGGTAAGAGCTCCGTCCTGGGCATCAAGATTGACATTCAGCATGACATGCACTCTTCCTGTGCGCATTGCGGCTTCATCTCCGTGCCAGGCGCTGCTTTCGCTGACGGCCATGCTGCAGTTCTTCACGTTTGACTTGGTGGGTGGCATGCTAACAGGCAGAATCTGCTTCCAACTTGGGGAAGGGATTCGGCGACGAGAGTTGGCCAGTTCCAACATGTTATAACATGTTCCAAGCAGTAAGAGGTTGCAGGAGCATTGGCTTCGCGTGCGGTTCCGCAGCTTGACAGGGACTTGCAGCGGTCCGCGGCGAATGTGCTAGGATGTCGTTTTGACGGGGCACATGCGGCTTCTGCAGCCCATGCCAGCCATGATGCTCTTCCTGGCGTTCATGATGACCACGGACGGGATGGCTGAGATGCACAGGCCGACCAGACCAATTTTCCTTGTCGCATTCATGATGAGTCGAAGAACTGCTCATTCGTTGTTACGCTCTGGTGATATCAATCGCGACTATGATCAGCCCATTCAGTCATACTCAGTCCTCGCTTGTCAGCCATGTCCAGCAGAACACACTTGCAGCCGCAAAGACACTATTGTCCCGTTGGGCAGGTATGCATTGGCAGCTACCTTAGACGGCAGGTGATTCTGGATTGAAGCCTGGCAAGTCCCATGTCATGCCAGAGACCTCTCACGTCGCAGCAAGAAAGCTGTATCCAAGGCGTTTGCAATGCTCAGCTTGTTGTGCCTCTTCTTCGACATGGTGTCCAACGCTCAGCCAGAATGGCTGTACCTTCCCACAGGCTTCCTTCATGAGCTATGCATGCCATTCGACGTGCCATTCTGCAAGGCCTCTCCTGTCATCTGTGGGCGGCCGCTCGGAGGCGAAATTGCATATCGAAAGTTGCATATCGAAGCATCTTTGCAGCATACTTTGCACCAGTTAAAGTTCTACACCGCCCTCAAAAGGGCCTTGTGACGTGTTGTGCTACTGTCCTGCATTCGCTGCTGCGCAGGTGTCTGTGGAACCAGTGGATCGAGAGTCCCAAGACAACGAGCTACGAATCACGTGACCTTTGCCTGGTGCTCCACTGGAAATTGCTGGTCAGAACTGTCCCTGCGCAGGTACACCACGATTATCAAGACAATGCCTTTCTTTGACGAGACACAGGGCTGGATCTACAATGGGGCAAGAACCTTACGCAAGCCCATCCTTCACTGTCCATCAGTGATGCAGCGATGCCTCACCTTGACAGGGGAGCATCACCATGATCCTGTCTCCGATTTGCATGCTGCTTGGGGCGTCAGCAACCCAGGGTAGCAAAGATGCAGCAAGTCTTGGTGCTTGGGGAGCTTGAGTTGATGTTCCCTCGATCTTGTGAGCTGGGGCATCTGCAAGTTGTGTATCGCTGCGTGCGCAACTGCAAAGACAGTGGAGACATGCGATAGCCACTCCTGGCCGGACTCTGGCAGGATTCATCTTGCCGCTCTTGCCAGGGTAAGCATGGAGCACACACACACACACTCTTACACTGGTAGGTACCTTTCTGGACAAGCCCATGTGGAGATGCACAGCGTCTTGGCAATGAAACTGAAGGGAGTTCTGTCACAAAGCTTTGTCGCTGCAGATTGTGCACGTGCATCAGGTGGCTCGCAAAAACGCCTGGAAATCATGCTGACCATGTGTGACTCTTCAGCCTGTGGGCGCTTTTCAACCGCCAACGCCAAGGTACTGCGATGGACGCAAGTCGTGAGAATATGGCAGCGCGCGAGCCTTAGACAAAATCTGTCTGTTGAATTCGCAGCGGTCCATGCTTTCCGTTCTCCTATTTCTCACAGTGCAGTTGCCCCAGGAGCATGGAGGCACGTGCAGCTGAGAACCCTCGGGCGCGGAGGTTCAGGACCGGGCTTGAGCAGATTCCTGATTTGGGTGGCTGCTTTCTCGCTGAGACTGTCTCACCGAGCCGATGCAGGGTGCAGGTGCCTTCCACTTTGCTCCAACAAGGTAGCCGGGGCCTCAACAGCGAGCGAATTCAGCCGCTGTCGGGGAACCGAAGCACATTGTAGATGGGGTTGGGCCGGGCAGTGCCACTTAGTGCGTTTGCACATGCTTCCCAGACATGCGCAAAGCCTTCGCCTGTGTACCGCTTTCAGGCGATGGAGGCGAACGCACGCCTTCCGACAATAGCTCTGCGTCCACTCTTCTCAGGCTCGCCCTAGCTGCCCTAGCTGCGGAGCAGGGTTGGACATTTTGGGGAGCTTTGCAACAGATTTCCAGCCTCACTCTCGTAACATGAGCATCGCAGAGCGTGACGTTGAAGCAGCTTCTGTTATCGGCTTGATATTTCCGGCACTCGCTCGGATGTCATGTTGTTGTGTAATGCTTAGCGAAAAGAGAGCCCCAAGCCAACATGAAAACCCAGTGATGTCACCGAGCATCAGAGAGGTTTTCTGGTCCCAGCCATCGGCTGACCCCAGACTGATGATGGCAAGTAGTGGGCTTTGTGGGCGCATCATCACATTCATCACAATCTGTAAGCTTAGTATTAGATGTTGATTCCGACTTGATACCTTTGTGATGACATAGTGATGTCATGTGATGCATGCGGAGCCCAACTAGAGGCTTTTGAGGTCTCAGGATTCTTGGAGCTGATGCTCCAAGGATGACCTGCCACGTCGTGTGGAAAGACCTCTCGTGTTTGGAAGCCGTTTCTCTAGCAGACGTGCCGCGTTTCTGAAATGCACATGCGGGCACTCGAACCTTGCACGACAAAGATGCATAGGCAGACGTTGGAATGTCGATAGCCTGCAGGGATGCAGATGTACAAGGCAGAAGATTGCGTGGCAAAAAGTTGTCTGGGAGGCTCTTGGAGGGTCGTGCAGTTGCGAAGTTGGTCCAGCCGGAAAGTACTTCTACGACCAGTACTTAGGCTTAGTGGCTAGTGGCAGCTTTAGATTTGATTGCATACTATGTCGTGCGGCAACGGCATGCAAAAGGGCAGGCAAATGGCTGACCGAATGGTTGCGTGCAAATTTGCACCAATTCCCCATGTTCAAACCCCGGAGCCTCCACGTTGATGGATGTGCGATGTTGAACACCGCTTTCGGAACAATCTGTCACCAAGTACTGTAGCAGTTTCTTAGCTGGAATCCAGTGCGACGTTTTCCGGCAGCTCGCGGAACATCGAAACAGAATTGCCAGCCCAGGCGCCACGAATCCCACCAACTCAGCCAGGGGTCGCGTCGACGCGCAGAATCGACAGAGCGGACGCAACAAATCCGAAAGCTTAATTGTGTACGCTCGTTGCACCTCGCTCCGCCTTGCTCCGCCTCGCTCTGCCTGGCTCAGTGCCGTCAGGCGCATGGTACCTGATGCGAGCTCTTTTCCATTTCTGTTAGTGACAAATCTCCTTTTGACACGCAGCGCAAAGGCGGGACCGATACATGATTTGCGCGCTCCAACATCAGAGGTGTTTATTGTTTGTCTCCACGCCATCCTGTGTAGCCGCACCGCTTCCGGGTATGTGGAAGGCCGGGGAAATGTGCGAGGCGGGGCAATGTGCAACATTCCCGGCAAGCCTTGTTTTACGTGCAGCGCGTCCCACAAGGCTTTGCGCTTTGCTGGATGCGAACATGGTGAGTGCGGCAACAAATGCCGGCCCCCACCATCCGCCGCTGTCCGCAGCGCTGACCCACGGCGTGAACACCGGAAACCGCTTGCGTGTCCTCTCCATCGAGTTTGGCGGATGCTGGAGCCGTGATGTGCAACCTCAAGGAAAAGGGTATATAATGGTATATATAGTCTTTGTAGGGGCTATCGGGAGCATGGTGCAGAGGTGTTTAAGGAGGTTCAAAAGTGATCGTACCATGACAGCGCACCCCACCTGTATCATCCCCGTGGCTGGGAGCAGCTTTGATTTTAAGGTCAACATCAAAAGCCACAAAAAGGCACGATGCTTTACATGACGCAGCTCGGCCGGTTGCATCGCGAAACAGCGCAAGGAAATTTCTTAAGGTCTCAGACTGTCCGCTGGTTTCTTGGACCAATGATCGTTGAGTTGGATCCAAACTGGCCGTGGACATGCAAACGCGCAACTCGCTGGTGACCAATATGCTGTGTTAGCTTCCCAAGTGCAATAAATGGTTGTGGAGACCTCGGACCGGGGCCAGGGCCGAGGCTTGGTGCGGGGATTTGGCATCAGCCACAGACCCGCCCGCACTAGTACGCCGGTGCAGGCAACCTGGTTTTGGGGCAAGTCGTGCCTGGGAGCCCCTGGCTTTGGGCTGGCTTATGCATGAAACCCCGAAGACCCGTGCCGCACGTTTTGCGCCGCACATCCTGAAAACTGCAAGCCAGCCTGGGGCCTGAAACGCCGGTGCAGTTCGGGCCAGCCACCTGAGCACAGTTTTGCTTTCCCAAGCCGCACAAGCCGCGGCATCGCCGACCGGATGCCGGTCCGGGCCGGCGGAGGGGGGGGCGGTGTCAAGATCTGGATCATCATTCAACACGTGCTTGAGACGTCGCGGCGTGCCCGCCCTCCGGCGTGCTCCGAGCCCGCGAGGGGCGCGCTGCTCGTGTTTGCAGCCACGCCGGTGCCAGTGTCGCCACCGATGTCTGTGCACGCGACCTCATTGTTGTCACTGAGCGCTAGGATGAGCGTCGCATTAAAGTCATCACCAATGGGTCCCCCTTTGGTTGTTGACACCAACCGCGTCTCATTCCAATGAAGCCTCCGCGTTTGTCTTCTAGTCGTGAGTGTCCGTCTCCTCCCGGTGCTGACCCTGGCCAGGTTCAGCAACGTCGCGTTGTGCCGCTGTTTCGCAGAGCGTTGCTGCCAAACGGGCTTCTGCTCCGCCAACCTGCAGGCCTGTAACAAAGAAGTGTTGGTCGCACCCATCTCGTCAGAGCAGAGAAGACACGACGCTTGGGCATCCGGCAAAGCTCGTCCACGTTACCCCAGGCAGTGTCTAGTCAGAAATGTGGGGGGGGGGGGGGGGTTAACAAGGGATTCGTCTTGTCAAACCTGACACCGGACGCAAAATGCAGCAGTACTGGTCGCGGATTTGGTTGACGTCGATACGCTTCGTTTCAACACATACCAGCCTCGCGCGGAAGCTTCTTCACGGAATTGCACATCGGTTGTTGACTTCCCGGGCAGCTGAGGACGATGCTTGGGAAGAGCTCCCGGACCGCCACATTGTACTGGGCCCCGTTTACGACCGCCATGCCAATGCGTGGGCCCCCGAGTGGGTCTGCCTCCATTGCAACACCGTCGTCCCCACCCCTTGCTATGAGGAGAATCGCGGGTGGGTTTGCAGCCGTGGGTCCCCACCCCAAGTCCTGCCACGCCCACTTGGGTTTT
>CAJNDS010001946.1:436735-731757 GCA_905221605.1 Symbiodinium natans
TCCGGAGAGCCCTAAGCCCTAAACCCTAAACCCTTAAACTCAGATGAACAACAGTTCAAGGTTTTGATTGGGGTCTAGTCACTAGTCAGGCTTGACTAGAGATACTAGAGCCCTGTCAATTCGATGGGGGTGTTTGCAAGGACTTAACTAGGGTAACTAGGGGTGAAGTCGTGTCAAACGAAGGGTGCGGCTTGAAGGGTTGAGGATTTCGGGTTGCGGGGTCCTTTTGTGACGCCCTAAGCCCTAAGCTCTAAACCCTAAACCCCGGAACCATAACCTTGGGTTATATATATATATATATATATACCTTCCTTGAACCCCCCCCTGAAGAAGCCCATAAGGTTTACTACTTCGCTCCCCCCCCGAGTTCCCTCCCGTAAGCCTGCAAACCCGATAAACCCTAAAACCCAAACACTCAAAGCTGTAGACCGCACCCTAAACCCTAAACCCCTAACCCCTAAACCCCTAAACCCCTAAACCCCTAAACCCCTAAACCCCTAAACCCTAAACCGTGCCAAGAATCGAGGTGCATTGCCTCCGGTGCCGGACCGACCACGGCCGCCTGGCGACTGCGGATGATGAACCCTAAACCCTAAACCCTTAAACCCTAAACCCTAAATCCTAAACCTAGACCCTAAACGGGGGTTTTGTATTCATGGCTTATTGGGCTGAAAGGCTTTGGGAGGTTTAGGGTTTCGGGTCTTTTGGGGGGGGGGGGGGGAATAGGTTGATTTGTGGGTTTGGGGTTTGTGGCTTTGGGGGCAAGGTTCTGGGATATGTGGGTTTTGGTCTGTCAATAGTGCAGTCGCATGCAACAGAAGACGGCAATGCAACTTTCGTGTAGCTGCTGGCCACAGGGGCTCTAATTAGAGGGCCCGACTGCGTGAAACAGAACTAGACCCTAAACCCTAAACCCTAAACCCTAAACCTAAACCCTAAACCCTAAACCCTGGCAGGCGCAGATCCTCAGTGAGGCTCCTCCTCCGCCATGCGTGGTCCGCCGATTTCAGGGCGGCCCAAAACCTGACATTCCATTCCAATCCCTGAACCTTCCCCTTCCTTTGGTTCAGGGTTTAGGGTTTAGGGTTTAGGGTTTAGGGTTTAGGGTTTGGGAGCTTGGGACCAAATGTACCCTAAAAGGTTTTATGGTTCATATACCTCACTAGGAATTCTAGTAGTAAAGGGTATATGACCCCAATTCTAGGGGGTCCTTGTCGGTTGTAATTCTACATCTTTGTCATATTAAATTCCCAGTACGGAACAATCATGATAATTTTTTAAATATAACCCCAGAAAGGAAGCAGTTCACCCTGGCCCTGAACACTCATGGACCTGTAAACCCCAAACTTCGGCGGTCGCATTGGATAGTCATCGAGCCTCGGGTCGGTTGGAAGGTTTAGGGTTTAGGGTTTAGGGTTTAGGGTTTAGGGTTTAGGGTTTAGGGTTTAGGGTTTAGGGTTTCTTCTTTTTTTTTTTCGTAAGGTGCAAAGTCCGGGTCGGACGTACCTCTAGCAGTCGTGAGCGCGCACTGGGGATCTGCACATGCTTGAATTCATTTTCTGCTAGATGGCGAAAAGCACCAATTGAAGCTTACCCTCAACTGATGCCGCCATCTTCCTGCTGCAAGGGACCTATCAGGGGTACTCGAACCCCCAGGGTCAAAAATATCTTGACATGGCTGCAGCGTCAAATTCGACGAAGAATCGTGCAGGATGTTGTGGTCCCACCCACCGACCGACGACCGACCTACCTACCTGCATCTATCTACCTACCTACCCACGTACCGACCTGCCTACCTACCTGCCTGCCTACCTGACTGCCTACGTGCATACCAACATGTCCATCCATGCATGCATGCGTTCATGCAGTTGAATTTCCGCAGAGGAGTCGTCAGTGCCCAAGGGCAGCCCAACACTCTTGGGGAGCAAGGCGCAGAGTTGGGGGAAGCGCTCTGTTCTTCTTTTTTGCGTCGTCTCTGGACTCTTGATGACTGCTGTTGTAAAGTGGATGCGTTCGGACTCTCCGCTTCGGGTCCTGGCTTAGTGGCTGTTTGTCCGAGTCCGTGACTCTCCCAACCCGTAATTCTCCGAAAGTTTACAAAATCAGAAGCAACACAGAACGTGAAGCTTTGCCAGTGCAAGGCCAGGCAGCCTGCAGCCAAAGCCACCAAAGATGCCGACGTTCTCCGCCAGAAGATTTCCCAAGTCCCGAAGGAGCGTGGGAAAGTTTTTGTTCGGTCATGTCTTTATGTGTTTACTGCTACAACTCGTCTTATTGCTTTTACTGCTGATTCTGCTAGCGGTTTACGGTCGGGGTCTTGTTAATTTGAGCAAGCTTTTTGGCGTGCCGTTTTTTGGGTTTGCTCGCTGTGGGTGGCACTGTCGGGTTTTCGACGCTTGTCTGCGCTTGTCTCCATTGAGGAATAACAAGCCCCAACCAGTAGACATGGACTAGATCAAAGACTAGGACTAGAACCGTTGAGAAACAGAGGCGAGCCCTTTGTAAGAAACTAGAGAGTTTGAGAGAAGCGGCAAAAGGCTCGAACGAGAGTAGAGAAATGGAAGCGTAATAATTTGAGAAAGCGGAGAACAAATCAGTCGAAACAGGAGCCATCGCTCCAAAAAGGTTCGATAGTTTGACACGGAGGGGCCAGCCAACCGCTCGAACGAGACAACAGACATTGACATAGAAGAAAATCCGAGGACATGCAGCAAACAAGTCGAAAGGATTGGACAATCTGAGAAACAGAAACACTATGCCGAAGAGACTTTGGAAATGCGGAGGGGCAAACTCGTTGAACCGGACCTGCAAATTCGAGAAACAGTAACGAGCCTCTCGAAGCAGACTAGACAAGTGGACTAACAGTAGACTTTGAACGAGACAGGGGAGCAAACTAGTCAAAGGGAAGTAGGAAAAAACGAGAAACAGGCGCAACCAGCTGGAAAGAAACACAAGAGTTTGACAAAGCGAGGAATTTTAAGGAAAAAAAGGAGCACGGCCGCTGCAAGGAGTGAGAAAATTTCGAAAAGGAAGCAAACCTCACGAAAGAGGCGAAAGTTTGACGAAGAGGGCAACCGAAAGAGATGTTATAGAGCTCAAGGAGGAAGAGGAGCAACATGCGAGGAAAAGGCTTGACAATTTGCGAAGGAAGGGAGATTGCACATTCTGACGAAAAGGAGGACGTGAGAAAGAGGAGCAAACCAGTTGAACTGGAGGAGTGCCCACTTTGAAGGAGAGGAGGACGTGAGAAAGAGGAGCAAAAAGGGTTGAGCGGGGCGAGACAACTTGAAGAACGAGAGCAAACCGCTCGAAACAGACTTCTGTAGAGTTTGGTGGAAGGCGGAGGAAACCTTTCGAAAGAGAACAAAGTAAGAATTAGAGAAGAGCCGTTGAAAGGGAGCAGGCATCCCCCAAGAGGGACTTGGTAAGACTTTGAGAAAGAGGAGCAAACCAGTGGAAAGGGATGAGACAACCCTTGCTCGTGAAGCTTATAAAGTCTGCTATTTCCTTGTGCCGGTGGGGATGGGCACTGCTGGTTTGTTTTATGCTTGCCTTTCCTTGTTTCCCTTGTCTCACTGGCAGTGTTACTTGTAGTTTGGATTCCCCTAAATTCCCAAGCAGTTAAGTGTAGGGGTTCATGTGAACCTCTTAATAACTGTGGGGAATGTTGTTATCCCCTGTAGGAAGTCTTGTTAATAACTTGTTAGTTTCCCAAGCAGTTTACTGTTGTGCAACTGTAGGGGCCCTTGTTAGTTTGAAAGATAATGCGTGCGTTCTGTGTTTTGGCTGCGGGTGGCCAATGCCGGGGTATTCGACGCCTGTCTCCTGCGGTTTCCCTTGACGTGGGTCCTGGGGTCTTGAAGTCCAAACCAGGTAGTCTTCAGTGGTGTAACTTATCTCAGCAATACTTCCGGAGGGCAAGTCCTAAATATGTTCGGATGTGCAGGTTTCCCTGTAAGTATGCTCATGTACAGATACACAGACATCAGGTTTCGAGGATGCTGCTAATCCCATTGTGTAAATCGGTGAAGCTTCAAGTTTGGGGCATTGCTATGTGCTTTTCCAATACAGTTTCTCCCCTTCAAGCAGCAACACGTACACAGCTGTGCCTCTCTTCAGTTTGATTTGAAGTCCCTCAAAACCGCTCTGTCCCGTGAACCCTACACATCCTATGGTCTGCCCAGTCGCTGAACAGAAACGCCCTCGTCGATGTGCTCGGGGCTCAGAGCGCCGCAGTTGCCAACTGAGAGAAGCAGTCATCGGAAGAGTGCAGGGTGCAAGCATTGGTCAGACAGCGAATACGCATAGGATCCTGCAGGGCAGCTGTCTGTGTGTGTGTGTGTGTGCGTGTGCACTTCGCTAATACATGCGATCAGGAGCTCACAACTCGACAGTCAACATGCAGACAGCGCTACTCTGGTTTGCAGGGGGCATGTGATCATCACGCAAACGCATGCCAACGAAACTATGCGTAATGGTGGATACCAGACCTGATCAGTGTGGCGTACCTGCAAAAAAAGCCGGGGCCCCTGACTTAGCAAGATTAGCAGGCCCCTGTGCCAAGATTAGAGTCTTGAGTGCTACCAGGATGGCGTGGAGTCGGGCTCGCGATGGGTGGAGGTGAAAGTAGTGGCGTGAAAATGGAGTGATTGTTGTGATGGAGCTCGTGGAGCTTGATTTGTTGTTGCGAAAATTGTGTTGCGTCCGGATCTTGTGGGTGTGGCAAAGGAAGGTGATGTCGTCGGTGCCATCGATGGATGGATCGTAAAAGGTCTTCTTTGAGAGTGTTGATGGGTGGAAAATTGTGCTGCGGCCAGAGTATTGTAGAAAGTGGTGTTCCGGTGCGAGTTTGTGTAGCGGAATGACGACGTGGTCGTTGTGTGTGTGGTCGGGATGTTTGGCCCGCAATTGCTGGCAGGTGCACTCAGGTGGTTTGTTCTTTTGCCATGTACGGTTGGTCTTGTACTCGAGGGTGTCTCGCGAAGACCACTGTCGTGGTGGGTGGATGTAAAGGAATGGTGTGTTCGCGCGACACAGTAATGCGGTGGCGTAAGTATTCTCGGGTCTGTGCCACCTGTGCGGGGTGTGATAGGTAGGGAAAAATGGCTAGCGTGTGTGCTCGCGGGATGGGAAATGTGCGTTTTGAGAGGGCAGTGTCTTTTGTCGCTGGGAGCTGGCGGGTTGGTGGTAGGTTGTGTGAGAGTTTGTGGGTGGCATAAAGTTGTGCTGTGGGTGTGTGTTGTTTTGAAAGTTCACGGGTGCCATCGAAGCGGCGCCCGGCGTTTGAAGCAAGATCACATAAGGTCTGCCAGACCTGTGTTTGTTGATTGAAGGTGGGAGAGCTGTGTAATGGTGTAATGGATGGTGGAAGGTGTTTGCGGCGTAGCTGGGTCCAGATTAGGCCGCTGCGTGCTGATATTTTGTTGCGTGCTGGCTGGCTGTGAAATACCGCGGAACGCTTGCTTCATGTCTGGTGCAAAATGTGTGGAAAATTGAGTTTGGGTTGGAAATGTTGAATAAATGTCTGTTCTTGTGCTTCTAAATGTGTTGGTGGGATGTTGAATTTTAAGACGAAAGGAATGTAATGGTGGTAGTTGTTGTGCTGTCTCCACCAACGAAGTTGTAGTTGTTGGAACTTCTGTTGCGATCGCTTTCCCTGGTCTGCATGTTGTTGCATGTGCAACCGATGCACAACAACCGGTGGTGTGTGCGTTGGAGTGTGATGCGGGCATACACCACGCCTGTGCCGCTGATATGTTGAAAAGTAGGGCTCTAGGGGTAGGGGGTTCTTCCAACAACGCGATCGCGAACTAAGGTTTTAACCCATCCAGCCCCAAACTCGCTCGCCTCAGGCTTTTCGGCTGGTGCGACTAAATTCCGGCCTGGCAAGGACGCTTAGGGCTCTTGCACATGTATTTTAACAATAGCTCGGGTTTGATCCCCTTACGATCCCGGTAGAACCACAAGGTGCCAATGGAAGGTTTAGCATTTAAAGCATTTAAAGTCTAGGGTTTACGGTTTATATGTCACCGTGGGCAGGCAAGAACATTCTTGTTCAACAGTCTCCTTGCTTATTGGTAGCGCATGATACAGGGTTTTCAGGGGTCACCTATTTCGGTGAGGGCGATTGGCATTCTCCAAGATCCCTCAACTCTAAACCTTAACAACTTAAGCTGTTGAGCACAGACTGAGCATGCAACTAAACGAAGTATGTTACACAGACCTGTAGGGACTACAACAAGGATCATGGAGGAGAGGGATGCATTCCCCTCAACATCTTGTTTCACCTGTGGCACTGCTTTGCCATTTGCCACGTACTGCGCACAGCCGTTTGAGGGTTAAGGGTTTAAGGGTTTAAGGGTTTAAGGGTTTAAGGGTTTAAGGGTTTAAGGGTTTAAGGGTTTAAGGGTTTAAGGGTTTAAGGGTTTAAGGGTTTAAGGGTTTAAGGGTTCAGGGTTTAGGATCTCGGGTTCAGGGGTAGTTCCTAAACGGATCCAAACTCGCGCCCCTGAGGTTGTGCCTCCTACTGGTTGTCTCAGTATACTTGTAACACCCTAAACCCTAAATCCTAAACCCTACATTCCACAAAGGGTAGGGTTTAGGGTTTAGGGTTTCCTGACTCACTGTGGAGCGGTTGGCCTGAGCCATCTGCAGCATCTCGAGTTTGGGGTGAACCCACAACCTTTAACCCCCAAAGTCCCAAAGCTAGGTTTAGGGTTTAGGGTTTAGGACCCTAAGAACCCCGAACTCGACTTTTCGGCACATCTTTTAGGACTTTAGGGTTTAAGGTGGGGATCACTTCCCAAGGGCATGCAGCGGCAGGATTTAGCATCTCGGGTTTAGGGTTTCGGGGATTGAAGGAAGCACCGACTACCTCAAAAGTGGTATCTGCTTCTGATGATGCTTTACACCATCACTAGCACTGAGGTCTTACGACAAGCCAAAGAAGGCTCGCTCTCATGGGTGGGGGGCTCGTGTTCAGACGCGCTTCTCCGCGCCCTTATAGCTACTTATAACTAGGGCGCCCCTGTAAGCCCTAAACCCTAGACCTTAAACTCTAATCTAGTTTAAGTTCCTAAAGAAGCAGGCAGCTCCTGGGTCAGGAGAAGTGGATGAAGCGCCGGTAAGTCTATACCAATGTGACTCGGAGCCCTATCCCTTCACCCCTTGTTTTTGGCCTCAGGCGCAACAAACGAGGTACAGGCTGGGCTTCAACACCGTCTGTGTCTCTCGCTGACTGTAATCCGTTGCTTGTGTCAGGCCCCAAAACCAAAGTGCCTTGGTTTGCAATGATTCAAGCGGCTTGTAAAATGACTTTGAACTTTTTCGACTTTTTAGGTTTTGGGTTGGGGGTTGGGCTGAGGGCTGAAAAAAGTTGAGGCCAAGGTCCAGGGGAAAGGTGTCGAGGTTCTGGTCTTTGAGTGTGTCAGGCCCAGGCTTGGAGAGGCAAGGTCAGGTCGCAGCTCAAGCTTTTGGGTCTATAGGGGCTTCGGGTTTAGGGCTTTAAAGGTTGTGGGCTTAAGGGGTTAGGTTTCAGGGTGCAGGGTAAGGGATTAGGGTGAAGGTTTGTTGGTTGCGGCAACGGAGTTCCCCCCCCGGCAACAAGGGGGTCTGGCAGCGGACCCGAAATCTAACCTAACGCCCACAATAGGCCCTTTATGCTCTTAGAGCCCGAAACCCTACGGTTTAGAAGCCCCTCCTGTCGGTGGGGTGAGGGGGGGGGGTGGGCGGGGGAGGGGGTGGTGGGGGGGTGGGGCTGGTGGGGGGGGGGGGGAGGGTGGGGGCAACGGTGATTTTGGGCGTCTCAAAAGTCGGCAACGGTTTTGGGCATCTCGAAAGATTCGAAAGTCGGCAACGGTGATTTGGGGCATCTCAAAAGTCGGCAACGGTGATTTGGGGCATCTCAAAAGTCGGCAACGGTGATTTGGGGCATCTCAAAAGTCGGCAGCGGTGATTTGGGGCATCTCAAAAGTCGGCAACGGTGATTTTAGGCATCTCAAAAGTCGGCAACGGGCAACGGTGATTTGAGGCATCTCAAAAGTCGGCAACGGTGATTTGGGGCATCTCAAAAGTCGGCAACGGTGATTTGGGGCATCTCAAAAGTCGGCAACGGTGATTTTGGGCCATCTCAAAAGTCGGCAACGGTGATTTGGGGCATCTCAAAAGTCGGCAACGGTGAATTCACCGTCGCCGACTTTTGAGATGCCCCAAATCACCGTTGCCGACTTTTGAGATGGCCCAAAATCACCGTTGCCGACTTTTGAATTAGGGTTTAAATGCAGTACGACAGAGAGGTTTAGGGTTTAGGCAGGGTTTAGGGTTTAGGGTTTAGGGCTTAGTTGTCGCGTTTGCTTGTTGTGCTGCTTTCAGGTGCCCCCGTGACGGCCGCCTCTGATCTTTCAATTGCAAGTTTTTGTCCGGCCCCCGATTCACCCAACCGGCTTGGAGGGCGCACGGCCACTGGCGCTTCCGTCCCGGCCTCAGTTTTTTTGCCTCCCCCCCCATCCTTCTCCCTTCACGTTTGCCGCTTCACTCGCGGCCCGCCACCTCTAAGCGCGCTCCCTCAGTTCCGTGCGCCTTCTGGCAGCCACCTGACGCGTGCCGCCGCAGCCTGCACAGAACTAAAGGACAAAAAGTCTCATAAGAGTCGCTGCTGTCCATATTTATGGCTCGGCTCGTTTCGCGGGCGGATACACCGGATTGCTGTCGTCGCCAACCGTCGCCGGTCCTCTCCGTCGCTTCGCGGTCGCCGCAGCCTTGCTCTCCTCCGGTAGTACCACGCCGCGAGCGCCGGAGATCGCCGGAGGTGGAGCTCGACTCGTGTTGCGTGTGTTTGGAAGCGCTCCAACCGAGCGTGTCTGGAGAGAGCGCGCCGCGGCCGTTCCCGACACGTGCGCGTCACCAGCTGCACCTCGGGTGCTTAGCCCAGTTCCGCACGCAAGCCCCTCGCTTTCGCTTTCGCCCGTTCGGTCCACGTGAAACATTACAAGCGTTAGACATCAGACTGTTCCTGCTGCTAGTCTGCTAGTGGACCACGGTCCTATAAGGACATGGGGAATGGGGGCGTGCTTGAGTGTTGGCACGATTCGGTCTATACATTCGCAAAGCTTTTTACGTACTGGCTTGCAGCGGGCGGCCAATTTGCTGTTTCAGCAATATCAGTCCACGTATTCACCGCTGGTAAATTACTAACATTGATGTACATGGATCATGGGTCCGTCTATGTGGGCTGTAGTAATAATTCGGCTTTTTGATGCATTCAAATGCACACCGATCTTTCCAAGTTCTTGTGCGAGGCATTCGATCATATGTACAAGCTCCTGCCAAGATTTTGCGTAAATCATGATGTCGTCGACGTATCGGATGTTTGTGAGTCGTTCGACTGCTCCAACGTCAAGACCATGCTCCATCAGTCGTTGTTTCCACTGTCGGAAAGCGTGCTCCAAGCCAGCTTTGAACAAAGCGGGCGACATAACATCTCACTGTTTCACCCCGCGTTGGATGTCAAATGGGGAACCCTTTTTCACTGATCCAGATTGTGAGCGGTACAATGTTTGCAATAAGTTGATGTAGCAGTCGGGCAAACCCTGACATCGCAATGCCTCGAAAAGTGGTTTGAACTGCTGTGGTAGTAGTTCGACCAACGTAGCTCTGGCACCGTGTTGCAGTCGGAAAAGGCCGAGAGAAAAAAAAAAAAACTCGATGCGGTCAAAGGCCTTCTTCAAATCCAGACTGGCGCACCAAACGTCAAAATTCCACTCCACACCTTCGGACAAAACCGTGTCAAGAACAACAAGCGCGTGATCCACTCCAAGTAATGACCGGAAACCCATTTGATACCAACTCTGTTCACGCTCCAGTAGATCTTGGATTCTCGTATGTACGAGCTTCGAAAGGATCTTGTTTTTTTGTTTTTTTTTCTCACGCACCTTTTTACTCGCGGGGAGTCTGCTCTCTTCCTGCTGCTGCGGCTGCTGCTGCTGCTGCTGCTGCTGCTGCTGCTGCTGCTGCTGCTGCTGCTGCTGCTGCTGCTGCTGCTGCTGCTGCTGCTGCTGCTGCTGCGGCTGCTACTACGAGCAGTGGGTCTAGGGCGGCAGCGGCCCATGCCCCGCGGGTTGCTGGGCTTTGGGCGCGGCCAGATGTAGAGCGAGCTCCTGCCCGTCGAGCGGGTCAACCGGTTCACCCACTGGAAGCTCTAGCAGCGTGCACGCGTGGGCGCGGAGCGCTCGCGGAGCGCCGCGAGCGCTGCCAGAGTGGTCCACCGAGTGATTTTGAGAACTGCGATTGGTCTCCAATTTGTTACCATAGACGAATCACCGGGTTTCGGCAACATTTTGAAGAGGGAGTGTTGCCACGAAGATTCCAATCTGCCACTGGCCAACATGTTATTGAAAATTTGAAGCAAGCATTGGTGAAGATCTCGGCCACCAAATTTGAACATCTCAACGACAAGACCACCGTCATTAGCCCCTCGCTGATTTTTGGCCTGCAACTCCTCCGAAAAAAAGGCAAGATATCCGCAAATGAAGAGTGCGAGGTCTGCTCCCAGTCACTGTCGGTAGAGAATATACCACGAAGATACGAGGTAAAATCCTCCGTTGATGGTACTTCTTCAGGGTGATGTTGCTGAGAATGTTCGGGAGTAGGAAGAAGTGATTCCAATCGCTTAAAATCACGACCCGACGATAAAATGTTCGTCATCTTGTCATTCAATTCGCGTCGCTGGTGCGCTCGAAGGGCCTTCCGAATTTGTTTGGAAAAACGCGCGCGTTCAGCAACAGTTTCGCAATCACGACGACGTCGGAGTAATCCAAATGGTTTTCTGCGTGGTCTTCGTGTGATCGGTGGCATTTGAATTCTGCAGCGTACGGCTGTATGATCGGATCCCATGTCAAGACTTGTCGTAGGCGCCGTGTCTGAAGAATTGATATTGGAGCTGTGCATAATGAAATCAATTTGGTCCACCCCACCCCCCACCCAAGTTTGCCTACGCACCATGAGGCCTATTTGCTTACGCACCCGCACCATGACAGATTGGCTTACACAAGCCCTCAACCCTCAAAAAAAAAGTGGCTTAACGTCTAACTGTTTTCTCATGGCATCGATCAAAGATACCAGGCCGAAGCGAGGACTGATTCGCTGCTATCTTTTGGCCTTGAACTGACAAACCTACAGCCTGTTCGGCCGAGCAATCCGAACCCTACGGCCTGCTAGGCCGAAACCCACCCTCGGGATTTATTAGGGTTTAGGATTAGCGCCAATTACGTCCAGCCTAGCACGGCACCCACGCGCAACACATTGTAAACTTTATTCAACCGTAGGCGCTTGCCTCAAATAATTCGCTGTGTGCCTCAAATTCATTTCAAATTATGATTGCTCTTGCCCCAAAATCCCATTGAATTCGGTGTCATGTTCTCATAGCAAAGTTTTATTATAAATAGTGTGTTGCCGAACCCGCAAGAATTATCTCTTCAAATTTGCAATTGAGTGTAGTTGGAAGGAGAAGACAAAAATGTATTTGTTTGTGAATCCAGTTGTTGCACGATTGAAGTCTCGGGCGTGCCTCAAAGTAGCCTCAAATTTTGGAACGCAATGCCTCAAACTTTTCGATGACTTCGAACGATTGATACTTGACCACCGGGGGTCAAAGTCTGTGCCACAGTGATACTTTGCTTTTGGGTTTTCCGTCACCCCCCAAACTCTCCCCCAGATTGGGGGGGTCGGGGGGGGGGGCGGGGGGCGGCGGGGGGGGGGACCTCCCCCCCAATCAACCTATCAGCCAACCAGTCAGCCAATCAGCCGATCAGCTGATTGGCTGATCGGCTGATTGGCTGATCGGATTGGCTGATTGGCTGCCGCACAGTTTGCGGCCGAAAAGCCACGCACACTTTTTTTTTTTTAAATTCTTTCCATTTTTTTGTCTTTGTCTTTTTCCTTCGTTCTTTAATATTTTATTTCATTATTTCTGTCTTTCTGTTTTCCTTCCTTCCCTTTTTTTCCTTCCTTCCTTCCTTTCTTTCTTTTTTTTCTTTCTTTCTGTTTGTCTTTCTGTCTTTCTGTCTTTCTGTCTTTCTGTCCTTTGTCTTTCTATTTTTATCTCTTTCTCTCTTTCTCTCTTTCTCTCTTTCTCTCTTTCTCTCTTTCTCTCTTTCTGTCTTTCTCACCGCAGACGTCCACGAAGAGCGATGGGCATGGCTCCTAGCGGGCGGGGGTGGCTGTGGGTGCGCAAATTTGCCCCAGAGCTCTAAAGCCTCGACCTACGCCCCAAGGCCTGAACCCGAACGAGTGTTGCAAACGGTTGGCGCCTGCAGCTTGCAGTTTTTTCAAGCTACGACGCCCGGGACGTGTGCACCATAGGAATGGATTTGGGTTTCGTGGGTCCGCCTGTGTCAGCCTGGTGCCAAGTCATGTTCATGTTTAGGCTGAGAATGGCATGCTTGCGCAAGGTTGCTATTGACATCTATATACTTTGCCATGTTATTGTGCACATAGTGAACCATGTCGATCCATTTGGACGCTTTGCCTGTGCAAGGTGCTAGCCCGAAGTTGTGGCGCATCATGTCCCCGGCAAACTGGAAGGCCGTGCCAACATGTCGATCCACTTGGTGCGAAACGTAAGTTGTTGAGCGTGGCTTTCCGGGCGTGCGGAAACAGAGCGGAGAAAGAACATTGCTCTGTGAGCGTGCACGAGTGTGCAGGCATGTTGTTGGTGCTGCGGCGGCTGCCAGCGGCAAGGCAAATGCAGCGTGGGCTCGCATAGCATCACAATAACAAGACTTTAGTGAAATGGCCAATCCTTCCAAGCCTTTGTTTGCAAAGGTAGCTGCCCGGGACAAACTAGAAGAATTGTAGATGCAATGCCAGAAAGTTGCCGATTTCCAACCCCGCCAGTTTGCACACAGTCAAAGCACCGCCTCTTGCGTTGTAACGTGATGCAATCAGAAAGGTACAAGTAGCACAAACGATTTCGTTTTTTTGGATAAGCTTGCTAGGACTCTGAAACCCTACACCTTAAACCCCTACGCGTTATTACGTGACTTGCTCCAGCCCTACATCGTTTGGGCCTGATTTACAGGAAAAGGCACGGACCCACCTTGAACTTCGATTGCTTTGACATAGATGTTTCTTGGTGACCCAGTCGTATTCCGCGCGGACCCAAAGTTGGATCCAATTCTCGAGGGCCACGTTTTGTAGGAGCAAGTCGCCCAGCTTTTAGGCACCCCAGGCTTCCCTGTAGAGGTTTGCCGGGAACATGCCGTGACTTCAGCAAGGCACGTGCGGCCGGAACAATACTGCCATCTTTTGGTGCTTTGGGCCATAGGCAGGTGCACAGAGTGGAGATTGCTTGGTGTTCAGAATGGGTGCAGTCACGCTTCCTGCATTCTGTGTTGCGTAGGCTGGCGTTCCTAGGCAACCAAGCTGCGTTGGATAAACAAAATGTGTGACAGCACTTCGGCATCTGTCGGTGCATTCGGAAACCATGGGCAGACAGCAAAGAGTGAATTTGTATGGATCGTATAGCCAGTGATGGCCACAGCCCAAGACCATTCAAGGTCTTGGCATGACAGCCGTGGCCCGCAGAGTGCCAACCTTGGTGTTGTTTTGTTGGCCATCAGCAGCAAGTTTTTCAACAGGCACAGAACAAAAGATTTCCACCTTTTCGAGCCCAGGAGACCAGGTCACGTGGTGATGCCCGGATCGTTGCTGGAGCCTTTCCGTACTTTGGCGTGCGGCGCAGCTACCCCTTGTCATGCCCTGGGCACCCTGACCAGAATGTCCCAGGTTCGAGGCCGAAACTACGAGACAAATATCAGGAAGAAGAAAGGGTCACAGGCCCAGCCAGAATTCCACATGCCGGAGGCTGCAGTGTTGTTGCGCTGTTTCCCTTTGTGATAGTGATAGATGTGTGCACATGCAACGCAGCTGGAATCTGCACGCCCAGTAGAATGGCCTTTCTAGCCCGTCATAGTGCCGACGAGGCCTGCTGAGCGGAAGCAGGCTCAACGTCAACGTTGCCATGTAAGAGCGGAACAGTCTTAGTTCCACGACCTGTCCCACTCACATCGAGAATCGTCGAGACTTGGCTGTCGGGAATGGGCATAGTTTTGTCGCAATGCCATGCTATGCCGTAGGACACATGGAAGATTGAAGTGATTGCACATGTTTAGAATTGAGAATTGGTGTCCGAGCCAGCTGTGGTGGAGGCAGCGCTCACGGCGAAGCATTTGAGGCGAGGTGATGTGTCAATGAGAAATCCGCCCTTGGGGAGGGCTTGAGCCAGTGGTCTATTGTTTGGCTTGCATAGCAGAGTCACCCACCTTCATCTGCATTTTTCATGAAGGACACATCTGACTGGCCCGAAGAGAAGGTCAGAGAAGGTAATTACAACGCAAACAACCAAGAGCACTGATGAACACGGCAACATCTGGGCTCGTCAGCTGGTGAAAGTGAAACACAAAAAGTGCGCTTGCACAGTCAGCATGCGACAGTGCAGAAGACATAAGACCCAGAAACATGGACAAAAAACGCTCAGGCCTTTGCCGGCCTCACCCTCCAACTCACAACTTGCTGATATTCGCTAGTTTCATGTTCCAAGCATTTTGCGGAATGTAAAACATGTGGTGCAGCGAGGAACATCACGATGGCCATGCGTGACGGCGGGCCGGATCCCTCAACCAACTCCATGCTCAATCGCTTTATCAAGGCCGTAAGGGCTGGGGAACAGAATGCAGTGCTTGGGGGGTTGTGTCTTCTACGTGTGATGCAGAACGCCATCAAAGACAACGTTCCGAGGCCTGCATACCCGCCATGTGACATTCATGTCGATGATGTCTGGTATCTGGACCGAATCACGCTGCTCATGCATGCTCATGCCAGTTTTGGGCTCGTCCCATCTGATTTGTGCCAGGGACACGGTCGACAGGCGGATTAAAGCCTTCACAGAACAGTGGTGGGCTAAGAGTTGAATGTTGTAACATGGTACATGGTAGTGCTGTGTAGCTCCAAGCGGCTGAGAGACGAAGAGACCAATAGAGCAGGCTTGGCAGCTTCGGAAACAATGTTGTTTCGCTTGTCTCGCCACGCATCCATGGTTGCATGGACGAAGCTGTTGGGCTCTGGCATGGTTTGTCTCTTTGAATTTGGCCAAGTGTGGGTTTGGATTCTTCTTGTAGCTGACCAAAGATACGGTCTCGAACTGGGTCCCATCAACTTGCTGACTTGGTTCGGGCTGCCTCGTGGTGTCTCCGTTGTTAGATGACAAGCCAGAGCTAACTGGCTGCACAATGCTGCTGCGGACCCGCTGCCCTTCCAGCATGGTCGCGTGTTTCCCAGGAGCTTGGATTTGTCAGGATAGCTTGTTGATGTTTGGGATGTATTTTGTGGCTCATGCTGGAGCAGCCCGAAAAAGAAAGCCCATGTGATGAATGTCGACCAGTCGTCCAGATGATGCGTCATGTGTCGGAGGACATGGTGATCAGTACTGGTGCAAATGGAACCGCTGGTCGGCGCCAGGGTCTTAGCTACAGCTTTCTGCTTGAAGGCGCTCTACAAGCACCCCCAGAGCACCCCTGTCTAGTGCGTTTGATCAGATGGTGCTCGCTCTACACATGTCAGTCTCATGCCGATTACACCTTGCGCTGGGTGTTGCTCAGCTTTAGGCGCAGGATGTAGCGCACGAGGGACAAGTGTTCTAGCAATTTGTCAGCATGTAAATCTGCTGGGGCTTGAAAGAGGCCGCAGGGCCCCCGGCCACAACAAAACAAAGGCTTGTAACAGAATGGGCGGTTCCCAGCGACGAGGCCGTGCATGCAATGCCTTTGAGTCCACCTGACAATTGTCCGTCAGCCGCGCGGGGGCGGGGCGGTTTGGGGTTTCGCACACAGCCATTTCACTGTCAAGACTGTCAAGAGTCGCAGCAGCTGCCCGTTGTTGGGCATCTTTTGTTCAAGGTCTTCTCAATGAACAATGGCGTCGCAGCATGACTGACTTGAGGCCGCGGCCGCATGGCATTGTCATGGAGCCGGGCGATTGCCGGGCTCTGCAGACCTGGCCACTGCGGAATTGGCCAGCCCAAGCAGAAGGTGCCGAAACGCTCAAAATTATTTTGTTTTTCCTTGCAGGTTTTGCGGAAGAAGCCCAGTGTCTACACTCCAACACATGTGCTCCATTGCAGGATGGTCACCATCTCAAGCAGTACAACAAGGCGATTTCCGCCCTGGACAAAGGAAATCAGTGGGAGCGTGGCTTGGACAAGGAGATATGTGTGCTTGATTGTGCTTGTCGCATTGAAGACCTCAAAGAGTGATTCCTAAACGTCCGCGTGCAGCTGGGCTGACATTCGGCTGTTGCTTCGAGGTGCGAGGCTCGTCCTGCAAAACGCAGCCGGCCTTTGCCTGGAGCCGGATGTGTACAGTATCCTGGCTTAGAATGGCTTGAGCTTGTGACTTGCGGAGCCAGCTGATTCAGCTGATCCCGGAGGCCTTGGTGCCGGCGTCAGCGCCTTGGCCCGCCACCGGCACTGGTGCTTGTCCGCGGCTCTGCTTCGATGGGGCCAAGAGAAGGGCCTGCATGCCTCTGAGGCGATGTCGCACTCATTGCAACCTTCACAAGCCTTCATGTGATAGTGCATGCCTGACAGAGAGGCAACGTGAGGCAATTTGTTCCCTGAAGGTGACTTTGAACTCATTGCTGAGCTCTTGTGAGCGAAGTGACCGCTGGAAGACAGCCGTCGACCTGTTCCAGACCCTTTGCAAGGCCCATGGCACCCACATTACGTATGCGTAGACTTGTCCATGCATCTATGCATTGCGGACTATGGGTCAGTTACCATATCATCGTGAAGCCAATGTATGGCTGCAGTTTTGGGGTGCGTGTGTGGGCGTGTGTGGGCGTGTGTGGGCGTGTGTGGGCGTGTGTGGGCGTGTGTGGGCGTGTGTGGGCGTGTGTGGGCGTGTGTGGGCGTGTGTGGGCGTGTGTGGGCGTGTGTGGGCGTGTGTGGGCGTGTGTGGGCGTGTGTGGGCGTGTGTGTGCGGGTGTGTGCGGGTGTGTGCGGGTGTGTGCGGGTGTGTGCTGGTGTGTGCTGGTGTGTGTGGGTGTGTGTGGGTGTGTGTGGGTGTGTGTGGGTGTGTGTGGGCGTGTGCCGTGTGTGGGCGTGTGTGGGCGTGTGTGGGCGTGTGTGGGCGTGTGTGGGCGTGTGTGGGCGTGTGTGGGCGTGTGTGGGCGTGTGTGGGCGTGTGTGTGCGGGTGTGTGCGGGTGTGTGCGGGTGTGTGCGGGTGTGTGCTGGTGTGTGCTGGTGTGTGTGGGTGTGTGTGGGTGTGTGTGGGTGTGTGTGGGTGTGTGTGGGTGTGTGGGTGTGTGTGGTGTGTGTGTGTTTTGGGTGTGTGTGGGTGTGTGTGTGTGTGCGTGCGTGCGTGCGTGCGTGTGTGTGCGTGTGTGGTGTGTGGGCGTGTGTGGGCGTGTGTGTGCGTGTGTGGGCGTGTGTGGGCGTGTGTGGGCGTGTGTGGGCGTGTGCGGGCGTGTGCGGGCGTGTGCGGGCGTGTGCGGGCGTGTGCGGGCGTGTGTGGGCGTGTGTGGGCGTGTGTGGGCGTGTGTGGGCGTGTGTGGGCGTGTGTGGGTGTGTGTGTGTGTGTGTGTGTGTGTGTGTGTGTGTGTGTGTGTGTGTGTGTGTGTGTGTGTGTGTGGGTGTGTGTGTGGTGGTGTGTGGGTGTGTGTGTGTGTGTGTGTGTGTGTGTGGGTGTGTGTGTGTGTGTGTGTGTGCATTTTCCTTTGCCGAAAAGTAGAGGTTTGAGTGTTCGCTGGACTGATCGGAGGCGCTGCTTCGACCAAGTCCAGCTTCATTCGGCTGCTGCAGCCGATGGCCAGCTGCCGCAGAGGCCCTTTCGGGCATGGCGCAGAAAATGCGGACATGCCTTCAAACGTCTCGTTCCACACCTTTTGGAGCGAGGCAACCGTGGCTATGCGACGCGAGGGCATACAGCCGACCGAGCACCTTGGCCGATGGCAACGTTTGAAGCTTCGTGCCGCACACGTAACTTGCCAATAGGTTCACTATGCGACCCAAGACGTGCAAGAAGCCATGCGGGCTCTAGCATTTGTTTTATGCAGTTTTGTCCGGACTGCCAAGGATCTCTCGAGGTGTGATGATGAAGGCTTTTCAGCTTGCTGAACGCTGGCAGTGCGCCATCTTCATGATCCAGGACAGCTGTGCTTGCATCAAACCGTTCTTTCTCTGGGAACAAGAAAAAGCGCCGGTGAGGTCATTACGCAAATTTGTGTTTAGACCCATGTGATCACACCTACAGGAGACACGAAAAGTCACCGTCAGAGTGGACGAGGTTACAACCAGCTCCGCCATAACAGCAACTTTCCTGATAGAAATGCCGTGTCACAAGTTGTCACAACAAATTGCCTGCATACAGTCAGCCATTTGGCCACTCAGACCAGGCTCCGGCCCTGAGCCTGAGTTCCCGATGCAGTAGCAACATGCAAGTAACTTTGTGCCGGGGTGTCAATGGCCTTGTTTGAGTTGAAAGTCTGCGCTGGGGGAGTGATCCTCCCCACTCCCTGAAGTTGTGGTCTTCAAATTCAGGGAGTCGGCTTCATCTTTAAGATTGGAGGTTGGAGGTTGTCGGATTGCAGCTTTCCAACTTTAGAAGGCACGGGGCGTATCGGGCTTGGCCTATAAGGCCATGTATGGTTGCATGCCACTTCCTACTGTACTTTTCCCAAAGAGGCTCCAGAAACATCTTTATGCCGAGGCGCTGGAGCGTGTGCGGCGCTGGTCCTTGGCCCTCCACCTGGCCGGCAGCCCGGGCAGCCCAAGCCAAGATGTTGTCCGAGCCGCGGCGTGAACGACGTGAGATTTTTTGGTTTGAGAGAGTTTTCAATTGGACATCTTTGCGTATGTTGCCGCAGGGCGGGATGTTGTATTGTTCTTTTCAGCCGAAGCCTAAGCGGCGGTGCTGCCATAGTTGTTTCTTTAGTTGAACGCGGTTTGCACACTCATCAGAGCCAAGGCATTGGGGCGGAAGCTGCGGCCGCTGCTGCGGCGGGGTCGCTTCCTCAGGGTGATTTGCCCAACTTTGGGGTGTTGATACAAAAGTCAGTGCCCTAGGTGGCGTCAGGCGCTATCTTGGCTGCTCTCAGCAACCTCACTGCGGTTCCAGCTCGGTGTCGTAGCTTTTGGTGCCTTGGCTGTCAAAGGGTCGTGCTGGTGCATCGTGATTGGGCCAAGCCTTCGCCGGCAAACAATTTCTGGCAACGAGGTGGAAGTTTTCTGCTCAGCACATATCCATGTCAATAGCGGCCCAGGAGCCATCCTCACCGCTTGTGAGAAAGCCGGAATGTGGTCCTTAGCGCTGGAAATACTCTGCAGTCACTCGGCGGCTTCCAGTGGACACGAGCGTGTACATGCAGATCTGCTTAGGTTAAAACTCCCTCGTAGAATGAGCATACATGCACATGCACCCCTGCGGAACTTGAATTTTCAGGGGATTAAGTCCCGAGTTGACCCCCGGCCAGGCCTGACCGTCGCTTCTGTCGAGGAGAACACGATCATCGGCAACAGTGTTCTCAGTGCCTGTGAGACGCTTGTGACGCAGCGCAGCGTGTTCTCTCGCAATCTGACCAGCCTCATTCTCGCTTCATGTCAGTTTATTCGAGGAAGGCCGGTCAGTGGAATGCGGCAGCGGCTTTTCTGGACTCGTTCCGCAGCAGGAGACGGCTGAAGCTACGTTTATGTTATCTCCCCGTGCCAAGACAACACACTCACGTGTCAGGAGAATCGACAGTGACGCGTGCCTTGGTGATGCGCTGTTGTTGAAGCCATGCGCATGCTCTGGCTTTCAGTTGCCTGCTGATACGACAAGGAAAATGTTCCGGCAGATAATTGCAGATTTGGTGAGGCTGTCGCAAAATGCAGCGATAAGCGCCTGCGAGAAGGCCTGCTTCCAGCTGCTTTGATCAGCCAGCGTGCATGTGTGGGTGGGTGTGAAAATTCGATGGACATGCTCTCCAAGAGCACCATGCATTTGTAACATTGGCAAGCAATGCTCTCTCTTCACTTGTGGGTGGTTGCAATTGCATTTTTCAGCGTGTCCATCCGTGTCCTGTGCAGCATGTAGGCCCACAAATGGCGCGCTGCCACCTCTCTTCTGCCACATTCAGACGAGGCCCCGGTCTTTGGCTTCTTCAAGAGAGTCCCTCGTACCTAAGCCAACTGGATCCGAAACAACAATATAAAGAGCAGAGTTTTCCGCGTATCTGAGGTGGGCCACAATGCTGCCATTTCTGCTTGCGAGAAGGTCTCAGCTGGCAGTTTCGGAAGGGCTATCTCAATCTCAGGGATCGAGTGTGTTTGCAAGGTGTCGGCTTGGGACCTTGCTGGCGCGCTTCTGTGGCCTGGCAATCATTCCCAGCAAAGCAGCATGAAGACGCACGCTCTTCTTCGTTGTTCGAGCACACACTGTGTCTGCATGAGTTCCGTAAGGTCTGGGATGCCCAGCCAACGTTTGGTTCCGACGGACCCATGGCTTGCATTGGTGTGAGCCCTGGCAGAAGCCCATGTGGAAGCCTCAGCCGTCGACGTTGTCGCTCACGGTCCGCGAACGAACGCCACTGGTTGTGCTAGCAGCGTGCGCGTTGATGGAAGTTCTCTTCGGCTGCCTCAGGAGGTGAGCCACAGTTCAGCGCTGACGGCATACGGGAAGTGCCGGCTATGGAAAAACACACTGGCACTTCTGAGCCTTGGCTCCCATTCTTGAGGGCTGCGGCACACGGGCTAGCGATGGCTAGTGGCACATGACTCGGCATGCTGCGACAAATGTTAAATTTTGATGTCTCATCATAGCCCGCTTGTGGCAGCCAAGTCATTGCACCTAGCGACAGGCCATCTGTTGTTGCGGAGTTGAACCAAGTTGAACGAAGTTGTCCACTGAAGGCAAGGAATGCGGACAGCCGTGCTCACCCCGAACGAGTTCACCTATAGCGCAGTTGCTTGGACATTTTCAGACACGAAGCAAGGCCCAGAAGCAAGACCCAAGGTTCCTGAGAGAAATTTGTATTTGGGGTTTACTGGGTGTTGTCGTCATTCTGACATTGATAAATTGTGGTTTCCTGGTTTCTGGCTTCCTGGCTTCCTGCCTCTAAGCTCCTTCGTCGTGTCTTTTGGCGGTTGCGGCTTGCCGCTTCTCGAGCTTCTTGGCTTGTTGAGGTCTTATGAAATAGAAATAACGACCAATAAGGGAATGATTGGCAGCGTAAGCTGAGCAACTGTCCGAGTCGCATCAGACAGGGTGCAGTAGATAGTTGAAAACAAATACAGATCAAAACAACATGGGAACTACCACAACCGTCGAGACGTGACAGCAGTCGAAGATTGAAGATTCAAAACTTATTGGTTTTGATCCTCTTGTGTTTTAAGACGGACACTCGCAAGTTGAAGCCTGAAGATTTTCAGAAAACTGTTGGACGACACCTTCAGTTTCCATCTTCAGCGTCTTGAGTTGCCGTTTGGCGTTGTTGCCTCAAACTCTTTAACCCTGCAACAAGAAGACGTGTATGTTCGCAGTTCGCCCCGCGCCCCCCCCCCCCCGTCCCCCTCCCTCCCCCCTTCCTGCCATCCTCCCTATTTATGAACTCGAAGCATAGAAACCCTGAACCCTAAGCGACACCATCAAGCCAATGGTGGACACTACCGATTGGGAGAATGGTGAGTTCAAGATTTAACAACCCCCCAGCGAGGAACACAAAAGCCACACCAATAGATTCTCGGTGTAAGTTCTACAACGGCGGCGCTTCCTGTCCAACTCTGCTCTCCCTCTTTTTTGTTTTTGTCTCTTCTGCTTTGTGTTCAACACTTGTTCAACTTAGAATCTTGAAAGATCCTTACAGCCTTACAGCCCCTTGCTGAGTGCAAGAGGCTTTGACTACATGTGCTGCATCCACAGCGTGGCAGCAGGCATGGTATCCAGAAGCCGGCAAATCGTTCTAGGATTCTAGGAACCACCTGGCGTTTCAGGCATTTCACAACGTCAGATGATATTGATTGCGTGCCCAGAAATGGTAGAGGCAGCCAGCTTGTTGGGGGAGATGTACTTGGACAAGGTGCGGGGCTCGGCACATTTTTGGCAAGAAGTAATGTTGTTCTCGGTAGATTCAACGTCTCCCACCCCTGCGTCTTTCCGCGGCAGTCTCTATATCTCTGTATGGATGCAACGCTCAGACTGCTTCTCACAAGCATCGTTTATCCGAAGTGGGATCGCTTGAAGAAAGCCCTAGACTGAAACGGGCTATGCACTTGCCACTAAGCGAGTGGGTGTACAAAACTGAGTTCAACATGCTACGTTGCTACGTATGCCGATGCCGATGAACATGGGGAGGAGGATGAAGATCATCCTCATGAGAATGGTGATGACGACATGATATCATCATACCATAGTTGTAACTATGATCTAGATGCTGATTGCGGCGGATATTGATGCTGATCGTGGCTGATATTGCTGTTGATGTCTGTCCGCCGCCCTGAGCATTTAGATGGAGAAGCCCGTGGCCTTCATTTCAGACTGCAATTGGCAGTTGTCACGGCGCAGTACTGAGCCTAGAATACTCGCTGCGCTGCTCAGGTCTTGCCAGGAGGAGACTTACTTGTAGCACTGACTACCGCCTGCAGCACTACATCGCAATCGGCAAAGGCGGGTGCGATCTGCTCACTGCAGCAGTCGAAGTAGCATCTTGTGCAAAGCAAGGCTTTGGAGCTTCTGATGGTAGTGGAAGACTGGGTGACGGACGGGCAGCCTGCATGGATCCTGTAGGTGCAACTGAGAGGGCTGACTTCGATTGGCCTAGCGGATCCTAGCGGCCTAGTATGCACGCACAAAGCGGAACCTCGTGAGCTTGATCATGAAGGGCGCGTAAGCCAAGCACATCGTTCTTGCTTCTGCTCGCCTTTGACTAGGACTTCTTCACGCGCAGCAAGCGAACTTGAACTGTGCCCCGGCGTTGCAGGCCGATGGGGAGGCCTGGGTGAGTAATATGTGACCTTCTGGTGTTTGGTTTCAGGATTTTCTGTCAAAAGGGTGGATGCAAAAGGTGTTTAAGGTGTTTGTGGTTCATTTGTGGTTGGTGTATTTTGGTTGGTTCAATTTCTGGTTTGTTCATTTTGTGCTTGGTTCACTTCTGCATTTCAAAGGTTGCTATGGGACAAACCTCTGAAGCCTATCTCCTTTTGCGAAAAGGACAATGTGAATACTACAGCTCCTACGGCTGCCAGTACGCTCCGTCGAAGGCTTCTTGGGAAGAGCAGGCCTGACGAAAGTCATCCTAGTGAAGCAGCTAAGCAGCTCAGGGCAACATCTGTTGGTTATGAGAATCAGAAAAAATCAGAAAAACGAGCAGTCGGGAAACCTAACGGCTCCTGCACATCAGTTCAAACGTTGACACCCGGGCTACCCAGGCGCCAGTCAAGACAATGTTCACGGTCTTCTGCATTGACTGCGGGTGGCAAGTTTTCCGACGGATGACCCTACAAAAGGACAGGCCTTCCCAGCAACCTTGCGCATGCAAAGCTTGTTGTTGAACGTAATGAGCCGGGTCAGGTTGAAATCTTGCTTGGGAAAGTATTGCCGTGCTGCAGTCTTTGTTGTTAAAGCAGTTCTGCATGTGAGGTTCTAGGCAGGAACTGTAGCGCCTATCCTGCATTGTTGTTCGAGTCAGGCATGGAGCGCAGCATTCAACCAAGCAGTTCCTTGGGCGCTCTGCACCGGTGCTTCCGACAAAAAGCTCATCGCACATCTGCTTAGTGGCACACACACACACACTGCACAGCTTGGAATCATCGCGTGCCAATTGAATTCCAAAACCGCTCACAACATGTCATCCCAACATGTTGCGGGAGGGGCACCTAAGGAAGGAGGCCTTCAATGAACTCGAGATTCAAGGCCAATGACTTACTACGTTTTGCAGCAGTGCCAAGTACATAATGGGCCGCATTCACGAAATCATCGCATAGGCTTCAGTCTCGGTGGGGCCGCTATCATCGCCTCCACCTCAGACCAGTTCTCCTGATTCGAGCAGAGATCGTTTTCATGAGTAAAAATCAGCGGAAGGCCAATTTGCCAGCATCCCATGCGCCAGCCATGAGACATTGAGCCTTTCGTCCAGATTGACGCGCTGACGGACAACACCAACCGAACACGCGATGGCCTCAGGGCAGTGCAAGAAAAGGCAGGTCAGTCCCCGAGTTGCCCAATATTGCTTTCGGCATTAGCGAGTCCTTCTAAGGAAGTCAGGTGAGCGACTGCTTCAAGGAAGCGAATGGCCAGGCTCAAACGGCAGATGTGCATCCAGTTGCCCAGAATGCATTGCACCAGAAAACTGTCGAAACACATCTCGTCGATAGTATGATAGTATGTAATACTTAGACTTGGTGTTGCAGAAAGGAACGGCAAGCGGATGCCTCGCTTGCACAGCTGCAGAAGCTGTAGCCGTGTAGCTTCTCTCAAACAACTTTGTCATGTTTTCAGCCATGGCAGAATCACAGGACCGGCAAGAGCTTTCAAAACGAACTTGCTGAGGAACCAGCCCGCCACACCCAGTGACCTAGTGTATATCCAGTGTTCTTTCGCTGTTGCGAGTTTTTACGTTAAGCATGGGGCCATGGCTTCTGGGCCGAGCCAGACCCAGGTATGCCTTCAGGCTCAGCGTGCAGTGCGGGTTAAGCGAGCTGCGTTCACCTATTCCGCACACAAAGAGACGTCCGTAAATGTGCAGGCAGCTTTGCCGCTGTTTCTCGGCCACGGCCGAGAACGAGTCCAACAGCTCAGCTGCCATCGTAATTTGATAAAAATAAAGCTGTTTTCAATCGCGCGTGACATTCTGACGCCGCATTGCTGTTCATCATCGTACCGGCAGTATCGTATTATTACATCGCGTGATACATCATACGTTCGACTGAGCCTGTGGCCCAAGTGAAGATGTGTGCTGAGGATCCCCGTAGCACAGCTGCGGCCGAGAAGAGTGTCGCAGGGACACGCTGCTGGGCATCTACAGGTCTCTGTTCTTGATCTATCACGCAATTTAAGTCACATCTAAACACACACCAGTTCGCTCAATCACCGACTTTGCGACAGCTCGAGACAAAGCCTCGTAGGTGCTACAGTACCCACACCAGGAGCACAGCTTTTTCAAAGCGATCAGCAGCATCCGAGGCTGCATTACCTCGTGATGCTGGTGCAAGTTACTTCGGCACTAGCCTGCCCGAAGACAGAGGCCCGACCATTCAGCATGAGAAAGCCATCAGGGCCGAGGAACTTTGCAACACATCTTGTCACACGCTACGACCACATGCTTTGTCGTATCATGTCATCGAAGCTTGGTGGCTTTGCATTTTGAAAGTTCCGTGGAGCGCATCTCGTTGTGCCAGAAAGGTGCCGTCTTGCCCGGGCACGAGGGTCAGTTCTACCAAAGAGTGCTCCCAACAGCACAGGCGCTTTTTTGCCATCAGACAGACCCGCGCTTTCCAGAATCTGTGAAGTACCTGTGAGCAGGTGCCCTTTGCCTCTGCGGAGGGCCGGAGGCTGTTCTGCGAAGCGCTGCTGGCACCTTCTTTCGCAAATACAAAGTGCCAGGGAGCTAGGGTGGGGCATGCATTTCTTGCGCGTTGGTTGGCTTTTGTAGCACAGAGTGAGAGTAAGGCTGGGACAATGGAGAATTATTTCTTCCTGGCTGAGCAGTTTCGGACGCAAGACGAGCCAACTTTTTGTGCCTTACTCCCGATCATGTGAAGATTCGTGATGGGTTGTTGGTGCTCGGGTTTGTGGGTCTGCGCAGGTGAAGTACGAGATAGTACGAGTCAAAACTAATCCAAGAGTCACAGGTGGCCTCACTACGCTGGCAATGGTCCTGAACTCCCTCCACATCGACCCTATGCGAACCTGGAAGGGCGCCTGGCGGTGGTTCAACGAGCAAAACCTTGCCCCTTGGTCCTGCTCTTGTAAGCTTGCGAAGATAGCTACTTGTGGGCTCTTTGTCCCACACTGCCCCGTTTCTGAATATCGGCCCAGCACATGTGATGTACTTCGGCTTGTTGCTGTTTAGCGTCTGCCTTGTGCTTGACACTCTACCTTCCAGTGCTTCGTGAGGAAGATGGCTGCACAGCTTTGTTGTGGGATTTACTGCTGGTTCCCTGTTTGAGTTGGACTTGGGTTTGTGCCGCTTTGGGTCTGGCTTTTCTGGCTCAGGTTTGCCTAATTTTTCCAGTTAAAGTGACCTCGGTCTGAGCACCCAGCTGCTTTTGGGGTCCTAAATCCATGCCTACATCAAATGGAGTAAGGCATCCTAAACAGCGGGCATGCATTCATTGTTTTTCGGCCTGATGTATGAGAAAAAATCACCACAAGTAGGCAGCAGATCACAGCTGCCGCTGTCTCAGCTCAGCCCACGTCTATGCTGGAACGGGCAGTTCTGCTGCTACAGCGGGGCGTGCGCAAGTTTAGCTCCACAAGGCCACGCTAGGCCACTCTGTGCCCTTTTGCCCACATTGAGTGTTGCAGCCATCTGCTATCTGCTAATTAGCTGCTGCATGGACCTTTAAACAGCCGAGGCATGTTGTACAGGACCGGATTCTTAGCTCATCTTGGCTCCTTTCATTGCATCCTGTGCATCCACATGTCGCGAGCTCATGGGCAAGTGTAGGCCCTAAGTGAGCAGATGGACTCGGCAGCCAAGGAGCGAGTCCGCGCGGAAGGGCTTTCTTTTGCCACTCAGAGAAATTTTGAGGATTCGTGACAAGACCCCGTCCCAGCTTTAATCTTAGATCTGTTGGGGTGGGGCGACCTTCTGAGTTTTGTGAGGATATGTTTCGATCTCTCGCTGCCTGCAATGGCGCGGAGGCCACGACTATTCCGATTCGCTGCGCCTGCTTCAGCTCATGTGTACAGAGATGCAGGGGATATCGTAGCGACGTATGTACTTTATCTTTGCAACATTTGCAGCCGTGTTGCTTTCCGGTATTATGGTGATATCAGAATACCTCATACAGTACCATAAAGCCGCAAGAGGAATGTAATAACAGGAGAACAGCACCACCAGGAAACCAAAAGAACCTTTGATCGAGACTGGAGTTCCTGGTGCTCCGGACCTGACATTCATTTTAATGGGCTGAGTAAGAAGCAACAAGCTGAACCCACCGGAGATGGTTCGGTCTTGGTTGCATCAGCAGGTCGACAGTTGTCCTGCCCCATCGGCGGCGTCCGAGGCCGAGGCATCGATTTGCACAAGTTTTAGGTAGGTGTGGTTGCAGTATGGCTGCTTCCGGTTCGGCATATTGGGCCCGAGCAGTGCTGGCAGGCTACGGCCTTCACGGCTGCATTCCGCGAGGCTGCTCGCAGCGTCAGCCGAAGCTCCGAGCGAGAATGCAGCCTATCTCAATTAAGCCAAATGTTGATGCGGCTGTTAGCGGTCAGACAAGAGAGACTTGAAGCAGCTGCGTTTCAGACAGGACGCTCGGAAGCCAAATGTGGATCTAGATCTCTTCACCTTCTTTTCTTCACCTTGACAAGGCCTTGTGGTTTGCTACTCGCGCGAGTTCCTGGGCCAGAGTGGTGCCGGCCACTTCTCTCCGATAGGTGGCCGCGCGCTCAGGAAACGCTCAGGTCGGCGGGGGTTCTGTAGAATCTGAGAGAGGCATGTGAAGAAAAATGCAATCACCACCAGGACACATTCAAGGGGGATTCCCCTCTGACTCTAAATCTGTTACAAAAAGAAGGGCAAGGAGGATCGCTGCTCTTCAAAGATAGCGCTGCAGAAGGAAGGGCAGAGTGATGGAGAGATTCGAGCAGAGACTTCGGCCTTTCTGCTTTCTTGGCTTCTTCTTGCCTTTTGGCATGCTCTCGCTATTGCTACTACTAATGCTATGACGACCATTACTGTTACTTTCTATTGTTACTGCTACTATTGCAAAGAAAGGCGGAACGAACGAACGAAGTAACTGCAGAATGAAAGGTTAGCACATTCCTTCAGAACCAACGGGAAAGTTTGCAGTTGGTTTTCACGTGCTGCCTCCCTTTTTTAAGGGGTGGTGCGCAATTTTCTGCTTCACGGTTCCAAACAAACTTTCGTTTTATGGTTCGCACGCGCCCTCTTCTTTTGCTACTGCTACAGCTACGCGGGCTGCTGCTGAAGCTGCTGCTGAAGCTGCTACTGCTACTGCTGCTGCTACGACTACGACTACTACTACTACTACTACTACTACTACTACTCCTACTCCTACTGCTACTACTACTACTACTACTACTACTACTACTAGTACTACTACTACTACTACTACTACTACTACTACTACTACTACTACTACTACTACTACTACTACTAGTACTTCTACTACTACTCCTACTGCTACTACTACTACTACTACTACTACTACTACTACTACTACTACTACTACTACTACTACTACTACTACTACTACTACTACTACTACTACTACTACTACTACTACTACTACTACTACTACTACTACTACTACTACTACTACTACTACTACTACTACTACTACTACTACTACTACTACTACTACTACTACTACTACTACTACTACTACTACTAGACTACTACTACTACTACTACTACTACTACTACTACTACTACTACTACTACTACTACTACTACTACTACTACTACTACTACTACTACTACTACTACTACTACTGCTACTGCTACTGCTGCTACTGCTACTGCTACTGCTACTGCTACTGCTACTGCTACTGCTACTGCTACTGCTACTGCTACTGCTACTGCTGCTACTACTACTACTACTACTACTACTACTACTACTACTACTACTACTACTACTACTACTACTACTACTACTACTACTACTACGACGACTACGGTGCCGATTTTTAAATGAGTGGAGGGCGGCCAACCTGCCACGGCAAGAAAGGTAGTATAAAAGACCAGTTTAAATCCGCATGTTTTCGTATTTGGCCTCCACCCCTCCACCCCTCCGCCCCTCCACCCCCCCACCCTTCCACCCCCCCCACCCACCCCTCCACCCCTCCACCCCACCCCTCCGCCCCCTCACCCCTCCACCCCTCCTCCTCCACCCCCTCCGCCCCCTCCACCCCCACCCCTCCATCCCTCCATCCCTCCACCCCTCCACCCCTCCACCCCCTCCCCCCCCCCACCCCTCCCCCCCACCCCTCCACCCCCACCCCTCCACCCCCACCCCTCCACCCCTCCACCCCTCAGGACAAATGTGTCTACTCCACTTACAGAATTGAGGGTGGTGGTCCAGTGGTCATCCAGATCTTACTTCAGACCTCCACAAACAAGCCGGTTACATGGAACCACAGAAGTGGCAAGGATTTCTTGTCGATCGCTGCCCCCACAGTGTGCAGGACAAGGAAACTAAGTGCGAGATCGGTCCGCCCATTGCCTCTCCGCATTGTAACTCTGTGTCCAAATTCCTGTGAGAGTGTCCACTTTCTTTTCGCTGACCATCGATCCGTCCGTCCCATCCGGTCCTGCAAACCATCCCGAACAAGCTCTCCACGCAATGCACGGGCCTCGCGCGCAGCCCTCTCTCTCTCTCTCTCTCTCTCTTTCTCTCTCTCTCTCTCTCTCTCTCTCTCTCTCTCTCTCTCTCTCTCACAGTATACTCTTCTTCCCCAGCACTGGCATCCTTCACGCTGTGCAGTTTCTGGCCACGTGTGCAGAGAAGGAGGTTGGGGCTGAGGGGTGAGGGCTTTCACTTCAACCTTCAATTGCTGAAGACACCCACCACCCCCGGCAATTCCTAAAATTGATTCCGAACCCAAACCCGGAAGTGTGGCAATGTGGACTTAGTGTGCTTTAATCTGACATGAGCGCCCAGAATCCTTGCCTGCCTCGCAGCAGGAGATCCTGGAAATGAGTTTTTACGAGCGCCTGGCATCTCGGCCTTACCAGCACCGCAGGTCTGGGTATTCTTAGGATTCAAGGTGAAGATTCTCATCTGTCAAGGTTTACCTCCAAGTATACGTGGAGTGCATGTTGCTTATAACCTACTTCTAGCTGGGGCTAATGCTTCGAACATCCCAGGCCCACTGGGATTTCCTGGCTTCATCCTGCAAAAGACTGAAGCAGAAGGCGGGCCCGGCCAAAAGGGTTTAATATCAGGTGCCCATCCATTTTAAGCAATACATCCGAACCATGCAGAAGACTATTGTGAACCTCTTCAGTGCCCTGAACGGGAACAGGAATCGAGAGAGGCGTGCCGAAGCTGCATTATACAATGCGAATGTGAGAGACGAACCCATATTCGTCTCTCACCAGGCCCTCGTCGTGGAGCACGTCGAGCAGCTCCTGAGTGAGGGTGCCGCTTTGGGAGTGAGAGTCGATGCACTCTTCTCCTTGGCGTAGGCTTCTGGATCCTTCAAGCCCGTTGTACCAAAGTGGCTTGGCGCCCCTAAGCCCTACGTAATATCATCATTTTGAGTTTTCAGCGCTGAGGGTGTTCATGGCTCAGGTCCGTTCATTGCGCACTCAGCTCGAACATCAGTACAAGAGATGGGGCAGCCAAACTCATGGGACTTCCTGCCTGACCCCTGATTTTGACACTGTTTCGTCATGAATATGCTGTATGCCCTGCGAAGTGGACTTTAGAGAGAGAGAGAGAGAGAGAGAGAGAGAGAGAGAGAGAGAGAGAGAGAGAGAGAGAGAGAGAGAGAGAGAGTGTGTGCAACCACTAAAACCACTGAGGGACCATCAAGGTATGGCACCCTAATCTCACCTTGGACAGAGCAGCGGGCCAGCGTGGCCGGGGTCCTCTTCGGGGGGCCTCTTCGCTGAGCAGAAGAAGAGGGAGGGAGGGAGAGGGAGAGAGAGAGAGAGAGAGAGAGAGAGAGAGAGAGAGAGAGAGAGAGAGAGAGAGAGAGAGAGAGAGAGAGAGAGAGAGAGAGGAGAGAGAGAGAGAGAGAGAGAGAGAGAGAGAGAGAGAGGAGAGGAGAGAGAGAGAGAGAGAGAGAGCGAGAGAGAGAGAGAGAGAGAGAGAGAGAGAGAGAGAAGCTGAGAGAGCGCAGAGAGAGAGCAGAGAGTGAGTGAGTGTGTGTGTGTTTTGGGGGTGAGGGGGGGAAGGGGGGAGGGGGGGGAGGGGTCGTTTTCCATGGATGGTCGCAGCCTGGTTGCATTCCAACTGGATATATGCTGAGGTTGTGTCAGGATGGCCATATCAAGCAGCTTCAGGCAGCGAAGGGAGCATCTCTGGTGTCATGACATTTGCGGCGCACGGATTTGCGTGCGCTGGCAGGAGGACAGGGAGCCCTGCTGCAGTCTACATCACGAGGTAGGAGTGTGGGGTTGTATCGTTTCTGATGGCGCCAAGCTGCGGGTTCAGTGTTCTAGAATATTCTGAGTTCTAGTGATTTTTTACGGTGCGGTTAGCGACCCGCTGTTTACACTTCTACTCTGAAGCCTTTACCTTCCAAACAAGCCCAACAAGCCACAATAAATTTTCTAAAGCTTGAACCTTCGACTGAACTCTTAACCCCAAAACCCGCGGAAACCCAGCCCAGAAGCCTAAACCCACTAATCTTGAAGTTCTGAGAGGGGTGGGGGGGGGGAGGAGGGGAGTGGAGGGGGGAGGAGGGGGGAGGACGGGGGGGGGGGTGGGGGTGGTGAGGGGCTGGGTGGGTTTCCGGATGTTTAAAATGCTGGGCGGCCTGACGCCGCGATCTACGGAGGTAGTATGAAAACCTGCTTGTCTGTTTACATGTCCGGGTGTTTAAAAACCGGCACCGTGCTGCTACTACTACTACTACTACTACTACTACTACTACTACTACTACTACTACTACTACTACTACTACTACTACTACTACTACTACTACTACTACTCCTGCTGCTGCTGCTGCTGCTGCTACTGCTGCTGCTGCTCTCCTACTCCTACGCCACTCCTACTCCTACTATCGCTAGATGTTTGTTTTTCTTCATGATGGTGGTCCATTTGTTTGTTTGTCTGTTTTCTTTAGCAGGAGAGAAACTGAAAACGATGTGGCCCAAGGCCGCAGGATGCCAGAGGTGCCACAGCAGCATAGCCACAAAAACAAAGAAGA
This sequence comes from Symbiodinium natans, assembly GCA_905221605.1. Lineage (NCBI taxonomy): Eukaryota > Dinophyceae > Suessiales > Symbiodiniaceae > Symbiodinium > Symbiodinium natans. The sequence continues at coordinate 468,827 of CAJNDS010001946.1, forward strand.
GCAACAACATTTCGCATGCCCAACGTGTCGGGGCCGCCGGAAGGCCCACTGCAGTCCCCCTTCCCTCCCCGGCTTGAGGGGGGTTTCATTGGCTGTCTTAGGATACCATGAAGAGAGCGACTCTGTGCTTGTGATGGACGTCGCCCGATTCAAGCACCTGGGCCGTGACGTGTCGTCACATCGCTGTGTGTTCTGTTTCGCCGCGAGAGTCTCCAGCTGCAACGGGTTGTGAGGTATCCTCCCCATTGGGTGCCGCTGGAGGACTTGGCAGAAAGCATGCGGCAGGCGAGGGATTCTGATGGAAAAGTGCCGCAGAAACCTTCATCGCGGCCATGGCTGACAACCATTGCGTATGCATAACGAGCAGTTTTCCGGATTTCCGGAGGCAGCTGACTCATGAAAAGGTCGATTCCGACACAAGCAAGCCCCGCGGTTTCCTCCAGCTTCGGCTGCCTCAGCTGCTTGGCTGCAGTGACACCTGCGACACCCACACCACATCGCACAACATTGTGAACCACGGTTCGTGTTGGTGGTTCGCTAGGCGGGTTCGTGCAGCCGGTGGCGCTGCGCCGCCACTGCGAGTCCCCTTTGCACCTCTGGCCAGGGGAGTGTTGATGAAACTCCATGGGTCAATCGATCACATATCAAAGGTCACAAAAGCTAGCGGAGCGAGGCTTGAGATATTTGAGATTGTTTTAGTAGATAGGGGCGGAAACGATCCGGAAAGCTGCGATCTCTTGGAAGAGCGTGTGGAACATTGAATGGTTCACGGGCAGCTTCTTCTGGGGGGGGGGCGGGGGCGGGGGGCATCTGGGGCATTTCAGAGTCGCTCAGAATCTTAGGTGCCTCTCGCAGCAGGCCGCCTTCTCTCCGAGGCAAGCTCAAGTCTGTGCCACTTCTGTAAGAGTTCGAGCCGTTAGCTTCAGTCTGCTGTGGACCCAAAGCTTGCCTGGCAGTTGTGCCAGGGCTTCGCCAGCAAACTTGCGGATTTGGACCTGGAGGTCTGTCGGGTTCAGCTCGGGCTCATCGAGCTGCAGGTATAGGTACATCACCGTGCCCTCAAGTCCCGACAACTCCACCAAAGTACGGAGGCATGTGTGTGGACCTTTTACGTTTTACGCATCGCCCTAGCAATAGTGGAGGTAGCGGATAGCATGGCGGATGCTTGTGAGGCCTCAAGCTGCCCGGTGCCAACAGCAGACAATGCCTACACCGCCTGCGCCTTTGCAGATGTCTCCGCCGAATTTGCATCACGTGCTTCGTGGATTCAGTGTAACTTGTTCTGACACTGGGACCCCGTGATCCTTCCCGTTTTTCTGTTTGTTGCCTGCCTTGCTTCTTCCGTCCGTTCCTGTTTTCCTGCGTCTTCCGTCCTTTGATTCACAAGCCCACAACCGAGAACCAGCAGCACAAACAGGCTGGAGAAGCGGACGCAAACAGTCGTATAGTCAATGGAATAGTAGAGCAAGCAGGAAACGGACAACGCGAGAAAGTGATGAGCCCCAAAGGCCAAAAGAACCCGAGAAGCAGAGATGCAAAGACGGAAAACACATAAATTATCAGATCATTTGTGATGCTCGTTGTGCGTCTGGCTGTCGCATAGGCCCGAGACAGGTTTGCCAGTGAAGCAACCAAAGACACTGCCAGGAGCAAATCTGTGACCTTGTGTGGCCTTCTGCTTCTGCCTTCACGCGCTGAGGTTTCAATGAGGAGGTTCCTCACCACAGTAGCGACCGTGGAGCCCCAGGTCTGCCTGTCACTGCTAGTCACTGCCATCGTCCATGCGCTGACTTGGCAGGTCTTTGGACAGCTCCTGCAGGTGGGTGATGTTTCAGCAGTGACAGAGGTGGGGCATTCTACGCCAGATTTCCACAGAGAGAAGTGGGGTTGACAAAGGGTGGGCTATGCCCCCCCAATGAGCCAGTGATCGAAGCTGTCAGGTCTTCAACCGATTGGCCTCGTACCAGCCCTTTCAGGAGCTCTGTGAGGCCTCAAACAGTGCTGAAGTGAATCGGAACCGGGTCGTGTTGAGCAAGCTAGTGACCACCTTTCTTGTTTCAGATGCTGTCAGGCGTATGATGTGGCGACGCGCGATTACTGCCGAGAAGTCGGTGCCAATTTTCCTCCGCTGCGCTACATCAAGGCGGGAATGGTTCCCTTTTTTCCTCCATCTAGCCTGCCATGCCCACCCATGCCCACCCATGCCAATGCCGCCCCTTGCCAGTGGCAGGTGAACCGAAGCCGGGGTCGAAATGGCACATCTCCACACCTGGCTCCTCGGCAAGTAGCAGCGAAAAGGTGTTTGCTATCTGTGCTCTAACCTCGACTCCTCCTTCGTAGTTGCCCAGCTCAGATCTATATAAAGGCGAAATTTGTAGAGAAGGGATGTGATCTGTACTGCCTCGTTTTGATGCGCTTGGGGCTCAGATTCGGTTTCTCGGTTCACGTACGCTGTTTTGCTTTTCGTAGCGCAGGGGCTGTGCGCTGGCTGGAAAGACTTGGGGCCCCCTAATTGCAAGCCTCAGCGATGCCAAGGAAGGCGGCGAGGAGCTGACACCTTGGTCCTGTGGCGAGCTTTGGGTGCTGCCTTTCGGCTGCTTTCGGCTGCTTTCGGCTGTGGCTGGGTGATGCTGTGATGTGTGCATGTGCTTGCTTGTTTTTTTTTTGTTTTTTCAGTTTTGCTTGTGTTTTTGTTTTGTTTTCTTTTCTTTTGTTGTGTGTTGTTTCATTTCTTTGTTTGTGTCAAGCACGGCGGATCACCAGACAGCCTGTAACACAATCAGCTTGCGGTTCAGCTGCTCGCAGGCCCAGCTTCATGCAAAAACTGCTGAATCTAGGGCCCGCCAGGTGATGATGTTTAATGACTCAGTACTCAGTCTCTAAGGCTTTTGCTGCTTCTTCCCAAGCACATGCAGGCGCATCTGTGCTGCTGCGACGGTACATGACATCACTTCGCGGGCACTTGCTGCCTTTGACTGCAGCCCGCTGTAGATTCCGCGCGTGTGGTATCAGACCTGCGTGGCCGCCGAGCAGCAATTCGTGATGTCAGGTCGCAGTCTCACCCGACATTGTGGAACAAGGTTTTGCCCAGGCGGCCAGCCTGCCAATGTTGAACATGGAAGCCTCAATCACGAAAGCTGTCGGAGCTAGGCTCGTCTAAACAGTTTAGTCTTGCTTTAATTTAGCAGGTATGGTCGGACAAGGTCCGGAAAGCTGCGAGCTACTGCATTGATTCTGTCATAGGATGAGGGGGGTTGGAGGCGGCTTTTTTTCAACGGTTCACAGGAATCTAAGAGTCTCCTTGTTTTTTCGCGGGGTCAATCTTGATCGTTTCCAGAGAGCCGGTCCTTTTCTGCGTGGGCTCAATAGTGAACAAACCACTATGGGTTCCAACCGCAAAGAGGCAAGAACAATATAGAACAATAGCATCAGCGCGTGCACGTGTTCAGGGTTAGGGTATTTGAGCGTTTGGGGTATTGAGGGTTTTAGGGTCATCAGGGTTTAGGGGGCCTCCCCTCGGATTTGGGCAAGCTTTTGTTGGCCTCGGCTTGCCCCTCGAGGATCAACTCAAGAACATGACATGTCAATTAATGTGAATGTCTGGTTGCGCCGCTGTTATGGTGCTTGTGCAGGGCTTGACGCGGGCCGTGCGTGGACCGTGGGCTTTGCCGCTTGAAGCGCTTCGACACTTTGATGCAAGAATATTCTGATGGTTGCAGTCCTGGTTCTGACCCAGGCAACATGGCCGGATAGGAGGTCGGCCTCATTTACATCATAGACATGTTTTTTTTTGCGGCTGAGGCGAGACCTTGAGCCACATACTGCCACAAGCAAAGCAGAGACACTGTGTCAAAAAATTCGACCGGGCGGTTATGGCGTGAGACAGAGATGGAAGCCAGCTTGTTGAAAAAGACGGCATGGCATAGCTGGCATGAGCGCCAGCTGTCTCACCTCGCTTCAAAGTTTTAAGTTGGTTTTCTTGCTGCGGATTGGCCGGCCCGGCATATGGCTCATGGCTTGACACGCGCCGTTGCAACAAGGCAAGCGAGCATTGAATGCAGTATTCTGGCTGCCTCGAGCGTGCCGATGGCTTGACATGAATGTAGCTCTCTGCGGATGCAGACTGAGTGCTGCCTTAGGGGGGCACGATGCGAGCCAATTCAGGAGATTGCAGCTGTTGCTGTCCCAAAATCCATGCTAATTCGTTCCCCCATGAGCCACTCATCTGGTTGCAGGCAGATCCCGCAAAGGGAGACAGTCGGACACGCATGATCATGCAAAAGATGTGTTGCTTGCGTCGCACGTGAGCTAGCAGCTGTTAGCACAGCCATTTTCCACTGCATGCATGCTGTAGGCCTCTTGATGTTTCTTCTGTTGCTGGTGCATGGCAAGGTATCCAAGGTGGGTGACCACGTATTCCAGAAACTGGGCTTGACACTCAATGCAAAAGGCATGGCTGCAGACATTGGACAATGCAACATGCCACACGGGAAGGGTATAGTGGCCGAGCGCAAGTGACGTTCGAGAGGGAGGGGGGTTGGGAATTCCGTATTTTGAGGCTTTCCAAGGCTGGAAAAACTTGCAGCCGGCACCTAGCCCGTAAGCCCACGTAAGTCCGCGCAAGCCCGCGTCAGGAAACATGCCTAACACGGTGCGCACGTAACTGGCACGTAACACAAAAGTTTCACGCAGAAATTCGACGATGGGTTTTGAATGCCGCCCAGCAGCGAATTGGCAAAGCTTTGAGTGGGGAGTAGGACTTTCCCGTCACCTGGACCCAGCCCAACCACACTTATGTGAGCTGGCCACATCAGAAAATATAGGTGCCGAAGAAACAAATCATATCGAGCTTTGCTGGTTGCGTTGGCTGAATGTGATTCGTACCCAAGTTGGTTCTTCTCCACCAGCCTTTGAAAACTTTGGGAGGCATCCTCGGTAACACAGCAAAAAGTTCGGTGACACCCAAAAGATGGTACCAGAGTATATCCGGATGATTCACATCCTGGCTTAGTGAGACTTGTGGATCTGCTCTTCCCAGGCATCTTGGAGTTTGAAGGAGCCGATGAGGAGAAGGTGTTGGAGGCACAGCAGCCTGATACCCACATTGACCATGTTCAACCTTAGATCGCCGACCGGAACTACGAGAGTTGAAGAGTTTATCAGATGTGGTTCTTGTCCGAGTGGTAGGTCTCCATGGAGGCCGACGCCGAGGTGGAGGCACCAGCGGATTCGTGCAGCACGAGATCCGGTCATCTCTGCCGGCTCCTGCGTGCATGTCAGAAGTTACTACATCTCACCATTACAATCATAGTCACCACGGCATCAAGATTTCATGAGTATCGCCCTGGCACCAGGACATCGTGACCAGGGAAGATGGAACTGTTGAGGCACTGGCCCGCATTGCCAGAGTTTATGCAAGTACAGGACCACTAGAATTGACAATTCACACACGGTGGAACGAGTACTTCGGAAGAAGCACTAAATCTTGACGCAAAGTTTGGCACATGACCACAGCCCTGGCAAGCCCAAGCATGGCTTTATACTGACTTCTTTCCTAGCTTGCGCCGCACAGCCGTCTGTCGGTTCACAGTCTGCAGTCTGTAGTGCAGGGATCATAAAGCAGCATATTCCACAACGCCAATCAGTTCTAAACACCCTGCACTCTATGCTGGCGGCATCAACACATTATCTGCATCGCACAGAAAGGATTACAACAATTGGTTCGGAGCAGATGGACGAAGCGCTACCGCCAGAGTTGTTGTGCGTGTTGGATCCAGAGGCTGGCTAGCCCATGCCTATGCGGCCCCCTTAGTATTCATTCTCCAAAGCTCTCTCCGCGTTGCACAGGTGTGTGGGGGGTAGAGCACAATGAAATTGTGCGCACAATGAATCAGTGTGCACGTTGACTAGCACTACAATCCTCGCTTCACACTGATTATCACTACTGTGGTGCATGCCCAATCTAAATAGCACATGTGTTGTGAGGACCTGAGGCCAATGTTGGTTGTTGGAGTCGTTATTAATCTTGTCGGCATGCGGGCTTAGCCTGTCGCTAGTTTCCACGTATGCGTGAGTGTGTGAGAGAGAGAGTGTGAGTGTGTGCAGTGTGTGTGTGTGTGTGTGTCTCTCTCTCTCTCTCTCTCTTTCTGTTCGTTTGTCGGAAATGGAATGCCCTGTCAACATCAGCGATTGCCATTGTCAGGCTTGCTGTGGGGCCTGCTTGTTGCAGTTGAACGATCCTGCGGTCGACATCGCGGCTGAGGCAAGCTGAGGGCAGATTCCATGCATCGGCTCTGTCTGCCCATACTTGGAGACCTTTCGTTTCGCAAGGTTTCTGTGGCAAGCCGCAGTTCAGAGCGCTTGCGGCTGCGAGCCAAGGCGGCAGCGGCCCTCGAGGGTCCGCCTCCGTGGGATGGGATGATATTCACTTCACTACCTTGTGCTCAGCTTGTGCTGAAGTCTCTTGCAGTGGCTGTTGCTGAGGGTATGGCGCTGCTAGCACTAGTTGTAGTCGCGCATATCTTTGCATGCATGCGGGAGGCTGCTTGCACCTCTTCCACCTTCGATGCATTCAAGTTTGGGCTGGAGTGGAGAACTCCTGCCCACAATGCCGCATGCGATTCCGCCGGTTCGGCGAATATAGCCTCGTGTCTGGAGAGCGCAGGCCCTGCAGAAATCCGCATGCAGTGTTTTCACTCTAGCTGACGTGCGGAGCTGCCCTGGACAGGAAAGTTTGCGAAGTGGAACAGCGCGATCAGGCTTCAGAATCCTAGTCTTGTCATGTCTTGTCGGTGTCTGCTGTCTCCAGCCTGTCTATAAGTAAGCTTTCAGCCCAGTCCATGACAAAGCTGTGAGATGGGTCGCAGGTCGGCGACTCCAGCGGCGAATCTGAGATCACATGTGACGTTTGCGGAGGGGCTGGTGAAGCAGAGCTTCTGCTGCTCTGCGACGGGCGACGGGGCCGATGTCCTGGCGCCTGCCATACTTTTTGCGATGGCTTGGGCCGGACAGTCCCCAGCGGACATTGGTTCTGCCCGACATGCCGCGGTCGCCAGAACACTCGCATTCCACGCCCAGTCCCTAAGGCAAAGCAGCGCCCGGCGCAAGCCAAGGGTCGTGGCAGGTCGAGGCAATCTCGGCAAGCTGAGGCATTGCTAAGTGCGCAGGTCCAGCAGGTCATGTCGCTTTCTACTGAAACTGTAGACTCCGGCGGCGTTGACCGCAGCGTGCTTGCCCCTGCGCCCACGGTGGAGGCGTCACGAGGCCCCGCAAGCTTGGTTCATGCTCCACAACAGGGCGCGCAAACGTCCCTGCAGACAGACGTGCAGCGAGATCCCGAATCCACACTGCCGGCAAAGCAAGAAATTGAGGAAGTTGAGGCCGGCTGCCTGGAAGTGTCACATTTGATATGTCTTGAAATGACAACTGGCAATGCTGTCGTGTTTTCTTTGTCCTGTGCGATGCACCTGTGAAGGCCCCGGCCCCGGCTCATGCGACGGCAGCTGAGCCAGTTCTGCCAGCACGTCTTGCTGCAGCAGACGGGCTGCAGAATGTGGCCACGGAGTCTGATCTCGGCGGGTTTATCTCCACTGATGATGTGGCCGAGATGCCGAGTCACTCGCTGAAACCTCACGCTTTCTCCAAGCTGAACCCCCAGCAGATGTCCATCGATTTGGACAGTGCCGATGAGGCCCCTGAAGTGCCACAGCCAGCACCCCGCCGTGACTTTGCCAGACATGGTGCAAAGCGTAGTAGTCTTGCGTGGTTCTGGCAGCAGGACATGCCCAATAATTGAATTCCAGCATGCTAGCAGTGCTGCCACGCACATATCTGGAGAGATTTCTGCTCAGGTTACAGCATCTTGCAGTTGCCTCCGCAATTTGAAGCGTGCGCAGAACAGCTGCGCAAATTTGCCGCTTGGTGCTTTTGGGCAGCTGTTCTTTGTCCCGCAAAGTAGTCTCAAGAAATGCGCAGCATGTCAGCGAAGGCTTCTACGTATTTTCTTTGTGAGCGGAGCATGCCCCTTGCAGCACGCACCGCAGAACGCATGTGGCAACTGTCGCAGGCTTGGTCTTCGATTTCGTGGGAGGGGAGGGCGGGGGGGGGGGGGGGTTGTCCGAACCAAGATCAGGTTCACAGGAGAGCTTTCAGGAATATGTGCCAAGATGTGAGACACTGGTGTGAAGGTGGGCCCTTGCCCGAGCGCTCTTGCAGATGACACGGAGACCCGCTATCGTCAGCTGCTCCATGTTGCCAGGGACAGCAACTAGGCTTGGCATGGCTTGTCTCAACATGGCTTCACAAAATTGGGGGAGCTATCAGACTTGCGCAGTAGGTTCATGGGCTTTCATGGGGCTTCATCGCTTGCATCCTCCTATCTTGCTACCTCTGGCAGGTTGTTGCAGGCTTGTGCGAGTTTGTGCCCAAAGGTTGGTTTGTGCTGCGGTTGCTTCGGGGCTCGGCACTCTTTGCTAGGATGGGGCGGGCCTGTAAGCCAGGAAGGCTTCAAAGCTGAGGCTTCGAACTCTTCTGGCAAACTCCTTTGGACCCGGCCGACGACGACCCATGTGGGCTGCGCTGCCTGCGAAAGAAGGACACAAAGGTATAAAAAAAACAACAAACGAAAAAGCTCACCTCAGAACTGCCCCATTCAGCCACTGTCACTCAGTAGTGGTTACGGGACCATTCATGTAGCAGCGCAGGAGCAATCTCTCTTATGTGTGCGATACAAAGGCGCCGAGGCTTCAAGAAATCTGGACAATGTTTGCGAAGGAACTGCCGCGTCTCAGGATGTTGCATGAGGTTTCAGGCGCCGTGCTGCTTCATAAAAGGGGAAGATTGTAAAGCTCTTCCAGCTCTCGAAAAACGTGCATGAAGACGGTGCTCACAATCAGTTGTCCGAGGCAGGCGGGGCAAGCGAGGCCGCATTCGCCCCTCTGACATTGTCCGCTGCGAGCTCCAGTGCCGCCGGAGGTTTTGTGTCAAATGATGGAAATGGAAAGGTCTTTGAGTTCTGGGTAGGCTTTTCGTGCAATTCCGGCTCGTGGGATGGGATTGACAGCAGCCGGAAAACCTGCGATCTCGATGATGTCGCAGGCTTCTGGAGTTTGTGGAAGGCAGTCGACCTGGATCAAAGCTGCCTCGTTGCGATTTGCCTCCACGCGAGGCAGTTCCTTAGATGCCATTGAGTCCAAGGAACAGACTTCTAAAGACCAAGACTGAGAAAGAGCGGCCTGCGGCCATGGCCACCGCTTGCAAGTTGACCCTAAGAGTGCGCATGTTGTCGTTGCAATGTGAAAGCTTCTAAAGTTGCCGAGCGTATGGTGCGCTGCCTGAGTTCGAAGTCCGGCTTGGTGTGTTTGATTTCCGACATGCCGGAGCATCCAAGGAGGTCCAAAGTGCATCCAGAGCACCGCAGCTACAAGGTTGGCATTGAGCTGAAGCAAATCGTGTGTCAAACCACGTGCTGAATGCTCAAGCCAGGCGGCGGCATTCCTCCTGCGCGTGCGGCTGTTGCTGTGGAAAGACTTCCAGGTTCTGAGGATTCTGCGGAGACTCCAGTGGACGGGACTCCTATGAACGGTATGAACTTGCTGGAGGCATTGAAGACGGAGCCTTGGTACGTGGGCCAAGCTGTGCATGTGGCCCAAGTGGGATCCCGCACTGCAGGGTATGCTTCCCCAAGTGCCGAGCTCCATCCTTTGTTGAAGGAGGTGCTGGTCGAAATTGTGCAGGGTGATGCAGCTGGTGCCTTGCAGCTTTACAACCACCAGGCCGAGGCAATCGATGCCGTCCTGGTGCAGAAAACCGACATCGTTGTCAGCACATCTACTGGAAGTGGAAAGTCCCTGGTCTACTTGGTGGCGATCTTTGATGCATTGTTGAGAGACGAGAATGCCACAGCCTTCTTGATCTTCCCGACCAAAGCTTTGGCACAGGCCTTTTTCAAGCCTGACTGTAATCCGTTTCATTCAGTTTCCCTGGAAATCTGAACATCTTCAGAGACTCTTACTGACAAGTGCCCCGAAAGGACCAGCTTCGCTCCCTGAGCCGCGTGGCACAAGGACTCACCCAGCGCGGCGTGGCGGCGGAGAGGCCCTCGCACGGGGAAAACTCAGGATGAGTTGTTCAGGCTCTGCTCTTTTCAAGTGCAGGCTCACCATAGCCTGCCTGGATGGTGACACGCCGAGTGCTGAAAGAAGCCGCGTTCGACGTCACCTTGGTTGCACTTGCGTGTTCAACCGCTTCAGGGATGTTTAGATATATGTTTACTAGATTTGATTTTCTTCTCGTGTGCAGGGATGGTTTGGGCATGTTTTGGCAATTCTTGCGGGAGGGCGCATTTTGTCTACTCACTTTTTTCTGTTTTGCTTCATTTGTTTTTTTTTTTTTGGGGGGGGGGGGGTGCCCAGTCGCGTGTCTCCGAGTCTCGTGGTCTATTGGTTCCCTGGTCCTGCGGTCCCGTATTCCTTCTTCCAAAGTCGTTATATGAGCATTGCTTTTTGCATGCGCGCCAACTTTCTTCAAAGCGCGTGTCCCCCTCTCCCCCAATCCCACTCTTTTTGTGATTAAAGCAGTGCACACTCGCGAAAGGGCGTGGGGAGGGGACGGGGCGGGGCAGGACGGGAGGAGAGGGAGTGGCTGCAAACAAATGGCTCGAATGCCAGATTTTGCAAAAACGAGCCACATGCTTATTGAAGTAACCTATACACCCTTAACCTTAAACTTAACCTCTATACTGGAAACGCTGATTAAGAATCGTTTTGGAATTTTAGTGATTGACAAGACGCTTTGCACTTCTGTGGGTTTTGACACCTTCAATTGTTCCATCGGAGCGTGTTTTTTGAGGAAAAACCTCGCACGTCTTTGTTAAAACGAAGCCACCCCATTGTTGTGCACGATGCTCTTATACATCTGGTTCCGTCCGGCATGGTTTCCAGACACACACACACACACACAATGCTCGCATGGGTTTGGAAGGGGGCGCACCATTTGCAACCACCTTGTTCGCATGGGCTTGCAAAGCTTTCCAGCTGGGTTTTAAAAAAAGCCCCCAAAACCAGCAAAGAAGGAGCAAACAGCACTCCTCCAGACTCTAGCTCCTTCTGCTTTCTTCCACGCTCCGAGGCGAGGCCCGAGTCGTGCTGACAAATCCGGCCGCTTGCATGCGCTTACGGTTGACACGACTGTGTTGACACTGTGTAGGTGGGAAGCGTGCAATTTGTGCAGCAGTAGGCGGGTTGCCGGCACATCCTGTGAGGCTGGTCTCAATGTGGCAGCTCCGTAGGACGTTCAAGAAGCGGGATGTTTGGATGTTGGGGGTGTGCGCGGAGAAAGGCAGCCAACAAAACCACCATCAAGTTACCTGTACCACCATCGGCAGGTTTGGCGAAAGCCTTGAAAACCTGATTCCGGGCGTTACCTTCAAGTTCTGCAGTAGGGCTAAGCTTCTTATCCAGCAGTAGTACAACCTGCTTTGGACTTTGTGCGCAGCCACAGCTTTCCAAGGACATGCTGCATAGCCATGTTCTGCCGCAACACGTGGAGTACGCGCGCTTGCTACAGAATGCGCGCTACATCGTCCTCGATGAGGATTGCAGGGGCATGGAAAAGAGCTTCTCGAGCTGCCAAACACCCACTGACTTCACTCAGTTCCATTCACAGGTTCACATCTACCGTGGAGCTTTTGGTGCTCACGTTTGCAACATCATCCGCAGGCCTTTGCTTGTGGTGCCCTCATGCATCCTTTTGTGCCCTCTCGAATTTGATGGGTTTGAGATGGGCGGAGTACATTTGAATGTGGTCAGGTTCCGTCGCCTCGTTGACGAGGCCTCGCTGCGCTTTGTGGCCTGCTCCGCCACAGTTGCGAATCCGGGAGAGTGCCCCGGCTACAGATGAGCGGCCAACCCTTTGCGAGTGGGTTAAGGTTTTAGGGTTTGGTGTTTAAGGTTTAGTTTAGGGTGCAGGGCTTAAGTTTAAGCCTAAACCCTAAAGCCTAAACCCTAAACCAGTGGAGCACTTCTTTCCTCAGACCATGCAGGCATGCCGAGCGACTTTTTGGGCCGGGGCGCGGCGACATCACCGTCGTTGCGCGGGATGCATCGCCAAGCGGGGGCCATGCTGCTTGTCATCGTACTGATCATAACCGATTCTTCAGCAAGGGTTACATCCAAGAAAAGAGTAAATTGCGGCGCAATTTTCTCAGACTTAAGCAGCGTTCTGGGGAGTTTGTCCTGATTCTGAACTTGATTGCAAGAACGCGTGCTGGGCTGAAAAGTATGCCATGCGGGAGGCTCAATAAATAAAAAGTTGAGGTGTACGTGCTGTGGAACCCTGCGTCCTTGGTCAAAGGCATCGTGGTGACATTTTGCGGTTTTTTCGTCAGCTTGACTTGCTGAACATGTACCGTGCATGAGTAGGCTTGGCTTAGGGCCTCCCTCCAACTTCAGGATCTGCGACAGCAGGGCAGCAGGATGCAACTTTCCAGCAGGATGCTTCGTGTGCTGGTACTATCTGGTACTCTAAGTTGCTGTTTCCATGTCAATGTGCAGCGTACAATTCTTTGACAGCTCTGGGCAGAAGGAGCAGAAGGAGCCTGGCGCATCTCCGGCAGCCAAGCGGATGCGCACGGAGGCCACGACAAAGGATGCCAAGAGAAAGGTCAGAGGTGAACACCTTCAGCATTTTTTCCATACCCTTCGATGCTGTTTTGACCAGGTTCCAGCTTCCCCGACGCCAGTGGACCTCGGAGATGGCGAGGAGCTGCAGCTGCATGCGGCTGCTTTTTCATCTTTTTCCGGATGACTGAGCTTGCTGATGCTTGATGATGCTTGATGCGGCGGATGGGGTACATCTCTGTAAGCCGACGCATCTCAAAGCAATAGTCAATGCAAGTCGATGCATAGGCAAGACAGGAAAAACCATAACATCGATTAAGTCGCGAACCAGTGGCAGAAGATATTCGCTTCAACTACTGGATACTCCCTGGATACTCCGCACGCCAACCACACCAACTCCGACCTGCAGCGCGTAAATGAGCAACCCATCACGACATGTCACGACGTAGCTGACACGGACAGCGGTGGCTCGTCATGCGAGCGTTTGAGGCACAAGCCCAGACCGACAAGGACGAGATTCGCTACTGTAGCAGTGGAGTATAGTGGAGTGCTGATGTCGCACCTGGGTTTAATTTGAGGCTGCCCCCACACCCCCGCATATTTAATTCATTCTTAAACCCGCGCAAGCTAGTCTGTAAAAGAAAGCAGAAGGGGGAATTGTGGGTTGAGAAACGTCCAAACGCGTCATGCGAGCATGCTTTTTGCAAATGCGGGGTGGGGGGTGGGGGCTTTCCCCAAACCCCCTGTTATCATTGCTTTTGTTCGGCCGTGCAAGCTCACGTTGGAAAGAAAATCATGCCATGCAAAAGGGCTTACGATAAAGCCCGTACGAATCCTTTCTAATAGGTTGCCTATTCAAATGTCATAGAGGTTCTTCCTGAAGGAGAACAAGCAGAGAGTCATCAATTAAGATGCAGCGGAAATATGGAGGGCTTCATCGTAAGTTGAAACGCTGCAGAGGTGATGGAGGTAACAGATGTTTCCGATTAACAAATTCGAAGAGATTTCTTTGGCAAATGGAGGGCATAGAGGTTAGTTATCCTAGTAGAAGAACCCTGGACCAAAAAAGGATGAAACCGCCAAAGACCGTGCTAATTTCTCGCGAACTACAAAAACTCATCCTACCCCACCGCGACGGACCTTGCAGTGCAGGTGTGCAAGCAGGAAACTTTCTTTGGGCAACGGAGCGCTGCGACGTGATCAAGGCATGATGAGAAATCCCCACGTGCTCTGAAGAAGGGGTGGTCAATCAAGCCGAAGGCTTCTGGAAAAGGCGAAACTGGGGAGCAGAGCGAGAGGAGCCTCCTGCCAAGAGCGCAGGCACCTCTGCCACGCCAGGGTGGAAAGTAGGGTCAAATCCCGGCAAACAGCCATGCAAGATCCTGTTTAGGCTGAACTTGGCTGAACCCACGTTACCTACAACGTCGTGGTGACTGGCAGATACTCGTAACTTTTTTCTCATTGGGACGGAGAAGTGGCCTACTTTGTGCGAGCCAAACGAAATTTGCAGGATTCACGGGCCCATGCTGATTCTAGTCGAGATCAGAACCGGCATCGTCGTCTGGATTAGTATAGTGCTCAACTTGTCAAACTGAGCGCTTGCCCACTCGAGAAGAAACATACTGAAACACACCAACAAAGGCGAAGTTGTGTAGCAAGCATTCTAAGTTGGCAGCGGCGGTTCAATAGCATTTGCCATTAGCCCCTTTGTCCAGTTTCAATCGCGCAGCAGAGGAGGCGGTTGTGTTGGGTGGCTACAACCAAAGCGGCGCATCACCCATTGTGGAAGTGACGCGCTTGCTTGCATGGCTGGTTTCACGTCCCCCGCCTGCGGTTCGTTGTTTGCAGACGAGTGGCTTTTCTATTGATGCTGCGCATGCGCGAGTACATCATAACTACTAGACATGAGCCAAGGCAATGTTTCGGTTTTGGCATTCTGCAAATGGAGGAGCCGCAGTCACTGTCTTGGTACAGGCTCTCTTTCTTCCTCGGAAGCGTATGGAAGGGTCACACAATAAGAATAATAATCTTAAAGATGTTTCTAATACTAATCATAATAATCATAATAATAATAATATACAATAATAAAAACAAAAAAAGATGAGGAGCCTTGTGGAGATCATTGTCCAGGATGTCAAAGAGGCCTTGAATGCCAGCGAAGTGGCCCGACCAAAAGCATTGATCATCTTATGAGAGATGCAGCTGTGCACCGGCGCACCGGCGAATCGCTAGAGGCCCTGCGTAAGAGGCGTATCGTTCGGGAACATTGTTTTACAGGTAAGGTGTATGGTCAACAGCATCGCCCCCCCCTGGGCCTAATTTACCTATGGGAGGGGGTGTCCCCCCCCCGGAGAAGGTTTTGTAAATAATTCCTGTCGGGGCAGGGTTTTGACAATAATTCCACAGTGGGAGGGTGGAACCACCTGAAACCCTCCTCCCGGTAAATTTCCAGGAGTGTGTATAATCAATGTGAAATCATTCCATTGTGGGAGGGTTCGGCGACAAATTCCGGGTTGGTTCAAAGCTGGCCAGCCATCATGGAGCGCCCTCTTGCTTTCCGAGCTCACGGCTGACCACGCAACCGGCTCTGGCTGTGCACATCTCGGGCCCATCGTTGTCGTTCCTGCCTGTGTGTAGTTCTGCAAGCCGGCGAGCTCCAGGATACACGCAATGTGCGCGCGGGTGTGTGTGTGTGGGAAGTGGCACACCATCGCTGGCGGCGCGCAGGTTTGTTTTCCTCGGCTTCACTACCTGGACCCTCTGTGAAGGCGAAAAAACGGCCACAAGCCATATTTGCACCAAAAACAGCCAAGACTCTCAAAACCAAGCAAAACAGCCATGACAAACAAAATCATCCATTTTCCTGTTGAGGGCAAGTGCGCCCATCACAATGCTTCAGGGATCCTGCGTAGTGAATGTCGACCAGAGGTTTGCTTCTGATGCCATGACAGCGTGAAGCTACAGGTCAGGGTTCTCGGCTGCCGCTTTTTTCCGGCTAGTTCCACCTTTCTTCTGGCCATTTCCGCCTTTTCCTTCAGGCTTTCATGGCTTGGCTTCAGGTTTGCGTGTTGTTTGAGTTTGCAAATTCAGGGTTCCAGGTTGTGGCTTCCGGCTTCTTGTTGCTTCAACAAACGGAAGCAAACGCTGCAAGCAAACGTCCTCGAATTGAACACTTTCACAGCCTCACGGGCCGTTTTTGGTCCATGACTTTTCCATGGGAAGGCAATTTTTTCACGTCAATGGAAGGCTCCAGGTACTCCAGCCACCCAGCGTCCTCAAGGCACACGTGACCTCAACTTCACAGGCCGAGCACAGCGCCGCCCACAGATGGGCGGTACCACTTCCCCAGGCTTACGGGTAAGCTCAAAAAGACCGGCGGTACCACTTCCCCAGGCTTCTTCCGGGTAAGCTCAAAAAGACCCTAGAAGAGTCAAATCTCCGTTTTCGGCTCGAGAATGGGCGGTTTGCTCCTTGGTGGGAAGCAAACCCCCGTTCTCGAGCCGAGAACGAGGGTTTGGTCCCGGACACTCCCGTCCCTCTGCTTTTGTTGTTGCCCTCTCGCAAGAATCACAACATGCGTGGGGCCTAAACCCTAAGCCCGAAACCTAACCCAAAACCCTAGCCCTAAAATTTAGTGGCGCAATCAGGCACAATCATTTTTGCGAATAATTTGTGCCAACATGTGTTTCCGAAATGTGACTGGATTTTGGACATGTACTCACTGAGTCCAAAAATGCATTTCACGTGGACAGCCATATGCTCGAAAATGTGATGTCTTTTGCATTGGCGCAGTAGTCACTCGAAAAATGTGACGATTTTTGTGTTTGTACCATTTTCTAAATGTTTTGCATTTTTTGCTTCTTCTGGGCGCATTTTATTGTTGCTTTTGCATGCGCCTTTCGCAGGCACATGTTTCAGATACATTTTGGCACATTTTTTGTACAAGTTTAATTGTTTGGGTTTCTGGGTTCTACCTGTGATTGTGCGACCAAAACCTAAAAACCCCTAAGCCGCCCTAAACTCTCAGAACCCCCAAACCCTACACCCCAAAGGCCCCAAGCCCTAAAAACCCCTAAACCCTTAAACCCTATGAACACCTCAACCCTAAACCCCTAAACGCTAAAAGACCCTAAACCCTGAAGCCAAAAAACCGCTAAGCCCTGAACCCTAAAAACCTTTAAACCTTTAAACCCCTAAGCCCCAAAAAGCCTTAAGCCCTAAGCCCTCCTGGAAAGCACGCCCTATAGCCTCCTGAAAAACACAGCAGTGTGAGCCTTAGACGCGCGCACGCCGTGCACCTTAGATGGTCCCACCGTGCCTGAGGGATTGGCGCACGGCTAAGGTCCAAAACCAATGCCTGGTTGTTTCAGGGTTCCTGGGGAGCCACAAAAACCTTAGCCAGAAAACGACACACCAAGGTATTCCGGGGACTAAGAAATGCACCACCCGGCCGATGGGCCCAAGGGGTCGGCGCACGGCTAAGGTCCAAAAACACGGCCTCGTCGTTAGAGGGGTTCCCGGAAAATCACAAATCCTCACCCGGAAAACAAGACACCCCGGGTGCCCGAAAACAAGGATATTTACCCCCCCCTCCCGCACCCGGATGCCAATTTACCCTCCCCCCCGAAGGCCTCCCGGCCGGTAAATTCCTCTAGGGGTGGTGATGTCAACAGCTCAGGTAGCTGAGCTGCGACGTGCGAATCAACATACGGAATGTTTCAAGAGAGGTAGTACGAGGTAGTTGCCGTGATGCTGCGTGACAAGAAACTCAGGCTTCTGCGCTCAGTTCCCGCGTCGTCTCTTACCGCGCTGGCAGCTTGACTGTTTTACGATCCCGCTTCATCTCGCTTGCCAACCAGCAAGTTTGTGATTTCGCAGCTGCTCCAGATCTGTTATTAGAGGCTACCCCGCTCATCTGCGGCGCCAGTTCTTGGGGCTGCACTTGGCTTGGCTGTAGCGGAGCGTTCTTTGGCACAACCGAATTCTTGTGGCAAGGTTGGAGCGAGACATCTTTTCTCGAAAGGCACGCCGACGTGTTCGGTGCATCTGTCTGCCGGTAGCTCTGTGTTTCTTGGTGCGCCCAGGTCTTGGGTGTCGCCTGCACGAATGCTCTCGAGCTTGGTATAGACATCGGCCGAATCTCCACTATATCTGCCACCAAGCGCATACTGCCCGGAGAACTTCTAAAATCAACATGTTCTGCATGTTCTTCGGACGGACCCTGTATACCCTGCACCATGCATATGTGACGAAGCTGTCGAGAAAGGTAAAAAGCCAAGGATTGGACTGTACAATCTCCTTGGGCTTTCCCGGCAGCGTGGCTTCACTTCGCAACCTTGCTGAAAGGGAGCATGAGCACAGCCTAAAATCTCGGCCCCCTCTCCCCAGCCTTCTCAGTGATTCCAGCGCAGAGGTCAACAATTCGGACGAGCTGGAAGGGCTGGTCATCCGGGGATCTCTTTCTTTGCATCCTGGCATGAATTGGCATGATCTCGCGTGATGTTGCGGCAGCTGCGTAGTTTTTTGCCGATGGCAGATGGGATCAGATGGGCTATTGGCAGCTGTGAATTATTGTGCCAGGTTGGGTTTGAGGACCCGGTGGACCAGCACTTCATGAAGCGACCTCGAGAGCTGTTAGCCGCACGGCAGAAGCAGTGCCGAAGCACAGAGTAGTTGAAAGCGCGTGCTTCCCAACCCCATGATTCGAAATGAACGTACACCTGCGCGGACTGCGGCTCCGGCGAGACATGACAGTGAAGAGTGCAGATAATTCAAACGTCGGTAAGGTTTTGTGCCGCTTCAGTTCATGTGAGATATTGTGAGATATATTGAGATATGTTTTTCCGTCGCCATTGAAACGGGTCAGCTTTGTATGCGAGTACTTTCGATAGCTACGGGTGTGACGAATGTACTGTTGCAGATAGACGGTTGCAGTACAGTTAGGCCTGTTGAGCTGCAATCGTTTCTCTATTTAGAAGCATCTAACTCAACAGTCAAGGCCTCGGCGAAGTTCAGACACATACAACAATTTGACAATGAGTGCTTGGCCAGTCATGCCATGCGAGATGCGCACGTGCGTGCATCTTCAATTAAGTGAGATGAAAGCCTGCATGCGTCTGGGTCGGCTCGCTGGCCGGTTGGACATGTCGGAGCGACGCATGTTTGTACACCCCTAGCAGTGTCTTGCTTGAAGAGGTTTGCAGTTGTGTGGAGGGTCACTCCGATGCAGTGAACCTCATTTAGACCATCTCCCACCCTCAACATCCCTCGAGAGCACGGCAAATATGAGCCTTCATTGTGAGCCCGAGACTTTGTAGAGATACCCAGTAGACGTTGCATACGTTGCCGATGTACAAGTACGATTCATGATCATATGTGGTGCGAAGGCGCGACGCCCGGAATCCGTGGCCGTCGCTCCAGGTAACATCACTGTGCTTTGGCTGAGGGACCGTTTTGCGTTTCATCGGGCTGTGATTCATGGTTGTGTGTTGAGATCGTGGAAACTATTGGCCAAGACATTTGTCAAGTGCACTTGTGCCGCCCATGTGAGAAGTCTATGAGGTGCTTCGGAGCCACTTGCCGTGCGTGGCCTTCGAACGGCATATCAAGCCAGACGACGCCAGGCCAGGCCATTGGCCGATGTTGGTCGGATAGGGCGACTGCAGGAGAAATAACGCAGGAATCGTATGATAAGGGTCCATGGAGCCCTGGGGATCTGAGCCTGTACTGAGCCTGTACTGGGCCCAGACAAGTGCTGCGAGTGTTCTGCGCATGTGACGAATGCAGCGGCATCCCGTGCGAAGACTTAAGGCCTGTCCCTGCTTATGCTGACCTGGACCCCCACAATCCATGTGCCTTCGGCAATCACGCAGTCATGCAGTCATGCGAGGTACTGGCATGAGGACGCCGATAACTCCACCTGGCAAGCGGCGGTGCGGCAGCTCGTTCGAACGGACATGTGACACTGTGAATCAGATGAATTTTGGTGGTCGGAGATGGATGCGCTGAGACAAGTGAGGGTGCTTGCTGGGGAAACTCAGATGACTTTTCCACTCGATTCCCGCAGCTGGTCGTGGAGTCGCATGTGGGGTTGCAAAGAAACTGAGGAAGTGCCTTGAGGATGGAGGCCTGGCGGAGCAGAAGGAGGCCATGGATCAAAAACGTGCCATCAACTCCTTGACCCACATGGCCTGACGATGGATAGAGCAGGATTTTGGCTTGGCCCTGGTCCCGGCACGCCGTTGGGCGACCCGACCGGGAGGACTTTGCACCATTTTGCACCAACTGCCCACGTACAGACCGAACACCGGAAATGGCCAGGACCTCACAGAGCAGTGTCCATCCGCGCGGTGGAGGAAACACCGCCCGTTCATGTGGATTTGTTATTTGTTCTGATCAGCCCATGTGCAAGAAAGCTGTGTAAATCTTAGCAAGAGAGACTATTCAGTACATCGTGCAGTGCAGCACTTTTTGCAGATCTTCTTGGTTTGCATCGAGGATCACTTCGAGGTGGTGGAAGTGACGTCGCAGGAGGCTGCAGCTACGCACTTCCACGCCACATGGACCACTTTGTTCGAGACACGCTTCGTGAACCACGCCGCATAGGTCAAGTGTGTTGTGTTGGACCCAGTTTTCTGCCAGAGAACGGAAGCCGAATCTGAAACACTGACCTCCCCAACGTGACGGGCATGTCTGAACCCATCTCTAAAGCACGCGCCCCCTAGGTGCTATAAGGCTCTGCTCTCGTGAGGGTTGAGCCTCGAAGCTCTCAAGCCGCTTTGCTCCCTTTCTGACGGCTGAAATTGAGACAATGCTGACACAAACTGAAGCAGCCGGGGGGAGGGGGGGTTGGCAACTGCTGCAGGCACCTGTCTATGAGGAAGGCGGTTTCCTGCAGGAGCCAAGGCCTCCCTTGTGACCAGTAAATGCCTAGGACACGGAGACCTCAGTTTCGCCTCAGCTCGTGCTTTCCCTATGTGTTTAATCCGCGGCAGTCTTGCTTGCCAGTCGAAGTGGGGCCGGCGGAGCAGTCACCGCTTTCCGAAAGCTGGATGAGATCGACATCTCCAAGGTGCTTGTAGGGCCAGGGAACCCACACGCTCGCACGATCTCGCACGCATGCGGCTTTTGGAGAGGGTCGCCTGTTGCCAATCATGTCTGCGTTGCCGCAGGCTTTCTATTCGCTGCATCCAGGGGCCGTGTATCGTGCCACAGCAGAATTATGCTGTGCTGTGTGCTGCCACTGCTGCGACTGTGCCCTCCGATGCCATTTAGGCTACCGGGGAGCCGAGTACTTCGTCACAGATCTGGATCTCAAGCGCCGGAGGGCAACGGTGAAGAAATGCGATGCGCCTCTGGCCTACTACACCCGAGCTTTCGACCACACGGAGGTCCGAATCCATACGCGTGAGAAACATGCGACATCTGGCCCGGCGAAGGTGTTCTTGGGCAGAGTGGAGATGGAGAGCCGTGTGAAGAGTTTCAAGCGATTCTGGAAGTCACAGGATGTTCAGCAAGAGCCTGAGGTCGAGCTGACTCTGCCGAGTTGGGGCTACTGCACCCGTGGCTTGTGGTTTGAAGATCCTGTTGGTGTGGCGCGTCGTCCCGAGATGTCTTGGAAGCAAGAGTCGATTGGAAAGAGAGACCCAGAAGGCAAATTGCAACCCGGAGAAGCCGGAGAAGAGTGGACTTGGGGCTGCGGCTGGGCTGGGGCACACGCTGCTATGCACGCACTTCTTCATGTGTTTCCACTCTTTGTTCTAGCGGACCGGCAAGACCTGGATGCTGCTTGCATGGACGAGCACGAAGCACCACCCATGGAAACTTGCTGGCCAGCTTAGGTTGTCTTAGTTGTCTTGTGTATGTTCCTGTTTGTCCTGCGACGCACGCGTGGTGGCAGAACCAGCGAGCGTTCCAGGACCACCCTCGCCTCATGATCTTCGATGCCAAGGATGAGGTCAGGGTTTGAGCTCAAGCCCTGCCACAGAATCTCAAACGACAAATAGGTCCCCTGATCCATACTGGCACAGTGGGCACAGTGGTGGTTACAGGGTTTCATTTGAACACTTTGAAGTTGCAGTTTTTGCACAGCTACTCGCTGCACTCTCCGCTGCTGCACAGGGCCTCGGCCTCTGCGATGCCGCCTTTCCACATGGCTTCGCTATGCTCCGAGAGGCGCGCCGCCTTGCCGCTTGGCCACCAAGAGTGTCGAGCCTGCTGATGGCTGCTCGTGGCGGTTTGCTGCGTGCGCTCATGCTATACTAGCTATTGCGCGAGTCGCTAGCTCTTGCCACAACCATAGTATTTGCCATTGGCTATCCTCAGATTTCCCAGAAGGGTGTAGTGAACGTGTAGGTGTTGGATTCTCGTTTTGCCTAATTAGGGCCGCACGATATCGCTTGTCGTCCATGAAATTTCGCTCGCCTTCCAGTTGCCCTTCATCCGCATCCGTTCGCCCCGATGTTGCTCGCCTACATGTCATGACCTGCCCCTCACTTCGACCGCGCGACCTCGCTCGCTTCATCCACGGCCCGCCCATCGACCAACCATTCACCCGCTCTCGCTCGACGGGAAACACGAGTGTGTGACGAAGGGCAAGGACATGCGCAGTATGGCGCAGTGGATAGGGTGTGTTGGGCGGGGCAACAATGAGGTGAGCAGATCGGGGTGGACAGGGGTGGTATGGGGTGGTGAAGGTGGGTAGGTAGGTGATGAAGAGCAATGGGCGGGCAAGCGAGATCAGGTGGACGAGCGTCGACGAGTGAGGTGCGTGATGAAAGGTAACAGGCGGGTGATGAAAAAACGGCCAAGAGATTGTAGGTCCAGGTTGACGGGCAGAACGCTTTAGGGTCGGGGACTGGTCGGGGTATTGTCGGGGTGCTTCTTTGTATAGCGAATTTGACATCGAGGGAGCGGCGCCCCACACAGCTTCCGACTAGTCGACGACGTTTCGCTTGGGATTTCGGGTTCCAGGCTTGACTTTGTTTGACTCCTCCTTTTCCTTCAGGTAGAGGACTGCCCATGTCAGCATGGCTGTCCCGCTTGCATCATCGATCCGCACTGCCGGGAGTACAATCGCTTTCTCTCAAAGCGCGGGGCCCTCGCAACCTGGTAGCAAGCGGTCGCATCCGTTTAACATCCGTTAAGGTTCTTGGAACCTTGTGTGCGCATTGCGGCCGGGCTTTCTGAAAAGATAGCGTGCTCCAAGACAACTGCTGAAGACCAGGATGTGTTTCAAGTATCTCTCCTTGTCGAGGATTTCGTTGACAAAGAACTCAGTAAATAGGTGGTAACTCAGGATGTAAACTATAGGCCTTCCCATGGCCTCCTTTCCACAACCTATCAAGGCTAAACCCCAAGACCAAACACTAGCGCAACACCGTCAACACCATCCTACATTCCTGTATGCGTCGGCGTTGAGGAGTGGCTGCAAGGTCTGGAGTCCGGCAACCCCACGATGGGCAATATGGACCTGGACGTCGGGATGGAGACTTGACGCGCTCATCGTTCACCTTGTCTGCGGCAGTCACCTGGTCACCTTACAGACCTCATCAGCGATGGAAAGCATGTACGCGGTCGAACATGGATCTTCATTGGTCGAACGGATCTTCATTGGTCGAACATGGATCTTCGTTGAAAGACACTGTTCATCGTGATTGAACAGCAGAAGATGCCAGTTGTTCACCGACTGGCGTTGCAGTCTGAGACGCGAGGCGGCAAACGTGAGGGACGCGTACGTCACCGTTGCAGATACCGGCGTCGTACGTTGCAGGACGTACTGTTGGCTGCCTGGTGTGATGCATATTGGATGGTATTGGATACAGCTACATGCACGGCTAGCTCCCGCGTCGACACGAGCCAACCATCCGCCAAACAGATGCTGTAGCCCCGTGACTCATAGTAGGATTGCACGACCTCCTGGGACAACGCAAGCAAAATGCTTCCTTTCAACCCTGTTTCTGTCCTGTGTCTGTAACATGCGCACTTGCTTTGTGACTGTTGGCTGCAAGAGGCGGTGACCCTCCCGGAGAACTTTCATGCTGTAGTGTCTGCTTTCGAGGGCGCAGGCAGGGACCGCTTTGCTTTGCTTACGGTGGTTGCGCTGCTTGCGCGAAGCTCAAGGATTAGTTTTGCAAAAATGAAGGCACTGATAGGCATGCAACACGTGCACATGTTGGGCACGTGTTTGGAAGGAATGGAGCCGAGCAAGTCCGAGCAAGCGATGAGGGTGCAAGTAGAGGTCGCTTGGATGATGTGGCAGAATGCAATGCTCCCAGCTGTTTCCCTCCTGTGTTGCAAGCTTCGTGCAAGTCCAGCCAGAACTGGCTGGTGGAAGGCAACGCTGAACCACGAACAGAGCTATGAATTGCTGCGCCCGCGCTGCATTTTGTCAATTCTGTCCTCACGTGCGGTGCAACATGTAGATCCTTTTTTTGCAAGCCTAACACCCATCGTCATGTTGCCCTCACCATCCACTCTACGATCTATCGCAAGTCCACGAAGAACTAAACTCTGCAGGCCCTGTCAAGGGGCTCATGGGATCATGATACCAAATCAACTGAAGAAGGCATCACGGGCCCCAAAACTCTCTGCTCACCACGTCCGGCCTTTAAAAAAACCCAGACACCAAAGGAAGCTGCTTCATCTGCCTGGTCCTCAGTTGTTGTTATGGTTCCTGCTTCCTGCTTGGCGCTCGGGTTGCATTTTTGTCATGTAATCTGTGCCTGTTTTTGCGCGATAGCCCCTCCAGGACCAGTGAAAGAAACACCACGGGTTTGGCAAAAGAATGGAGGAGTAGATTTAGGGAAATCACCAGAGCCGCTGGTCAGAGGCTAGAAGATTTGGACGACATCGGTGAGATTCATCACAACGTCGCGGTCTCATTGCGTTGATTGTACAGCGTTCGTTCCAATCAGTCGTCATTAGGCTGTCTTGGCCGATGATGTGGAGCTCAAGTTGGCATCCCAGTCTGTCGGACGTTCATAGACTTGCTGGGAATGGAATGTGCGCGTCCACGCCTCTGGCCGGAAGTGTCAGAGAAGCGAGTGGCATAGTAGTGGTGTCTTTTCTTTGCGACAAGTGGTCTTGCTCTGTCGGAGAACCGCACGTTTCACATCACAGTTCTTTCTCTGCGCTGCGATGATTTTGCCTTCAGGCTGAGCAACTATGGCGTCCCACTGGCATACAAGACGGCTTACAAGAAGTGAGGCGGTGCTGCCCACTCGAGTGCTTGTGTTTTGGCTCGCTCGGCCAAAGAATGTAAATGTGATGAGGGTCATGTGCCCAGGTCCTCAAAGTAAAGTGAAGCTCCAAGCCTGTCATCCATGGTGACGTCCTACAATTTACCAGGAAGGACATCCAAGGTTCAGGCCGAAAGAGACACAGTTCATGGCCTGAGTTCATGTTGGATCTGGCCTTTGCCGGTGGCCAATACCGCCAGTTTTCGCAGCCAAAGCTGTGGGTCGCCAACGGTGTTCAGCAGAGGAACGACCCACTGCTTTTAGGCTTCGCTGTGCATCGCATCGTGGCAACACGCCCCGCGAATGCGGCAAGGTGATGAGCATATTGTAACTGTATCTCGCGAATCCAGGGCTGCCACTCCAACATCCCTTGCCCATCATTGCCACTACAAACAAAACATCGGCGTAGACCGAGCAAGTCTCAAGCCGCGATTTTCGAGTTGCGTATCTGGGTACAAATGTAGAAACGACTGAGGGTCGTCAACCATGAGGGTTTTTGGCAGGTCAAGGTTATGGCAAGCTTGCAGAGATTTTGTCCCCCCCACAATTAGCTGCCTTACGTCATGAAGCTGATGCTCAGCAGCCCCCAGAGTTCCACACTGGGTGAAGGTCGGACAGCTAGCATGGATGTGTTTCTCATGGCATGCCCCGCTCCCTGCCCCACACCTTGCAATCACCTGACCTCTCATTTGACTGCCTTCACCCTCATTGTCACCTTGGCCCTCGCCATCACCCTAACCGTCATCTGCACCACATTCACTTTCGCCCCCTTTACCTCGCCTTCACCTTCACGGTTTGATTTTCGCCCACCCTTACTCAGCCTTACTCTCACATTCCCAAACCACTCTCACCTTCGCGTCCGCCCTGACTTTCAAATTCCCACCGTCATTCTCACCTTCGACTTGCCTTTCCCCCTCACGGTTACCATCTCCCTGACCTTCGCCCTCACCCTCAACGACCCCTCAAATAACCAGGTGCGCACTTTGTTCCTTTGGGAAACTTCAAACTCTCAAGGCCCGACCACATGCACAGCGCGCTAGTCGCTAGTCACGGCCTATAGTCGTCACTTCATGTCAATGCGAGCACCGAGACCGACATGTGCAAATGGGCCATCACCCGGTTCAAGGAACGGTGATAGAGCATCAGCCAGAAGCATCTGCAGCTTTGAGCGGCACCGCTTTGCCAAATTGCGGAACTGCAACATATACAGTACTCGTAACATAGACCAAGCCGCCGAGTCACTCGTAACGTTGCCCTCCATGCGACGACACCATGAACTTTTTCTGGGACACGCAGCGGGATGCGCAGCGGGAGGCACGGTGCCGTGTAGTGGAAGCGCAGCTGCATTGAAGTAGAACGTTCAGCTGAGCGGCCTTGCGCCACACTAGGCTCTCGGGGAAGCTCTGGCTGTTTTATCGCATCAGTACATTACATGATCCGTCTCGGCACTCTGCAGTCTTTGAAGCTCAACGAGCTTTTGGACCTCTTGCGCAGGGCTTGAAGACCGCCGACGTGCGCACACAGCACGAGGATCGACGAAGATGCCTGCGGGTGAACATGGGTGAACCATTGCAATTTCTGTCAGTGCAAAGCTTGTCTGCGGTCCGCTTCTTCCATCATCCCGTACAGCCCTATGTGAGCTACTGTCGAGGTGCGGCGTGTTGAGCGCCAGATTCCCAAGAAACTGGCTTGGGGGTTGCAAATTGTTCAGACCTCGAGAAGCGGCTGGAAGGGCGAGCAAGACCGAGTGTGTTCTTGGAGGCATTTCTCGACGAGTTCCTTCGTTACCTGAGGGCAGATGGTTAACAATAGGTTGACATATACGTACTGAATTGAACCGAGTTGGCCTGTGAATGTCATGCTCCGCCTGCGCCTAGCTTCTGGGCTGCCTTCATGCAGTGAACTTCAGAGCTTGAGGTGAGTGTTCTGCGCGATTGCGCAATCCTGTCCATCACTAGCTTTCGGCCTGTAGCGCAGCCGGGACGAGCTACAGAACATCAGAACCAGAGGAAGTTTGATGTTGTTTTCTTGCCAAGGTGAGGAGGAGCTGGAGGCCACAGCATGGGCAGGTTGCTGATGTGGAGGCTTAGGCTGTAACAGCTGGAAGCATCAGCAGCTGAACAGGCCTTGCTAGCAGCTGCTAGCAGCTTACAGTCGCCACGATTGTTGCAGGCGATCGCATCGCGAATCCACCTGCAGCGCAACGAACACCGCAGCGAGCGGCAGCACCTCAGCACTGCAATTGCTTGTTCAAAGGGCAGTCGAGGATATGTCCGGAGAAAGGTGCACAGGCCGGTTTGATGATTTGATCTAACGAACTGGCATCTTGCCGGGGGGATGCGGAGAGAGGCTCTTTGCGCTGGGACTTGCACAGCTCTTTTTTGTAATTTCTGTGCCCAGGTTCCTGGAGGAACTGGCGAGGCAGGCGTTGCGTCAGAGCGCGGAGCATGAGGCCGGCGGTGTCAACTCACGTTCATCTAAGCACTACCCGATGTTGCCCGTTTGTCTCGTGGCAGCTGGTAGAGCAGGTTGACGGCAGATTTCGGCCCAAGCAGGGTTAGCTCGGAATGTTCGGAGCATGGTGTCGAAGGCGGGAAACGCGCACGAGCTTCGGAATTTCAGCCCAACTTGGAACAGACACTCCTTTCAGCAGTCCTCCTGGCCTTGCTGAGCTTGATGTCCAGGTCATACTATCCTTGCTCTGACTACTTGCAAGGTGCCTGGAAGGTTCGAGCTTCAGTGTGTCTTTGTAGCGTGAGATTCATTGCAGCAAGGATGCCCATTGCTCATACACATCCATACACCATCCAGAGTCGTTGCAGTGCATCATGCTGTAAACGAGCGCAAACAACATTGTAGCAGAGCGAAAGGTGCATGCGCTGTCCAATCCAAGGTCTAACGGACACAACCATACAAACGACAGGCCACCGCAACTGGTTGCTGCTTCTATTGAATTCTCGGGATCGATCCTATGTTAACAGTACGAGATATAGCCGTGCCTTGACACTGCTTTCACTGCAGCAAGACATTGCGGCTTAGCTGACCCTTGGGCTTGTCTGAACAACAGCTGCTCAAGCGGCTAGTAGGCAGCTGCTCAGTTTGCTTCGCAACCTTTGCCAGCGTGGCCATGCTCCGCTCAGCAGCGCGCTTCAAGCACATTTGGTCCGCTGGCGACAAGCAGTATGTGGGCTGCTGGGAGTCCGTTCCCCGTCGCTACGGCAATGCCTTGGGCCCCGTGTCCTACGCCAACCGAGCTCCCGTGCCCAAGGACTGGGTACTGAGGGGGAGTGGTATCCATGGCCCAGAGAACGGAGAGGTCATGAAGTTGGCGCTGTGGAATCGGCTGAAGCAGAAGCGCCCCCAGCGCCAGGGCGTGACGACAGCTGACCTGCAGGAGTTCTACCGAATGGAGATCACAGTTGTGTGGTGGATGTTTGGCCTGGTGTTCTTCGTGGCGCCTCTCAACTGGTGGGGGAAGAAGTACCGCATGGTCCACGACCACTACCCGTGGATGCCCAAGCGCATGGACGGCACCCGCGGCGTGGGCCCCTACGCCTGGTTCTTCGAGTGAGGCAGCGACACCCTCGGCCCACTTACGGACATCCTCGTTAGCTTGCACAGATTTCGTGCAACATCATAGTGATGCCGATTGAGAGATGTACATTTGACTTGATTGCTACCGGAGAATTTCTCTTCCGACTTCCGGGGCCGGATGTTTGACGTCAGCGCAGGCCACGCATTGCCGGAAAAGACGGCTTGACACGCACCTCTTCCACAAGATGAACTGTAGGAGCATGGCTTTGACTTGAACAGTCCTAAGTCCAATTTTATGATGCCAGGAGGGCAGCCGTGTTGTGTACAGGATAGCGGATAGCGGATATTGTGACTTGGCTGATCTTGTGCTTGATTTGCCGGCTTAACCAACAGCTGCTCAAGCCGGCTGCTCAGTTTGCTTCGCAACCTTTGCCAGCGTGGCCATGCTCCGCTCAGCAGCGCGCTTCAAGCACATTTGGTCCGCTGGCGACAAGCAGTATGTGGGCTGCTGGGAGTCCGTTCCCCGTCGCTACGGCAATGCCTTGGGCCCCGTGTCCTACGCCAACCGAGCTCCCGTGCCCAAGGACTGGGTACTGAGGGGGAGTGGTATCCATGGCCCAGAGAACGGAGAGGTCATGAAGTTGGCGCTGTGGAATCGGCTGAAGCAGAAGCGCCCCCAGCGCCAGGGCGTGACGACAGCAGACCTGCAGGAGTTCTACCGAATGGAGATCACAGTTGTGTGGTGGATGTTTGGCCTGGTGTTCTTCGTGGCGCCTCTCAACTGGTGGGGGAAGAAGTACCGCATGGTCCACGACCACTACCCGTGGATGCCCAAGCGCATGGACGGCACCCGCGGCGTGGGCCCCTACGCCTGGTTCTTCGAGTGAGGCAGTGATGCCGGCCACCTGCAGACATCCTCATTAGCTTGCACACATTTCATGCAACATTATGGCGACGCCGTTTGTTATTCTACTCTTGAGACATTGTATTTACTCTCAAGACATGTTCTTTGATAAGCAGAGCAACAGGGCCAAACGCATCTGCAGGATCATGCAACATAGTCGCAGCAAGACTTTGTTTGGAGCTGTTCTTGACAAACTTTGTGGAACGTGCGGCACGTACACACTTTTTGTAAGCAGAAGATGGTGCGCGAATGCGAGCTGCGGACAGTGGCAAAGATTTGTTGTTAGCAGTGCGCATGTTTTTACAATCGATCACGCCGTGAGGCGCCATGCACAGGTGCCGCTGTCACTGCAACACGACATTGGCTTAGCTGACCCTTGCGCTTGTCTGCAGCTGCTCAAGCGGCAAGTAGGCGGCTGCTCAGTTTGCTTCGCAACCTTTGCCAGCGTGGCCATGCTCCGCTCAGCAGCGCGCTTCAAGCACATTTGGTCCGCTGGCGACAAGCAGTATGTGGGCTGCTGGGAGTCCGTTCCCCGTCGCTACGGCAATGCCTTGGGCCCCGTGTCCTACGCCAACCGAGCTCCCGTGCCCAAGGACTGGGTACTGAGGGGGAGTGGTATCCATGGCCCAGAGAACGGAGAGGTCATGAAGTTGGCGCTGTGGAATCGGCTGAAGCAGAAGCGCCCCCAGCGCCAGGGCGTGACGACAGCAGACCTGCAGGAGTTCTACCGAATGGAGATCACAGTTGTGTGGTGGATGTTTGGCCTGGTGTTCTTCGTGGCGCCTCTCAACTGGTGGGGGAAGAAGTACCGCATGGTCCACGACCACTACCCGTGGATGCCCAAGCGCATGGACGGCACCCGCGGCGTGGGCCCCTACGCCTGGTTCTTCGAGTGAGGCAGTGACGCCTGAAGCGACTGACGTTCAATCCAAGAATATTCGCGCGTTTTTGATTTCCTTCCGGGCTCGTAAGATTACAGTTGACTTGTTGCACTTGCTCATGCTCGCGTGCAAAATGAGACGAGACAGCTTGGCGCGGTGTAGTTCGTTCTGCCAGCCAGCAATACCGGTAAGCCGCTGGACTGATGCCCTAAACATCTCCACCTGGCAAGGCCTCCCTTCGAGACTGTTCTTTGCAGTCATGCTGCGCAGCCCCAATGCCCGGCAGGCAGGTGGGGTCTGTGGGAGCATTGGACTCTGTTGGCATAGCGCAAGAGGGGGGGGCCAGCCCCATATAGACGATATTGTAGATGCGTACAGAGTCGGAATGAGTTGGACAACTGCTCGGCTGCAGGCTAGGGTGCACTAAGCATGTCTTTATCAAAGCGATTTTGAAGTTGTTACTCAGTGCTTCGAATATCTGAGGTCGGCCGCGTTTGGCCGCTGGGATGCAACCATGCTATCTGAGTGGCACAGGGCCGGACGACCAAGTGCAGTGGTAGTGGTAGTAGTAGTAGGAGGAGGAGTAGTAGTGGGCAGTAGTAGGATAGTAGGAGAGCAGTCTTCGCAGTAGCAGTCGTCGTAGCTGTAGCTGGTAGCAACAAAGGTGTGCCGACCCCGTGGCTCTTTAGACCGAAAAGTGGACTCTAGCGGTGCAAACTTGGTACCAATTCCTTGCCAAAGTTTCGAGCCCTTTGACTGCGTACCCTTCTTGGATCACGAGTAGAGGCAGTAGTGATCAACGATCCCCATTGACATGCGTGCCGCGAACTGCACATCCCAGAAGTACTTGGGCTGCTTGGGTTGGTATAAGTTTCAAGTAGAGGCAACGGAAGCTGGGTTGTATTAAAATGCAGCACGTACTGATGCGAAATGGTGCTGACACTTTTTTGGTTGGCAGCTGATGTGGCGCTGATGCCGAGCAATGGACGATTCGGGCCTTGAAGTGGAGGGGGATGAAGACTGGCGTGTCTCGGTTGATGGGCTCCCCCACCCGGGGCCCCACTTTCATTACCCAGCCTGGCCCGCAGTTACTTCAACAGTTCGAGGCACACTGTCCAAGCTGGCATCCAACATTGAATTCATGGAAAAGCCGATGTGGTACAAGCTTGAAGTACTTTTTCAGCACCTTCTGATCCTTCATGCCGACAAACGCCAAGAATAATGCAGACGACGTCAGGTTATGGGCCTCTTGGGCGGGCTGGTGCGCGGGGTTCGGGCAGTGAAGCACAAGCTGCAGCTCGGCATAAGCCTCCATCCTCTGAGGCATCCATCGTGATCTGTCTAGCTTGGGCTTTGAACTGTAAAGCAGCCCTGTGTGCCGTCCAGCAACTAGGCCGCTGCAAGTCCCAGCTTTGATGAAGAGGACGGCCTGACAAGTCTTCACAGGGCCTTCGTCCGGTGCATTCCGGTACCCGAGCTTTCAGGCTGCACGGTGTTTGCAAATCCCTCGCAAGCTGCAGGATGAAGACTGGCGGTATGGGCCTTTGGGTAGAGCCGGCAGCTTTGCCTAACGCAGACATCTTGTCAGCCAAGTTGTTCTTGCTTGGGGGGGTTGGGGGGTTGGGGGTGTTGGCAAGGCGCGCTGAAAGACGAGGAGGAGCTTGAGGATCCCGAGGATCCCATCCCTCTGACCAAGGGCTCAGCTGCGGAGGCGCGGCGTGCTTCTGAGTTACTTTCATGGGCTCTGCGAGACGAAGCTTCGCTGGAAAGAGGAAGCACAGAAGTCTTGGATGTGCGGTAAGTGGCAGGGTGTTGTGGATTGGGTATGGTTGGGTTATGGGCTGCGACGGCTACAGTAATTAGCAGTTGCACGGCAAAGGTGCAAAGGTCAGCGCATGAAAAGCCTGTGGCTTGTTGATGCAACGATGCAAAATTGCATACGCAGGAGCGCACGTCGCGATCTGCAGAGCCGCTGCGGCAAGAGGAGGCTTGGTTAAGTTTCGTGGATGTAACGCCCAGCTCAGCATCGGACCTCAGCAGCAACCTGTCGACCGCATTGTTGACGTAGCTTTGGCCTGTTGTGGGTTCAGTTCAGCCAGGTTGACATGGAAGAACCCTTGTGAACAAACCAACCGACAGACCACAAAATGCCGGACCTGCACGCCCTGCTGGACAGAAAACTTGTCAGCACATCTGCACGTAGTTGGTCCCACGAACGGTTGCTGGCTTTGGCTTCGGCTTTGTGCAGAAACAGCAGCAGAAGAAGCAGCAGAAGAAGCAGCAGAAGCAACAACCGCAAGCACGACGACGGCGACGGCGACGGCGACGGCGATGACAGGCTTTCACAGATTGTCTCCTCCGTTTGATTTTTGCGAAGTACGGGTGTGCCTTCCTTCGATTGCGTGGGACGTTTGACCGTGCAGGTACAGCCTCGCACCATCTGGGCCTATTGGGCGCAAGGTCACGAGCCACCCGTCTTGGAGTGGCTGCATGGTGGACCTAGTATGAAAAACGGCCGTATGCCTGGCCGGCCGTAGGGCCGGAATAGATCAGCCTCTTGGTAGGTCACGTCGTGCAATTGTAGTCTTGGTGTTGGGCGACCTGGCCACCTCATCAGGCTATCCAGCACCTGTTGGTGTGTAAAGCACTCAAGACTTAAGGCATAACGAGGTACACTATGCACCGAAGTGGTCAAGGCAGTGGAAGAACAATCCCTTCTGGCCAGTACAGCTGTTGCAGTCGCAAGGCAGATGCCGGCATTTTTCCGAATGTGCGTTGACACATGGCAGCGTGTCAACCCACATTGGGATGCTGCTTGACTGCGAACTATTGCATTGGCCAGTCCGTGGAAGCATGCAGATGATTTTGGAATATGCTGGTGGCAGTGTCAAGAAGAGATGTCTCTTTGCCGAAATGCACCCGTTGTCGGCTTGGTTAGTGGCTGCAAAACGGAATGTGCTACATCGACACTAAGGCCTGCATGAGGTTCCACCCTCTTTACCGTGGTTACAGATTCAAACCAGGGCCACCCCAGCGGGCTCGGCAATCCAATTGAAAGGCGTGCCGCACGAAATGTCCTTACCAGCACCGACAAACTTTTGTATACCTTTCTTGTCCTTTCTTTCACTTGGCCAGTTGGACCCTCCCCCCCCCCCCCCCCCCCCCCCCCCCCCCCCCCCACCCAAACAATACGTCAATACGTTGCATTTACGCCGGTGAGGCTGTCTTTTACACTTTTGGAGGGGCTCCCAAAGAGGTCAGGTTGGAACATTACTACAAGCTGCTTCTGCGCCGCTTTGGAGTATGCGAGTTCACGTACAAGTTCGCAAGCTCTGCGGTGGACTGCCCACTTAGGTACGTATTCTGCAGAAGTCAACAGTAATGGAGCATCTTGACAGAGCTCAGCTGGACAGTCGTCCTGTTGAATGACATCGTGGTGCAGCTTCGTGCCCGCGAATTGTTCCTCGCTGATCTAGCCGTCGAGGGCAGAAAAAAGTCGGCATCTTGCTGCCCAGGTATTTGACCGAAGATGAGCTGCCCAATCGTTTCATGGACATGACGTCCCACCAGACAGTCGCTTGCCAGCCTCCGCACATGGGCAGGAACATGTTCAGTGAAACTAAAAAAATCCTTGGCCAAATTGTGTAGGACCTTTGTTGTTAAGATTGGCCAATCTTGAATCGAAGTGCGCATGTCGCAACAGTGGCTTTATTCAAAAATAGGGTCTGCGTCCTGTACTCCAGTCCTGGCCACCCGGTGTCGACTCGCAAGTTGTCTCACTTTGACGGGCTTCCGGGAGCCGAGGCCTCCGATGCGGTGCGGCTTGGAATCCTTTGCCGCTATGGTGGGGCTGCTTGTCGAAACCTGGGGAGGAGGGCGGAAACCTGCAGTGTGGGGCTAACAGGGGCTAACAAGAGTCTTGGAACTTCCAGCGTTTCATGTCTCGGGTGCATGATGAGATGGCGAGTAGGTTCTGTCGCTAAGTTCATGGTATTTCATGGTCGTACATCGAAGTAGAAGCCGTCTCTGTCAATGTGGTGGTGTTCCTGCAAGTGCCTTGTCTTGACAAGTCGGCCGTCTGAGATTTGGATGGATGTAAATATCTTGGTTTGCGGCAGCCTGGACAAGCTGTGCTGGAATGCCATCTCCTGGGGGCAGCGACCGGCATGCGTGGCTCGCCTCCATTTCAGCAGATGCTTTGCTCTTTCTACACAGCGAAGCCCTGAAAGTTGGAGCATCTGCTCCGATGCCATGTTCCAGCCTTCCCCCCATCTTTGATTCGCGTTCGTGGCGAGTGGCATCCCGCCTGGTGGCTCACCCACGTGTTGCTTCACGAAGTGACGAGGTTGGAGCACCCGGGCTCAGCAATTATTCAATTATCTTCCATCTGGTTATATCTGGTTCTCACTGGCTGGAGCCGACATGGCACCATGTCGGAGAGGGGTATAACCATAGACAAGAAAACTCAAGCTTGAAGCGCAGTTTGGAGTGGACGCTTAGAGCCGGACATTAGTGAGCCACGGGCAGAAGAAGAAACGAATCTCAGCTATCCAGGGGTTGCAGCGTGGATACTGCATGGAGCAGTCTACAGTAGCAGCTAAGCCGAAAACTGAGCGACAACAAGCTGGAACCGTCAAAGCTGGAAATCGCATGAAGCTGGAAACCGAACAAGAGCTCACTCGAGGCGCTCCGGAATGCGAGCTTCCGAGGGAGCGTAGCTTCTGCCTGAAGTTCCTTCTCAGGTCTTTTACCACCCCTCCTACGGGACCGATGCACTCGGAGGCAAAGATTTTGTCGAGAGCTGCTTGCCGCAATATCTGAGGACATCCGACCATTACATGCAAGCAATGTGCTCATTATGCCCTGGTTCCTTTCAAGGGGTCGAACTAGATTTGCCAGGAAAGGGTGAGCGGCGTTGACGCTTGTTAGAGTTTTTGGATGCCCGGAATGTGAGCCTATTGCTGACGAAGTTTGGGATGCCTGTCAAAGCAGTGAAGTCATCATCAAGATCTTCGGATGCGAACGGGTCATGTTGGAATGTGGAAAAGTGTCATCTGGAAGGGGCATGGAACTGTCATTTTGGTGGGGGAGGGGGGTGGGGCTCCGCCCGGCTTGAAGGCTTGTGTGTTTAGTGTTTACCCACGGTTGCGGGCTAGCGGCTCCAGCAGGCCCCCTCCCCTGCTGAAGCTTTACTGTATACCTCAAAGGAGATGCTGGCTGAGAAGTACACATGAAACGAAAAATGAGAAGCACTGAAGGGAGAGGGAATGGTAAGCCCCGATGCCCAAAAAGCAGACGGCGGAGTGAGAGCCTGGAACCTTGCTGAGAAGTGATGTGTTCTTGCTGAGACGCAAATACTGAAGTCACGATCTCGCCTCCATAAGGTTGAGGGGCCGCCTTCTGGGGTTTTTTCGGTGTTGACGAGTTGCCACAGTAAAAAGCTGCATTCTGGACATTCTTCCGCCTGTTGGGCTATTTTTGCCTTCTGTCTTCGTACAGCACCTCACTTAGCATCCGCAGCGAGCTACTTGTTAGGTTGGTTTCTCGCGACGGCGCCGGGCAATCCCTTTTTCATCCGCTGGCGGGATATCTTCAAGGAAGCCTGATAGAGCTTGTGCTGGAGAGCAACCTTGGCCGAGTTGGTCGCCTTCCTGTAGGAGTTGTTTCACGACCGCCTGGACATTGAAGGGCTTCTGGGCCATCGGTTCTACCAGGTGCGAAGGGCCAAGTTTAGTCGAGGTCTGAGGGTCCGTGCCAAGATGTGTGTTTGAATGGTTTCCTTTACTGGTATTTTGCTGCTCATTCTCAGCCTGCAGGGCCTGGACCTGTCCGGCTTCGAGAAGCTGAACAACGACTTCAGTGGGTCAGGCACACACGTACGAAGGATTTTAGCAGAGCCCTCTTCAATGTGAACCGTCTTTGGCAGGAATGGAATTTCGAGAATACCTCGCTATCCATGCTATGTGCAGCTTCACCTTATTAGCGAGTAGATCGTCGCATCTTGCAGCTGTGTTGCGCCGCATGGGGTCAGGAGTAGTAGTAGTAGTAGTAGTAGTAGTAGTAGTAGTAGTAGTAGTAGTAGTAGTAGTAGTAGTAGTAGTAGTAGTAGTAGTAGTAGTAGTAGTAGTAGTAGTAGTAGTAGTAGTAGTAGTGGAGTTCCCAGATTCAGGCCACCGATTGCTGGAGACCGAGCCCGAGGCACGACGACTTTGGCGCGATCAGTTCATACAGGCCTGGCATGCTTTGGCTTGAGGGTACACAGAGTACACGATGTCTCTGAGTTTTTGCATGTTTTTCTTGCAAGCTTTGACACGCCCACAGACACACCCCCCCCCCCCCCCGGGACCAACGGAGGTCAACGCCGCGGATACAGTCTCTGAGCTGCGATTTGGAGCACCTTTGCCACGTTCTCGGGCCACCCTCGGGCCACCCAAGGCCTTCAGACTGCAGATGGTGGCTCAGGCCAGCAACCTACACATGGCGCAGGCTGGGTCCCGGCCATGGCTGGGTACTAGTAGGGCAGCTTGAACGGCATGCCGCGGATATAGAACAGCACGCCCAACCCTTGAGTGGCAAGAAGCCTCTCGCTAGTCTCTGTCGCGCCCTTGCGGTGCTTCCATAAATGATGCCAACCGAGGAAGCGAGTGAGTTGTGGAAGTACAGAGACACAAAAAGACCTCTCGAAGTCCTGGGTCGTTCTTTGATCGAATCAACTCCTTGTGACCGCATTGGCACCTCTTGCATGAAGTCCAACATTCAGCAGTTCAACAGCAGACGGACGTGTCATCTTGTGGAAGTAGCCTGCAGGCCTGTCTGCTTTCCGGATTCTGCGCTTCGTTCTGGTAGGAGTCATGTCACCCTTGAGGTCCTCCTGCTAGAAGATGGGCGCGCTGGCCAGCTCATCGAAGGAGTCCCGCCGCTTCCACGCACTGGCAGGAACATGGTCGGTGAGGTTGCTGCCATCTGTTGTTGCGCAATGTTGCGCAGATGGGCCGTTGCAGGGGTCTTCCGAGGTCAACAGGCAAGCCATAATGTTGTTCAATGAGCTGTGGGCAGAAGTGTTGGTGATACTTCGTGTCGCTACCGTGGTGTAGCAAGCAGAGACCGCATCGCATGCACGAGGTTGATCAAGTTTCGTACGCCAGACTATGGGCCCTTGCTGCAGCTGTCAGCGGCGCAGCTCAAGGATCGGAACTGGATAGCCAGAGAGAGAAGGAGCACAGAAAGAATAGAAAAGCGAGCGAGAAACAGAAAAAGAAAGCACGTCGGAGAGCATTGCTTTTATTTGGCCCCCGAGTCAGAAGTAGGCATGAGGGCAGAGGCAACTGAGGCGAAGCGGTGCATAAACTCTTTTCCCAACTGCGAAATGGAAAATTCGGGGTGTTGGGAAATGCTTCTGGGCCGACAGGTGGAGCCTGTCGTCCTTACACGTCGTGGCCGATCAGTGCACTCTGCCAACAAGTAGAAATAGGCCTCTCGTGCCGGAGCCACACTGCGTACCATGTTGCAGGGAAAGTTTCGGGCCAGTAGGGGGACCCAGGCAGCTGAGTGCGGGAGGCAAAGGCGCCAGGCGTTTGCAAGTGTAGTGGTGAGAGGATCAAGGATGATCAAGGGTTGCAAAGCTTGGGGCGCACTGAGGGGAGGGTTCTCGCAGGCCCTGAAGCGGTTGCCCGGGGGCTTTACCCCCCAGGAAAGAAAGGGAGAAAGGAAGAGAGAGAGAGGGAAGATGCCCCGGTAAGGAGAACACTCTTCCTCAGTTTGGGGGTCAGGGGATGTGTGGTATCGGGGGAGCTTTCTCACTGTTTTCGAAAAAAGGGGGCAGCTTTTCCCACTCGGGGGAAGCAAGTCGAAGTTTCACGATGGACGTGCGACTGGGCGCGCCTCGGCACGAAGGGGTTTTTGTGGCCCCCCCATGCCCTGCACAAGAAGAAGCAGAAGCAGAAGAAGAAGAAGAAGAAGAAGAAGAAGAAGAAGAAGAAGAAGAAGAAGAAGAAGAAGAAGAAGAAGAGGAACGGTGCATTTCGCCTTTGCGCTGGCTAGAAGAAGAGGAAAGAGAAAACTGAGCGCCAAAACCGGGGCATGGAGCACCCTGATGCCCACTTAGCTCAGTCAGCACTGGAAAGCAGGACAAGAAGCACTTGCTGGGGCGCTTGCTGGATCCCCCGGATGCTGCGGAGGTTCCGAGGCCCTTTCTAGAGCCGAAGACGTGCCACTGAACCTCCACAGGCCATGCGCCGGCCGGCAACCACCCGGGCAGCATTCAGCCACCTGGCGAACGTTGGTGAGAGTTGGGCTATGCCTTTGCGTCGTGTAACGCAATGTTTATTGGTGCAGCCAGATCAGGGAGGCAAGTGTCTGACGACATGCTGCCAGGCTCAGTGCCACGTTTGGGCGGCCGGCGCCACTTGGCCACGACCTGAGAGCTGGCGAAAGTGGCAGATGCCAAGCCCAGAGGTGTTATCCCATCTGCTTCCGTCTTGTGTCAAAATGTCATCAAAAATCCTTTAATTGCAGGTGACTGCAAGCCTGGCGGCTGTGATGTGCAGGCCATTGGTCTGTCGTGGGACTCAGAGGCTACTATAGACGGACGGGTGGGCTCCAGCGATCAGCGCCCAGCTTGCTTGAGTGTGTCAGTAAGAGCGGACTCGCTTGGAATCTTGCCAGGGGAATGGCAGTCTTTCCGATGTCCCCTGGACAGTTCGCAGGCGCAGCAGAAGCTTGGGCAGTATGTTGCAGCATGTTGAGAAGCCAGCAACAGCCCGCAATAGCCCGCGCATCCGAGCTGCTGATTTCCACGGGCTCACGTGTGCCACGCAAAGACGCATTCAGCATCGTCCTGCTTCTTGAGGCTCTCCAGTTCGACGGCACGCGCCTGAAAGTCCGCTGCCGCTGCCAAGGCACAGGAGACCCGAAGAAGCACGTTTCAAGTCCGACAAGGGCTGCTACGTCCATTGTTTTGTGCTGTTGTACTGACCGCATCAGAGAATTTTGTGAGGCTGTTGGTTCCTGCGTGTGGGAGACGTTGAGGAGAGGCATCTTGCTGGTAAATGACAAGCACGCAGCAGCAGGAACCATGCAAGAAACACGGACAAGCACGCATCAAGAGCATGGAAGCGCCGAGGTTCGGTTCTTGTCTCGTGGCGCTGGTCCAGCTGTGCCAGAGCATCCTGAGACACCTTTCTCCCCTCACTCACTGGACTTCCGGGCGTAGTGTCGACATGCTAGGCGCAGCACGATCTAGTGGGCGTGACCGACTGCAGCTGAAGTTGGGGCTGCATCGGCATGTCCACGGAGTAGTGGAGGAACAGCATGGTGTCATGCATCGTTGGGTCAGACAAAACGGCTTTGACTTCCATTGCAAAAGCGGCTCCGTGATTGACTTCCAGCCATCCGAGTTTGCTGAATCTGTTGACAAGTGCTGCGTTTTCCCTGGCAGGCGTGGGCTGCAAGTGCAAGGCGACGTTGTGCTCCGGAAGCGGCTGCTCAGGTGGACTCTTATAGAAGCCCCGAAAATAGCGACCTCAGGGCATGGTGAGCGTGTTCTCGCTTGCAATCGCTTTGCACATGCACATATGTAAAGCAGGCAGTCGCTGCTCTTTCAGGCTGCGCTTCAACACAACATCACACTCATCCAGGCGAAGCTGCATACCGAGAAGGCAAAGTCGGCTGCTTCTTGTGAGATGTTGAGACTCTGGAGTGGTCGGAGACAGGCTGCGCATCGCTCCACAGAGACGGAGCTGCAGCATGTGGAGGCGCCCAGGGAGGGGTCGTGCCCGAGGGCTGCGTCGCCTGCATGTTGTAAGCGAATAACCAGGATTGTCATGTCACTTCTGGCTGCTTACACAGACGAAGTCGTACCAACAGGAAGGCCGATCTTGTCAAGGCTTGCTTGTTGCTTGTTTAGGTCGAGAATACGGTGCACTTCTGCCTGGCCATGTGTGCATGATCTGGCTGATGCTGTGCGTAGCAGTGTCATTTCAGCATATTTCAGCTATATTAGGGCAGATTTGGGTGATTTTCTTGCCGTCATGCGGAGAAGGTCAGAGCAATGGCATCACAGCCGGCAGACATGTCAAGAAGCAGCATACGCATGTTACGCTCAGGGGTAGACTTTTCTACTCTCCCTTTCCTTATGCAAAGATGGCCGTGAGTGAGTCATTACAGAAATGCCGATGTGGCTGCATTAGGTCAGCCTCTGCATGCATTGCAGGGGCACCTTTCTTTCGCATGTGAGGTAGGCTGGGCGTGTGCTTTGATTATCAGTGATCGCATTGCTTCTGTCAAGTTTTGCCTGAGCAGTGGCACCATTGCATGTAGATGTGGGCGTATATAGGCTTTCGCGTGCCAGGTTCGCAATGCACAGCTGGATGTAGCACGTCAACTTCAATTAACTTCAAAGACTTCTATTATCTGTTGGACAACGGCGCCCATGATTTTGTCAGTCCAGGTATCGAGGGTGCAATCGTGAATTCGCTATATATCGCAATGCTGATGTTCTAAGGATTGAAAAGTTTCCTCTGTGTTTTTAAGTGAGGATTTATGGCTGAGCCCCGAGGCTTGAGCGACCTGTCCAAGCACATCGAAGCCCTGGCCTCGCAGAACTTGGCGATGCGGAAAGAGATTGAGAAGCTGTGGCCCAGCTTGAAGAGATGAAGAGATCACTCGGGTTTTTAGCCCTTCTGATGTTACGGGTGCTGAT
Source organism: Symbiodinium natans (assembly GCA_905221605.1). Classification (NCBI taxonomy): domain Eukaryota; class Dinophyceae; order Suessiales; family Symbiodiniaceae; genus Symbiodinium; species Symbiodinium natans. The sequence continues at coordinate 509,701 of CAJNDS010001946.1, forward strand.
TCGCATATGGATGCTCTTCCTCTTCGCAGGACAGGGAAGCTCAATTTGCAGCATGCTGAAGACCAGCGCCCCTTGGCGGGATAGGGCCGGGAGTCCCTGCTTCAGGCCCCTGCTTCGCTCTGCTTCGCTGCCCGAAGGCCCCGTAGTTTAAAAAAGCCCTCAAGACCAAGACCCGCATGGGTAATCACGTGTTGATTGCTGGTAAATCCCTGATTCCTCAAGCTCTCCAAAGTCGCGCGAAGCAGCTTTGCTAGGAATGGAGATGGTGGGCGTTGTCCCAGATGCAATCAAAGAGATGGAGGCAGACTTCATGCTTGGATGTGTTTGGGTTGCGTGGGTGCAGTGAGCAAGGTGGCGACCTGGCCCCTGCGCATCCAGGAATAGGAATGATGCTACTCCAGGGCCCTAAATCCTTCATGGGTGGCAAAAAAAATTCCTTCATGGACTGGGGGCCCTGAACTGCAAACAAATAGGTCCTCTAACCAAAAGCCTGGAATCCCGAAATGCCCCGAAGCACCCAAGCGCACCTGGAGTTTCCAGCACCGTTTGCTTTGAACTGGCAGGTGGAGCGCAAGCCGCCACCTTTGCCGCAGGCTTTCCTGCTTTAATCGATGCCTTTGGATATCATGGAACTGTGCTTCGAATACCTTTGAGATGTGCTTAGGCGCTGCGCATGTGACCTTGATATCGGCTGTTGTCAACAAGGCTGAATAGGAGCAGTTGCTGCAAGGTTGAGCCGCCACCGAAGATCTCGACCAAGTTTCAGCAGGAGGCAGAGGCGGGCTGGGGCTTCCGCAGACACAGGGGTTTCATCGTTGCATGTTCTGTTTTATGGTGTAATATTGATGCCGTACTCGATGACAAATTACGGGCTTCATATCCCATTATTTCTAAGAAGAGAGCGGCGTGAATAGGAAATGCATGCATTCACATGTATTGAATGTATTATAACTTACGATTCGGGGCCTTTAATGCTTGCGTTTACATCTTCTATCTTCTTATTTTGGGAGAGTTCGAGCACTGCTCCCCCATTCCCCTTCACTGTTGGAATGCAACGTCATGTCGCTTTAAACCTTTAGGATGTCCAGCTTGAGACAGCTCTGCTGAAGCCGGCGGTTCATCGGCAGGCTCTCCAGAACCAGCTGTCTTGGCACTTGGACGAGCACACGGTCACCTCGACATGGGCCCCTTGCCGGCTTGGATGCGTGTCAGAGAAGCCTTCAATGTTGGGGATCAGGTTTTAGGGGCCAGGAAGGACTCGAACAAGCCACTGCCTTTATCAGTTACTTGTGCAGTGCATCGTGCAACTACGCCCCTGTGCGAGGTGAAGAGCCTGAAGGCCTTCCGCAATTGCCTTGCGAGACATTCAGGGTGTTGTAGCTTCTCTAGATGACCCAGTACATGCAATCTGCAAATCAGCAGGTTTTCAACAAACCAACGCAAAAGCAGCAAGGCACGAAGAATTCATGAAATTCACGGTCAGGGGGCTGGCGGCATGCTGGGAGCTGCGCGCTTGGGCCAACTGCCCCTTGCCCAAGCATGGCCTCCCGAAGTCGAAGTCCAGACGCTCATTGACGCCCATTGACTCCCAGTGGTCCCAAGTGGATCGGTTTCCGTAAACTTCCCCGCTTGCGTGAATGCAGCGATTCAGACCCTAGCAACTGCGTTGCAGATGTTGCATGTGCGTCAGTCAGTGCAGAGGCTCATCATTCCACATGCTTCTGCCGTGCTTGGGCGTAGGATATGCAAACACGTAGCACGAGGGTTCCTGTTCAGTGGTTGGGATCACGCCTGTCCCATTTTTCATATTGATGTAGCTCTTGCTTTGAACTCCCCGGGCACATGTGGCAGTCACGTGACAGCTGCTCACGCTTGGCAGAAAGCGACCGCCATCACATTCTCCAGAACACGCGCCTCTGAAAAGCCGCTCGGGTAAGATTTAGGCAGTTGTGATTTACATGTATATACGTTCCAAAGCGCAGCGCTGGAGTATCTTCTCTGCAAAAGACCAAACTTGGTCGTTCACCTAGACCTAGACCTCCTAGACTAAGTGCGACTTTCTTCCCACGGAACAAACAGACAAGGCGTGCAAGAGTTTTGTCACTGGTTCTCCGTCCTGGGCTGTGTCCGGCGGAAGAAGGATGAGCCGATGATTAGGGCCTTTGCAAATAGCCCCTTGGCGAAGACGTGTGCCCAATTTGCTTTAGGTCGTGGATTCCTCAGTGGAACTGGTCGTCTGAGTGTGGCAACTGTGTAGATGCTTCTCGCGCGCCCCCCCCTGTTCCTTGCGGATGATTTAAGAAATTTAGGCTCCCTCTTCAAGTCCCTCTGCACCTTGGCCATCATGGCCAACACCGTGTATCTGGGTGTGGCTGCGGACTCGGCGGTGAGGACGAGCAACTCGGACCCTCGTAAGTTCAGCATGGAACGTCATGGAACATGCCACGGCATCCCTTAACTGAAGTGTGGTGACCTGAAATCTGCTACGCCTAAATTCAAACCCGCTTCCAGGAAGGGGAACAGTCCCAAGGCCCAAAACATCAAACGCTGTCCCCTTGCCATATCTGATATGACGTGCGTTGAGTGTGCAAGTGGTAGTCCTTGACACATGTGCACTGCCAGCATACACTGGGGTGGTTGCTCGCGCGGGTGGTGGGGGCATATCCGGGGGTAGCACGGAAACCCCAAAACCGGACAGCTTTCCTGCTCGAGGCTACGACCGCCTCCTGGGTAAGGAGGTCTCTAGCCTGGACCGTACGCCGGAGATCTGCTTTACGGCCCGACGGGGAAGCAAGGATAGCCAAGGTAGCCGAGGAATTCGGGTTCCGCATCTTTACCATGGCTGTTTTTTCTACCAGTTGCAAGTGCAAATCCTTCGGTTTCATAATGGTAGTTTGTTGCGGCGACGTGTCACAGGATTTGTGTGCTTTGCGGGCTTAACTTGCTTCGTTTGTGCTGTCTTGCACCCGGCAGGTCTGGTTCTCGGCCGAACTCTTGGTGAACTGCTTGGGCTTCGGCTGGAGTTGCTTGATGCCATGAGTTCTGACTCTTGAATTCTACTAGAGCTTCAAAATTTCTGATGCAGGCTTCTGGACGGGGTCGCACCGACTCTTTAACCTCTTCGATGTGGTCCTTGTGACCAACTCGAAGCTCGGATGACAGTTTTTGTTTTTGTCGGCTCGGGCAGCTGGGCGTAGGCGATGGGCGTTGTGGGAGAGGGGCAATATCGAGGGTTTCTTTCAGTCACTCTGTTTGATTTTCTGGTCCCCCCGGTGCGATTCCCGTGCCCCCGTCGTTTTCTGGTGCCGCCGCATCGGTGCCCTGGGTCCCGCGTCCGCTGGCATGTTAGGCCAAGCCAAAGCCGAGCCGTGTTTGCAAAGGCCGGCATCTGATGAAGAGGTTCTTTGCGCAAGGAAGAGCTTGCGTGGGTTGAGTTTGGTTGCCGACAGGCCCGAGTCAGGCATACGCTGTTGGGTACAGACATGAACCTTTTCAACTTCATAGGAAAATAAAAGGACTGCTTTGAAGTTTCGAGTAGGAAAAATCTGAAAAAAAAGAGTTCTGGTGGGTTCTATGTCAATAGTTGAAATACTGACAAAGCTCCTCTGGAAAATGAGAAAGTTCAGATTTTTCGATTGCAAAAGAAGGTTTTGCTCACCTGTATAGTTGACTTTTGGCTGCAGGGCTGTCTTTGCGTTTTTCCACGGCTGCTTGCCCAGGATAGTGGAGCTGACTCTGCAGGACAGCATACAAAATTGGCCCGGGTCTTACCACGCATGCAGATGCATGATGAAGTTGGGAGTTCACTACAAGCCATCATAAGCCATCCCGGCCTGACTTGGCACCGTGCGAATTCTGGATGTGTAAAACCACGGAAGTCTGCTGCATATCATCAGTCTTCCTTTCTCCTGTGTGATTCTTGCATGCCTTTTGAAATTGGCCTGCTGGTAAATACCAGCTCCAACATGCAGGACAGCCCTTTGAACTTGCGTAGCCATCCTGCGGAAGCGAGACGAACGATAGTTGCGCTGATCTTGATTTGTAGTGATTCATCACGTAGTGATGGCTATGCCGAGTGCTTTGCTGAGGTCCTTTCTGCGCATCTTCAGAGTGTTCCGACTGGTGCGAGTAGTGCGGCTGGTGCGGACACTGCGCAGTGCCCGAGTTGAAGATGGGCTGAGTCAAGACATGCCGCTCAGCCAAGTGTTGGTTTGTTCACGAAGCCGAAACATGCATGAGGTCTGCGAAGCTTGCGGACCATGCTTTTCTCGATCATTTCGCAACTGGGCGATTTACAGAGTCGTGACTAGGGCCCTTGTTTCCGGAGAACCATTCGACCATTCGAGCCTAGGTCCATTGGTGCTCTGTTCTGGGCGTTTGTCATGCTTCTGCTGACCATGTTCATGTTCCTGGTCTCATATCTGGTCATCGCGTTGCAGCTCACGAACTTGGAACATGTGTCAGATGACCTTCGGATGCTACTTCTTGCTGCTGCCTGCAAGGTTTAGCATAATCTTTGGCAATGGTGTCTCAGTTTATTTCGACCATGTGGACGTGAACAACCTAGACAAGGCCAGGAGGAGGAGCACGCATCATCCGCGTTGAAAGGCAGTCTGCAGGTTGGCCAACGCATTGCCTATAGCACAGGCCTGTGATTTCTTACCGTAAGATGCTTACCAGGTGAGGCAAAACAAACCATGAAGCAACAACCGCAGTTCCGGCCATCCAGGGTCAGGTTCGCAGCAGCTAAGCCAAAAAGCCGCAAAGCCCGATTGTCACAGAATTGACAGCCTCACAAGCACTCTCTATCTCTCTCTGCCTTTTGCTCCCTTTGTGGAAGGTGGCCGAGGCCCAGAGGGTGTTTGCACCTTGTCCAACATGTGCGTATCACATAGCTATGAGCTCAAGGCATCTGGCACGAGAGAGAGAGGGAGAGAGAGAGAGAGAGAGCGAGTTCATCAAGTTCTTCGGCCAGAAGCTGGGTGAGACGCGATGGAAAGAGGGATTGCCTTGAACGAGTGTACCCATGGTGTGTCGTATGAAGTTGTTGTTCGGCCTATATGCTACCAACTTGGCTGTGCTGGCCAAGCATGCATGCGTTTTTCGTGGGCTTCGACGGCCAAATCAGGCCTCGTCCGCGTAATGCACAATAGAGGACCTCCCGGAAGATCGCGAAGATCGCAGTCTCAGGGAGGTCTGATACGGTGGCCAGGCGCAGCACCCGCAGAGGAGCAGGAAAGGTAGGAGGAGGAGCTCAGGGAGCCCACGCAAGGAAATGACGAACTGGAGGAGGTCATAGAAGACGAGGAGGAAATCTTCCAAAGGCTCCTGGACGGACTAGCCAGACTACGTCAGCAAGAACGAGAACCGGGCGAGCAAGAGGGGGCGGAGCACGATGAGCAGGGCCTGCTTCACACACGAGGGGGACGAGCAGGGCATGAACAACGCAGGCCGCAGGAGGAAGTGGTGGAGGAGACAGAAGGAGCGCAACGACAGTCGCGACGAGAACCCGCAGAAAACTCAAGGGAGGACGGAGCCGAACGAGGGGGGCCAGCGGAAGCCGCGGACGACCACGCCGCCAACCTGGACGAGCTCGTGGCGCAATATGATCGAGAACCAGCAGAGGAGCAGCTCGTCGAGGAGTGGGAGGAGGACCAAGCAAGAGAGGAAGCGTGGATACAACACACCATCGACGAGTGCCTGGCAGAGACCTCGAGTACGACGAGAAGATGGTGAACCAGAAGGGGCCCACGAGAAGGGGGCCTACTACAAGCGGCGAGTGACGGCTCTCCTCCATGTCGTTGGAATCGTTGTGCTCGCCGTTCCCCGTGAGGCCGTTGGGGTGGTTGTTCTCGTCCTCGTCGTGGCTTGCCCCCCAATCCAACTGTCTGCCCCCCTCCGTTCTCTCGCTGCACCCAAATGGCCCACTTCCCCTTTGCATGGCCTCGACTCGCTGTTGTTCCCTTGCTTCTGCTCTGGCCCCCGCTTGTGGGTGCCTCCACTCCTCCAGCTGCTCCACCAGCCTGCGGTAGTTAAAGGGGCGCTGCTCCGTCTCGGTGTCCAGGACGCAGTTCGGCCACGGTCGTCTGTCTCCCAGTAGTTCTTGCCAAATCCCTCTTCGTCCAGACGGCAAGGGGCCCCCTTCGAAGGGCTCCTGCGTGGCCCCCCTGCCTGCCGGTTCCTCCGTCGCATTGGCGAGCTGGTACTCTTTGCCTCAGTCTCCGTGGTTTCCGTCATCGTCTGCTCCTGGTGGTCTGTGGGCGTGGTGGGCTCGTGGTGGTCCAGGTGGTCCCCATGTGGCCGGTGCCCTTTCTTAGGGGGGGTGCCTTCGCTGTGTAGAAGAAGAAGAAGAAAAAGAATAAAAGAGAGGGAGAGAGACGAGAAGGAGAAGGAGAATGAGAAGAATAATAAGAAAAAGCGTTCACTCAGGGGGTTAAGTGCATTGGAAGGAAGGAAGGAAGTGAGAGAACGCAGGAAGGGAGGGAAGCAAGGAAGGAAGGGAAGGAAGGAAGAGCGAAGCAGATAGCTCTCGAATAATTTCGAACAGCATGCATGTGAGAGTAGCTCGGATGTCTGATGGAGTGATGGCGTTTCGCGGAAGTTGAGATCCGGCTGAGGCATACTTTGGAGGAATTTACGAGACGCTTGCTGCTGGTCATTGAACCTGGTTGAATCTTGAGTATATGTGCTTGAGTGTCTCATCGGTGATTTCGTTTTGGCCCATCACCTGTCCTGCTGATGAAGGTTAGTCTCTTCTGCTCGGTGTCTGGGGGCAACGACTGGATGACCTATGGGGAGGTCCTTCGGCTTGGGCTGCTCGGCATTGCCTGCCTTTTTGCTGAGTCGTTTTGCATGAACAATTGTTTAAACGATTTGGGGTCTTGTTTGAGGCCTGGCGAAGTGTATTTTACGCTTTTTGCCGTGCCCTTAGTGCCAACCGCAATTGAGTCAGCCTCTGCACCTCATTGGCTGACTTTGCCCGCTGCCACTGGCAACAACAGCGGAATGCTGAGGTGTTCTATGTCTTCTTCACATTGGTTGGACTCTTGAATGTTGTCACCGGTGGCCCGGACAGTCCTTTAGAGATTTAAGGGGTGCTCATCGGTGTGGCTTCTTTCATGGAAGACAGAGGTCAGGACATGTATAACGGAAGCCCTAGAACTTCCCAAAGCCAGCTAGCGGCCCGACCACTTCAGTTCGGACATATCAAGCTGCTTCAATAAGGCATTTTCGTCGACTCGGCCGTGTGCACGAGAACAGAGGACGAGGTGAGTCTCCGGGGTTGACAGCTGCAAAGTGTCTCTGCGGCGGGACAATTAAGGCGGCCGTGCACATAGCTTGAAGTGGCATTGGAAGCTTACATCTGGCAAATTGTTTTGCATGAAGGGAACAACAAACGCAACCGCTCGTAGTTTCGGCAGAGCATGGAAAAGCAGCCTCGTGTGATATGTATGGCGCAACCCGGGTTGGTGCGTGCGGAGGTCGTGGAAAGTTTCACTGAGGAGCAAAAGCGTCTGTGCAGAGTCTTGGCTTGACCTGTTTAGCTAACCGAAACTTGATATGTTTTGAAGCTTGTCTGGATCAGAGTGCGCGAATTTGGTACGAGATTGCAATACGGCACTCAAGATTCTCTTATGTTCTCTTGCGCAAGCTCTGTATTCAACGCGAATCGCACTCAAAGGCGAAATGCGCCGAATCTTTGCATCCGCTGACATGGACGGGCTGCGTGCTCAGCGTGAAATTGTTAGGTTTTCACGCTTGTCGGCAGTTGCCCTTAAATGCGACTGAGGAACGGCAGCATCACCTTCGAGGACGGGTTCCAACTTGCAGGAGGTGTTTTGAGCACAGGGCCCCCGCTTCGGACTTGCTCGTGCTGAGTTGTAGAACTACCGAGGTCCAGATCGGCATCTTGCAAGCAGCATTGTGCTTGCGTTGTTGCGGAGGAGTTCTGCGATCGCGTGGAGGATCCCTGGGTACGGCCCCCAGCCCAAGTGACATGGTCAATGTGATTTTGGCCATCCGGGGCGTCAAGCTTTCGTATTCGAGACATTTCGAGACCATGGGAGAACGTGTGGTTGCTTGCCTGTCTGACACATCTGCCCACACAGGTGCAGGCATTCCTCTCTGGCTTGGACATCGATATCTCTGATGCGCGGATTGTCTTCACACTGCTGGATGTGGAGACTCCGATTTCCCAAGTGTGAATTCCGGTCTTCTCTTGCTCCTTGTGTTCTGTCGGCATGCGTGCGAACGCTGCTGCTAGTGCCACATCGTACGTCTTAGTCCGGCAAAGAGATTCACTTCGCTTCAATGCGGGTCTCCCAAAATGTGCAAGATCGCTCAATGCTATTCGGGGTGCCGTGTTTGTTAAGGTGCAGGCTTTGGTGTATTGCTTTTCTGCGGCTCTGCGCATCAGCACCGAAGGACGGAAGCGGGTCTCTGACGGTGGAGGACGACTTTCCCCTGAGATAAGTTGCACGAATCCGACATAAGGACATGCACAGGAGATGTTTCTGGAAAGAGTGTCTTTGTGGGTGCTAGTCCCTGTTAGTCTGCGAGTTCACGCTTGTTCGTGCTGTGTGCAGCAAACCCGGTGCATTTGGCTACATGTGCCTGAAGGAGTTTGTCGATGGTGCAATGAAGCTGAAGGGTCCGGCCAAGGGAATCGAAACTCTGCTAATGTCCAAATAAAGCACTGTCTGCGCCATAGCGGCCGGATGAGCGTGCCGGGATGTGTCTTTGGAAAGAGAAGCAATCAATCACATGGAGCTGCATGCAAGTCAGAGTTGAGCGCGCAACTCTCCAGCAATCTCGAGAGCCAGAGCTATCTAGCGAAGCACAGTCGTTCTGCATCATCAGATGTTTCAAGATGACGCAGAATGACACAGACAGGCTTCAAACCTCACATGCTGGACAGATCTGGACAGAAGCATCAGCCCGTGTGCAGTGAACTCATTCTGACGTCTGTCATCGACGAGGTTTGCAAAGAGACAGGCGACATGCCATCAAACGAATGAGGTTGATTCCGAGCATGTGAGACATTGGACAAAGACCCCACGGAGGCAAAGTACTGTGAGTCTGCTAAGGACATGCTCGCGGTGATGTTCGACCTTGTCCGATACAGCTTGAGGCCTCAAGGCAGGAATAGCTTTGGCACACCTTGATCCCGCTGCGCATGGAATACGCCGAGCCTTACTTAATGAGTCGCCGAGCAGCCCCACTTTGGAACGCCTTGTGGCTGACAACGTGGCGCAACCAACAATTTCAAGTCATGACGGTATAGTACTGTAGGGTAACAGTATAGTAGGGTTGTCACGCACTTCGTTTCAGCTCTGGCGTGCTTTGTGTCTGTCGGTCCATGCGTTCATGCCCCCCGTCCGGCTCCAGTATTGCGAGGCTGGAGCAAGGCCTTTCTTGCAAGACAGAAGCCAAGGTTCTCCGACTTGTGTAACTTCCTCGAGGAGCAAACGAGCCAGATTAAGGACCAGCGAGCCGTCCATGAAATCGCCGATAGGCATGCACCTCCTTCCTTCTCGCCGGAGGCTGAATATCCGAGCCAGAGAACGAAGTTGAAGTTTATGTTAGGATTTTCCTTGCACCAGTCTTTGCTGGGACCTAGCGGCACAGAGGCAGCACTTTAAAGTCGCTGCAGGATCTCGTGAGCCCCTCCAGTGCGCACGGGCCAACCCGATACAGGAGCCTGGGAGCTTGTCATGGCCAAACCTCAAAGTTTAGGGTGGGCGGGTTTAGGCCGCAAGGGACCCACAGGGGTCCGGATGCAATGAAAGGGTGCAATGGTTCGCCAGGGGTTTTGGAACTTGCGCTTTGGGGTCTGCTTTGGCTTTCAGCGTTCGGGTTACAAGGTTTTCGAGCTTCCTACATCCTACGTTTCCTGATCTGGGGCCTTTCGTTTTCCCATTGGGACCCTCCTGGTTCTCCGATCTTAATCTGGCTCCTTTTTTGGGATGACTTCTCTCTGAGAAGAAAAGGCAAGGAACACCTTCCGGAACAACTAATCGACAGGAACAAGGAGAGGGAGTGAGACGCGTGTTCCCTGTTTTTCTCTCCCTTCAGTGTTCTTTTGTTCGCCTTCGTGTTTTCATTTTGGAATCCCAATCTTTTCAGATCTCTTTGGGACTGGACATGGGGGAACAAGCCCGCAAGTTTATGAAAAACAAGAATCCAACCACGTGTTTTTTAGGTTTATGCTGCTCTTTGTGCCGATACGTCTTGGCAGCATTTTGATCCTTCCTGCTTTTGATCCTATATGCGTGTTCTTAACTGGACAAGCAAATGGAGAGACAAAGGTCGGGTATCGGCATGCGATACTCGTACCGGAGCTTCGTGTGGCAGGCACTGCAAATAATGGACACAGGCGAGGGAAACAACATGAAAACACCAGTTCCGTTCAACACACCAAAAGAAGCTCACGAACAAAGTGCAACCCTGCTTTGTCACTTGCCTTGCGTTATCTTGCGCGATTGCTTCTGCTTGCTATTTGCTATCTTCCTTGATGTTTCAAGGAGCAAGAGAAAATGTATAAAGAACGAGCTGTTGAAAGAGAGTGAGAGAGATACAAGGAACAGACCACCTTCGACATTTTTCACCTTTTCATCGTCCATCTTTGATCTCGGGTCCAGCTCTTCTGTTCTCGTCCTGCCATCTTGCTTTTGCATGTTTTTTTTTACAGTTGAGTGGGCCTTTCTCTCACCCTCACCCTTCCTTTTCTTGTTTGCTCTCTCATTCAGGGAAACACGGGAACAAGACCACACACAATGAAAGAGCCAAAGGTCATGTCCCCACATGTTCACTCCCAATCTTTCTGTTCTCTTCTCTTACCTACTGCCTCCTGTTGTCAGGAAGGTCTGCCAATGGAGAGGCTTTCCTTCTCCTCCTCTTTTCGAACCTTTAAAATCACGAGCCTTGACCCCTGTACAGTAGTTTCTCGTTCCGGATAGAAACCCATCTTTTGAAAGACAGCTGTCCGCAACTTTTGAGAAAATCTTAAGCCTAAAAACCGCATCACAAGCAACTCCTCTGTTTTGAAGATATCAAGTCGTGATCGCTGTGCATTTAATCATCATTTCTTGTGAACAGACAAGTTGCAGGCACAGTTCTCCATAAGGCTTTGGGAAAATATCATCCCCAAAAGGGAGGGGCGGGTTCCATCCCCCTCTTCTTTGCTCCCCCCTTTTCTTTTCTCTTCATTCCTTTCATTCAAGAAGCTCAAACGATGAGAGGAAAGGACACAGGCGGGAAAGGAAGGGCAAGTCCTCTCCCTACCTCGTTACTGTATGTAGGGTCGTTCCTCTCCTTGTCTTATCATCGTCATGCAACCTGTAACTGATAGAATCGAGGATGTCGCACATCTGAGTGCCTCAGAAGCTGTCCTTCCTTAATTGCTTGTAGGTGGCGATGTGGGCGTGGCTGTCACCACAAAGTAGCTGTCGGTTCTGCAAGTGGAAAACGAGCATGGCACATGAATGGTCATTATGTACGGGCCACGAGGCAGGATAAGTATACAGTGATGCAGTTGGTGCAGTAGGTCGGCATTCACGCAAGAATAGCTGGTGTGCATGCATTGTTTTCAAGACTCTTCTGTCTAGTCAACAAAAAGGAATCATCACAAGGAACAGGCCACGTGATACGCAAAGGCTCTTGCCACGTATGTCTGGTTGCGATGCCTCAGATGTCAGAGTTCAGATTATTTCGATTACATAGCTCAGCCTTCTTGGTGTACAGATGTTCACAGGTTTAACTTCCAAGGTTGCTAGCTTCTCTTGAAGCTCGAGTTTTGGCATGGCATCTGCGAAAACAAGTCATATTTGTAACACGGCTTCCATAAGTGAGATGGAGGAGGCCATGGCAGAAATACTGCATTTCGCGGAAGAAGCATGAATCAAAGGATAGCTGACCAGTAAGTCGGTTAATTCCATTGATTCACGCGCCTCTCGGAAGAGTTGGTCAAGTTAATCAATAAGAACTAGAAGGTACAGTAGCTCTTTAGATTTAGGTCCAGCACCAGAATGTAATTATGTGTGTCTGCTGGTCACAGAATGCACACCGCCATACATCGCTACCTCCATAGGTCCCTATAGAGTTGTTGGGGGCCAATGTCTATTTCAGGGTCGGCCATGGCTTTCTGGTTTGGAGGCACCCTGAAACCTGAACCCCACCAAGTAAGTTTGCTCTAGGCCGAACATGGCCGAACAAGAAAGTCGGTTTTCATAACGCAGACTTTGTTTGGCACTGGTGCGAAAGGATCCTTGAGTTTGCGGCCATGGGTTGGCCCAGCCTTGGAACTCAACTGCACGTGTCGTGTTTCCCACTGAACAAGCAGAATCAACCAAAACAGAAGTGTCCCACAGTCGTCCATTGCATGGCTTGTCTTTCCCGATATGCCTTCAGTCTTCAGTCAGATTTGCGTACAGACTTGTGTTCCACCTTTGTGGTATCCCGAAAAGGATTGACTTATTCAATGCGTGTTCCGATTCCGATTGGTGCAGCTCTTGACCTGCCAACACTTGAATTGCTCTGGCCGTTTACGACTTGCTTCGCGAATCCGACTTCGCCCTGCAGCCGTGACTGTGGCTGATTCGCCTATGCACCTCACATCACTTTGTAGAATTGGTGCCTGCAAGGACGGCGGAACAGGAGCTCGCTCATCTCTCGCTGCTCAGCTTGATTGGAGGCCCAAAGGTACAAAGACTCAGTGCAGTGCTGCATGTGACCAGCCTGCAAGTCGAACGCTGGCTGCGCATGTGTCGCTTCAATGTGCGAACTGCTTCCGTGAGCATCTAGGTACCCAAGCCGTTACCGAAGAATCGCGCATTCAATGTGCACTCTTTGACCATGGAAGCCGAGGCACATCACGAACCGAAAGATGCAAGAAGTGACAATGCCTAGCTTGAGCCGCCACTTTGATTGCGATTAACCTTCGGCTGACATGTTCGGAACCAGCAGAGCAGAGGCAAGGCCTGTCCTGACTCTTTCATAGCCTCGCACCAAACTCACCTGCGATGAGATTGCTTTGCAGCGTTTGGACTCGAGAAGGTATGTGTCTAATTGCTTTGCCGACCATTCGAAGCTCCAGGAGTTCTTGCGCTTGCGCTCAGGCATTGAACAAGCAGCAGATGCAATCGAGGATGTCGTGCTGCCATGTGCCGTGAAATCATGAAGCTAGGCAATGCACCATCTGGAGCGATGGCACAGCATATAGGCCATCGCACATTGCTTCTAAAAGAGGCGTTTAAAATACAGCGCCAGATAGAATCGCAAATTTCTAAGCGTCCGAGATGCAGGAGTTAGGAAAACTATAGAATTGCAGGGGGACAGCAAAGAAAGGCTCTTGGCATTTTGGACGGCGCTAGCTTGTTTGTTGGGGATGGCTCAGTTGCCGGCCTGCGGGACAAGGAGCCAGTTGAAGTCCAGAACAGCAATTTGTGCTCAAAGATTGCAGCACAGAAGGCAGTCCTGAAGTGGTTGCCTTGCAATGTGGGTTCATATAACAGCCTGTGTTCACCGACTTCGCTGACTTCTGGAGTGATTGCAGGGGAGGATGCCCTGCACCACAGATGCGCTGCAGACCTGCGCGAACTGAATTTTGCATGAAACATCAGGCACATTCAAGGTGCATCCTCTTTGATGCCTTTCGCCGCATTTTCCTTGAGCTTTTCCTCTAGGCTTTGAGGCGAGGATCGCTGGGACGAAGCCAGTTGGAAATCATTCAAATCATCTCCAGCAGGTTCAGGCATGACCGGTTCTGGATGGTTCTGGCCTCATCTCCAGCGCTGGCACCTGCACGCTGCAATTATCGTGTTGGGCAGGGGGGGACCACTCTTGCCGCCTTTTTCCATCTCCTATTGAGAGGCCCTAATCAGGCGTGGTCTTCTTGTCGTGTCCCCACGCCCGAAACCCGGCAAAAGCCGATCTCTTCATCATTCCCGACCAGGCTCCTCACTCTCAAGAGTTTAATCTTGTTGGACCACACAATTCGTGTTGCTGCACCTGCCAAGCAGGTCAGGACACTGTTTTTTAGCATCAGCATTGCATCCTGCGACGAGATCGCCTGACATTGTTTGGACAGTATGCAAAGTTCAAGATACGCTCCAGGTGGCAATCTGCGAGCTTGTTGCTCAAGCTGCATGGATTGCGCGGCACGGCTCCACATGCAGTGCGTGTGTATGGGCAGCATGACGAGCGAGGAATGTCCCGGTGGTTGTGTCGTGAAGCACTCGCGCCGCCCTTTTGGGACTTCCTTGTTCGCATTGTTCTATCCATGCGCAGCCCAGGCATGCGCAGCATTTGTCGAAAACGGCATTTGTGGCCCACAACCTGGAAATGACGCAGTTGGGTGAGGGGGGGGGGGGCAGGGCGGCCCATAAATTCCCAACATGACCCAAGAGTTTTGATTTGGTTTTTCTTTTCCGTATCTTTGCTAGATTGGGAATGTTTGGTTAAGAACCTGCCACCCACAGGCAGCTGCCGCAGCGTTGCAACGTGCAGACCTCGTAGATTGTTGGCTTGCGATTGTTGATCACGTTTTCATGAGAATTATGTGGCTGAGGCCACAACATGCAGGAAAGCACCACTTTGCGTTCCAGGCCATCCCAAAAGGTAGAAATGTTGTGGAGAGCGACAGCTGAGCTTTGAGGTATTTGATCTCTCTGCACGGAACCCACCATCTTCGGTCACTGCCAGGTTGGAACATGTAGCCATGGCTGCCAAGGTCCCTGCCTCTGAGTTCCCAAGTGTCAAGATGTTCGGGAGGGTTGTTGACAGGAGAGATGGCGACAGTTGCGACGTCTCAGCGTTCAATGTGTGTGCCCAGGCGGCTGAGGCTCGTCCCCCACGGCTGCGGGCCGGAAGCCGAATGTTTGGTTTGCGTGTGTGATCATTGCTGGTCCGCCGGAGAGTAATTATATTGAAGTTGGCAAGGGCGTATTCATTAATTCGTCAGTGATGAGACCGTCGCTTATGTTTGCGCGTCGAGGCTGGATTGAAGTTGATGGCGAGCTCGATGGCAAAGGAGGCGTGGATGAATTCGTTGCTGCTACTGATGGCTAAAACATGGTTAAAACACTTGCAGGAGCTTGGGAAGGATTCATGCCGAGCATATCCTTCCGATGTTCCTGTTGCTTTTGTAAGGCAGCCAATCGTTGTTGCATTGTTTTAACGCTGTACGCAAATTTCTCGGAGAATCGTTCAACTGTTTGCCTGTGCTTGGTTGGAAGTGTTTGTGCAGGAAGACATCGCCCGGCAGGGCCCTTGGCGGCCTTGGCGTTTCTGCTAACATATTTCCGAGTATGGATCTAGAGCTCTGAGCTCGAAGGCACCGACATGAAGCTGTAGGCTCATAAAAATCATCCAGTAGTGTCAGCAGGGCTGCCTGGAGCTTTAAGCAGTCCTTGATAGTCTGGATGATTTACTGTGGTTGTACGCTTGTGGTCTCTCCCCGAAAACCTAAACTCTAAACCTTAAGCCCTGAGACTCTAAACCGAAACCCTAAACTCCTAAACCCCTAGTCCCCTGATCCCCTGATCCCCCGATCCCCTGAACCCCTAAACAAAAACCCTAAACCCTAAAACCAACCCGACAAGATATTTGACTCCAGGCTTCATGCGCGAAACTGCGAGGAAGTGTCAGGTCCTCAGCCACGCGATGACCAGTTCGACGGGTAGTACCATGCAGCACTTTCATGCGCTTTCAACAAAACCACCGCAAGTAGACTAAGTAGACTCCAGTTGCCAGTTGCCCCCCCGGGAAGTGCTGATGTGGTGCATGGCAGAGCCTCATAGTTGCTGGGCCCTGCCTCATTCACATGCCGCCGGCTTAAGAGGGGGGCCACCGAAAACTTGGATTTCCCTCGGTTTCTCCTCCACTTTCGACGAACATGGAAGCTGCTCCGCTGAGACTCGTCTGGAGACGTTGTTGACTGGGGATGCTGGCTATAGTGGGCATTGAAGTTGTAAGAGCTACGCACGTCGTCAGGTCGTTGGTGATCTGATTTCGAGTGCCTGTGTTCAACGTAATTATTGCGCACGAGGTTGTAGCATAGTAGCGGATGGTAACGGATAGTAGCGAATGGTCGAGCAACCTCCGATTGACACGAGTGTGTCACGTTCCAAGGACAGAGCGGTTCCGGCTCACACTGGCAGTGGGACCCATCGAGGACCAGGTCGACCACCCAGTGGGGGATGTTAGGGAATATGAATACGATTAGCAACTGTCAGGTTAATTATTCTGGCGGTCGGCAGATCAGTTCTTGCGACTTGTGTAGCCCGAAAATATAGAGCCTGCTCGGAGAAGCTGCCAGAGACCAGGGAATTGGACCCAGAACAATACTCTATGGCGTTGATCCGGGTGTTTTTGATCGACCTAGGACCTAGCATTTAAGTCCGCAAGGCTTCAAGGCTTCGTGGAAGTTGCATTTTTCTCTTAATGGATTGGGGCGATGTTTGTACGACCTTGGCATTTTTGTTGCATTTTTTTTGGTTTTTTTGTGATTCTGACGGGGTGGATTCTTGACCATATACAGGAAGCTCAACGCATGTGCTTTGGTCACTAGCAGAGTCTAGGTTTATAGTTCAGATACAAGTACCAGTATCTTCCGAAAATCTGCATATTTTATCACTCAAACAGTTTTGGTCTGCTGAAGAGCAAATCTGTTGTGCTGCGCCAATCTTTCCTTCTGCCAGGAAAGCAACTCCGCACGAGCCTCCGCAGCATGACTGGGATGACTGGGCTCATGCGCGGTCGCAGAACATGGCAGTGCACCTTAAGGTTTAGGGTTTTAGGGTTTAGGGCTTAGGGTTTAGGGTTTAGGGAGTGATGCGTATGCCACCAATAAGGAAGTGATTTGGCCGATGCAGTTGCGGCATCTTGGCGCCGCCAACAGATTTGTCATGAGCATGCCCCCAGACCGGCATTCCGAGTCAAGCGTATATAGCTCCTCGCGACAGTTTCCTATATTTCCTCTTTTCCTATCACCCCTTCGGCATAGGCATCAAAAAAAAAATAATAAGCATCAAAAAGAAAAATAATGGGGATCAATAAAAAAAAATAATAAGCATCAAAAAAAAAAATAAGCCATCCGGCCCACCTGCGTGGTCCTCTGGTCCCGTGGTCCTCTGGTCCCGTGGTCCTCTGGTCCCGTGGTCCTCTGGTCCCGTGGTCCTCTGGTCCCGTGGTCCTCTGGTCCCGTGGTCCTCTGGTCCCGTGGTCCTCTGGTCCCGTGGTCCCCTGGTCTTGTGGTCCCCTGGTCCTCTGGTCCTCTGGTCTGCTTGTCTGTCCGCCTGGTCCTGCGGGTCCTATGCGTAGAAATAAATAAATATTGTATATTGTATATTATGTATTATGTATTATGTATTATGTATTAACTATGTATTATGAATTCTATATTATGTTTTATGTTTTATGTACTATGTATTATGAATTATATATTATATGTTTTATATTATGTATTCTGTATTATGTATTATGTATTATGTGTTATGTATTATGTATTATATGTTACATATTTATTATGTCGTATGTACTATGTATTATATATTATATATTATATTTTATATATTATTATATTATATATTATATATAATATATATATATATTTATATAGATTATATTATATATATATTATTATTATATATAATAATTTATTATAGTTATATATAAAACTACAATATATACATATAATATATTGATTTATTTAATATATATAATTAATTATATTATGATTATATATATATATATATATTATATTTATATTATATATATATTATATATATATTATTATATATATTATTAATTATATATATATATTATATAATTTAAGATTCAATATATATACATATATTAATATATATTATATATATATATACTTATATTATTTATACATTATATTATTATATATTATATATTTATTTATTATTTGTTTTTTAACTAACTATATTATATATACACTTAACTAAACATTATATTCTGGTATATATAAATATATACACATTATACTATTATATATATCATATATAAATAAATAAATATATATAGATATATAAATATCATTTATTTATTTATATTTTCATATTGTTGTACATTATATGATATTGTATGTATATGACTAAGTAGTATAAATATGAATAAATATATAAATGAATAAATAAATATATATATATATATGGCATATTGAATATTGTATCTTATATGGCATATATTGCATACTCATATAATTGTATATGAATATATACTGCGTATATGATAAAAAGTATAATAGTATAATATATAAATATATAATATACTATATACATATTATACAATATATAAAATATATAAAACATTTTTATTTGATTTTAATTTTTTTTTATATTCTTATATAGTATATTTTATTTATATGTAGTATGTATTATTATATTGTTCTTTGAAGCCATTGGAATGCAAAGAAAATGGAAGTTTTTGCTTAAAACATGTAGAAGTAGAGTTTTTCGATGGAAACATAGAGATAATAGAGGATTTCTCATGAAAACGTGAAGACAGTAGACGTTTTCTTGTGGGAGTATGAAGAAATAGAGGTTTTCCCATTGAAAGATCGAGAAAATAGAAGGTTTTCCAACCCACTACCACCACTTCTACGCATCGTGCGAACATTGTTTGCAAATGGGGGGGGCTGCGCCCCCCCCAACCCCCCCGCTGTTTTTTTTTAAGCTGTGCAAAGCGTGCTGCAAAGCCAAGTGGGGGGGTGTGGGGGGGGGCTGCGCCAACCCCAACCCCGCCGCGTTTTATCAAGCTGTGCCACTGCAAAGCGCTTTATGAATCTTGTTGAAGCCATTGGGATACTAAAAAGTTTAAGTTTTTCTTTAAAATACATGCAAATAGAGGTTTTCCGATGGAAACATAGAGATGATAGAGGTTTCCTATGAAAAACGTGAAGAAAATAGAGGTTTTCTTGTGGGAATATGAAGAAAATAGAGGTTTTCTTAAAAGATCGAGAAAATAGAAGGTTTTCCAACCACTACCACCACCCACTACTACCCATCGTGCGAGCATTGTGTTGCAAATGGGGGGGGGGGGCCCCCCCCCCCCCCCCCCCCCCCCCCCCCCCCCCCCCCCCCCCCCCACCCCCCCCCCCCCCCCCCCAACCCCCCCCCAACCCCCCCCCCCCCCCCCCCCCCCCCCCCCCCCCCAACCCCCCCCCCCCCCCCCCCCCCCCCCCCCCCACCCCCCCCCCCCCCCCCCCCCCCCCCCTGCTGTATTCCAAGAGGAAAATGGGTTATTTTTTTTTTGATGCTTATTTATTTTTTTTGATCCCTTGGGGTTATTTTTTTTTGATGCTTATTTATTTATTTTTTGATCCTTCACCCCTTCTGATGGGTGTGGTGCCTTTGGGGCATTGTGGGCTAGAGGATCCGACCTCACATCTTGGTATAGGTTTTGTTCTTTGTCGCTGTCCCCGGCCTAGGAGTTGCGAAGCGACCAAAGGAGCATCGCTGCGTCGCTGAGCAATGCACTGCATGGTCTTCAAGCCCCTTGCCTCTGAGATTCGAGGAGTTTCAGGTTTCGGCTCATCCTCAGGAGGTCTCCTTGGCGATCGCTTGTGACTTGCTCTCACCGAGGAAAGCCGTATCACTCAACTCAAGCGCTGTCGCTACGTCGCACAAACCCTTTGAGCAGACCCGGGAGTAGACTCATCCTTGGGTTCAATACTCAATCATGAGTTGCACCATGCGTACTTGCCTGAAGGGCCAAAACCTGGAGTACGAGTTTCGGTAGAGTGTTCTCAAGATCCAGCGTTTGGAGAGGCCAGTCACGAGTTGGCGCTCGAGGCCCTTTTGGTGGCGGTTCAACTGAGAGAGTTTTTTGCAAATGACTCCATTCCTGCCTAGAAGTGTGCTCGCAGGTCATGACCAAGCACTTCGACATGGTATCGCGTGAGGCCCTGAGTGAACCCTGACACTTTGCGAGTTCGGTCAGCATTACCGTCCGTTGAGTGGTGCAACACCCACACGTGACGTGCGCATGTACGTTCACATTGCTTCGCCATGCTTGGATGCTAAGGAACGCAGGAGGAGCTCTCTCAGCTCAAGAGCCAGCGTTTGCCAGGCAGCCAGGCAGGTCAACGTGAAATGTTAACGCTACGCGACCCCGCCTCGGCCACGGCATCGCCACGAAAGCTGCTGCTCTTTGTGGTATAGCCGCGTATAGCCGAAGGGAATGAATCAGGGTCTGGCAAGCTAGTTTGGCGGGTATGGGGGGGGGAAGGGGCATAGAAGAGGCGCTGAATTTGGTGTTTGTCCCCCTCGGCCCAGTGCCCCAAGCAAGAAGTCCACGCGGCAAATGTGCGGGGACTACCCCTAGACTCCTATGGCCCGAGGCCTCGGGATGTTTTAGAGACATAGAGCCATGTAGAGACGAGAGTTTGAAACGTGCAGGATGGCGAGCAATGTGCAGATGTTGGTCGTGTTTAATGCTGGGGCTCTTTCAGAAAAATCTTCAGACTTCAGCCCTCCGGCAAGGCGCCAGTACGGCAGCCATGCACAAGCGGAACCATGTGCCTCGTCATGCATTGTTTTGAAATCAGCGAAAGCCCGAAGCAGCTTCCTGTCTACTCCTCCCTCCGCGATTTGGCGATGTGAGGCACATCATGCCGCCAACTTTACTGGGAGCGGTGCCTGACGATGATGAGGGCGCCGACAAAAGCGAGAAGGAAGGTGCCATGCCACTGCCTCGGTAAGATACCGGGACGCACAAGCAGCCAGGAGCCTCATGTTTTTCCCCCTGCATTTCGCCTTTTTCATCCCAAATCAACGGGAGACTTGGCATATGCTAAAACAGCGAGAGCATGCGAGAACAACCTTTTGCAGACTCGATTGTAGAGGAAGTCTAGGCAAGGCCAGCGTTGATTCTGCAGCATTGCGACCGCCCAGAATCCAAGACCATGCCGAGAGTTGTGATGTTGTTTATCAAAGGCCCAGCGGTCGCAACCTCACTCCTACACTGCAGACGCCTCGTGGGAACCCGGCACCGAAGCTGAATATGACAAGCAGTTATGTTAACGTGTGTAAACGTTAAAGGAAAAGGGGCAGAAGGAACACAGAGCAGATCGAAGAGGAGAGTGGAACAAGAAGAGTACAGAGCAGGGACAGGGAGAGGATTGACAAGTGGAAGGGGGCAAAGCCTGCAGGAGAAGAGAAGAAAGAAGACTAACAAGCAGGGAAACAAGCATTACCATTCCTCTTTGCCCTCAATGCACCCTCATGTTCAGGTGAGTTTTCGTAATTTTCGTAAATATTCTCGCACTTTCCTGTCTGCGAGGAAGTAATCTACATGCAGAGGTCTTGTCATGTTTATCGTCTCTCTCTTGGAAGAATAAGGTCATTTTTGGAGAAGGGAGGCACAAGCCCCACATTGTAGTTACTCTAGTCTGACAGACCGAGGACCCGGAGAGCAAGCGAAGCCGGTCGACTTTCATGAGGGAGGATGAGGAGGCCCGAAGCAATGTTCGGCGGATCCAGCAAGAACATGCAGGTGGCATATTGTGAGCGTCGATGGAGTTTTTTTTTTTTGAATGTGTGTTTTCTCGTATCCACATGTTTCCACCATTCAAGGATTCCAGGTGCATGTGGAACAATGGCAACATGTCACAGCATGTGCACACCCGCTAGGAAGTCGCCCGAGTCCCGGGCAACCGATTCTCCCTGCCCCTGCCGGAGCGAAAAGCCTCGCCTCGCTTCCTGCCAAGCATTTGGGGCAATATGTTTTGGTGTATGTTTGTATGCGAATATTTTCCTGTATTTCATTATTGGTATTATTCCTGAGATTACCTAACTTCAATTATTACTGAGGTTCACTTCAACCTAGGGCTTTTAATTTGTTGTCGAAACCGCGCGCTGCCCATTGCGGTCCTTCACATACTCAGGTGTTCAGCAGAATGGCATGGCCGCTTGTTGGCAGATGGAAAACGCGTACCTTCATGGCTTCATTCAAGGGGTGAGAAGATCTGAAACAATTGAAACAGACGTTCCTAACTTAACAGCAGGGGAGCTCTCATGTTCCACTTGCGGTTCGCATGCCTCGGAAGGAGCTCAACCAGTGTGCCATTGACCGGCCTGCAATGATTGGGTCGTAAAAGCTGTTGGGTCAGATTGGTATTCGGCAAAAATCGTGCTTGCAAGAATCTTGCAGAGGCGCGTGCCAAGAATCAGACTCTCGGCGCCAGATTTTACGCAAAAGTCAGACATCGACCTTTTCTTGGTTTATGTTTGGTTCGCAGATGAACGGCCAGTGGTGCGCAAGATAAGCTTGGGCTTGCAAGAAAGAGGTGACATGCCGAAAGCATCCGCTTTTAAATGCTTGTTAGGTTCTTGGAGCGGAAACGTCTCAGGATCCTGGCAAGGCAGAAGACCGCCAATCTCTTCGTGGATGAGGTGTGGGCCATGAGAGAGCGGTCCGAATCCCATGGACTTGGGCTGTCTGTCAACGTCTCTGCTTGCGTTCAGGAGGACCTGAAGGCCAAGGTCAGGGCAGCGATTGGAGAGCCGGAGTACGATGTTCCATGCATCGCGTTTATCATGAGGCCTTTGGGTTTTAAATGATGTCTCGTTTTAAGTTTGAATCCCCTTGCGGGATTTTGACCCCAAAGGCCGCTGAGAGCTTGATGTTCTTACTTTGGGTTTCTGCAAGGCTTTGCCAGGAGATTGAAGGGATCGGCCAGGGGCCACTAGGGGAGGTTACGGCAGATGCCCTTTCTTTTGCACTTCGATGCCTTCGATGAAGCATAGCGTCACGAGAATTCCAACCGCTCCTGCGAAATCCCACTCGACAAATGACATGTTAGCACAGTTGCGTCATCGGTTTTCGATGGTTTATGGCAAAAGAAGCCGATGTCACCACCTTTGCCATCTGCCGTGCAGCCGAAGTGAGAAAGCAGCCGGTGAAAATCAACAAAGCGTGCGCGGCGTAGGCGTATGGCATAAGTAATCGATGTTTGCTGAGAAACTAAGGTTGCAGAGTTCTACAAGACCAGCGGCTGGTGTCAAAAAGTCGCGCGAAGTAAGTACTTCGAGAATGTCACCCTCTGCCTCATCATGGTGAACGCAGTTCCTTGTAGCAAGTACGAGTTGGAGGTTCGGCGGTTTGCGGGCTCTTTTGCATGGGACATCCAGTCCAAGTACCACGAGGTTTGGCTGGCCATCGACACGGACTTCAACGTGCCAACGGCTCCAACGGAGACAGTGTCTTGGCATAGCATGTTGCTTCATCTCCTGTGGGAGAGGCGCGAGATACTTCACGTCATGGAGATGGTCAGTTTTGGGAAAGCTCAGCTGTCATTGCAGAGGCACATCCACATTGTAGGCGAAAAGTGCTCGACTGGATATACGTCTTATCTGTTTGAGATCATGTCTAAACACGATGCCAATGCTCAGGTTTTCGTGGTGGTGGAGCAGTTCTTCTGCACGTTCTTCTTCTGTGAGTGCCTGCGTCGCAGTCCAGCTTGATTGCTGTTGAAGGTGTCGGTTCTCTGACATGCTTGCTACAATTGGTGCTAGTTGTGGTCCTCCTTTGTGACGCAAGTTTTCTTCATCACTAATGGCACACTCGCGTCATGGTATGTCTCCGTGTGGCATCAGGGCTACATGGAAATCACTCGGCGTACGCACCAATGCGGCTGTAGAGTGCCATGAAAGGGCTGCAAGAGTTGCAAGCACATGTTTCAGTTCTGTGAACCTCGTCTGGCATAGGTGGTTCCTGCGCTTTGCTGCATTCCGAAGAACCCGCCTCGTGGCGGCAATAGCACCCTACGCCGAAATCTGCTACCAGCGTCCGTTCTCCTGCTGAGGATGTGGCACAGTTCTTGTTGAAATGCGTGAGCACAGCGTGTGAGTTCAGCGAGACGTGATGACACGTGCGGCACGTCGACGACCTCCCTAAGGTGATTGCTTGAAAGATTTTTGGCTGGTGTTTGATGGCTTCTTGATGACTGCGACCGTAACAGAGCTCGAAGCTCAGCCTCCATGTGCATGGCTTCCCGCGGCTCTTTGGCTTTCTCTGTCAGCGCCCCTCAGCGCCCCTTTTTTTTGTGTTGCAGAGGACGTGGCTGATGCAGTTCGTGCTCTGGGCAGCTGGCGGCCCAGGGAAGAAGCTCTCTGCTGATTTGCTCTGCAGGGTTTGGCGCAGACTTAGCTTGAGACTTTATAAGCTGGCCTGTGGCCCCTGTAAGAATACCAGAATGCAGAATCCGAATACCACAAAGTTTGAAGATCGTTTGCAAGTGTGTACCGCTCATGCGCCGGGGTTCAGAGTTTCGGTGCGGTGATGGTGTGCGACCGTTTGCTGGGAGTTGGCATTGAAAGCGTTTGCCAGGGGATCTGAACCCGCAACGAAGCCTTGCGGAAACTGTCTCCTTGTTTGACACTGTACTCGTATGCGTCTGAGGCGGACCTGCACCAAGGGAGGCGTGGGGCAATCCTCGGTTAGTTCTGGCTTACGGGATCATACAGAATTGATGTTTAGGTCCAGAAACCAGACTCAACTGACTCAACTCAAGCTCAGTCTGCAGGCCTGAGAGCAGCGGCATGCAGCCTGGCATGTGAGTGGGATTGTTTAGTTACTGTTGCGTGGAGAGCTCCATCGCTGAGCCGTGTAGGCATCACCTGAAACGACTCTGAGGATTCGAATCGTCCGTCTCATGCGAATCGTGCGGATTGCGCGCATCGCCAGGCAAAGGATCAGGGTTGTTGACCGTAATCGCTCACCAGAAGCACGCAGAACTACATTCGCTTACTTTGCGAGCGGTCTGGCTGTGGCCTCCCCGTACCCACACCCAACACTCCAACACACTAACACTAGCTCCAGCACTCCAACACTCCTACGCTCCAACACACCAACACACAAACACTCCAACACTCCAGCACTCCGGCACACCAACACACCAACACACCAACACACCAACATACCAATACTGTACACCAACACGCCGACACACCGACACAACAACACACCAACACCATCCAGCCCAGCCACCCGCCCCGCCCTGCCCCACCCGGCCACAGTCTTAGATACCACTATGGGGACCTTGAGAAGGGCAAGAAGGATGCGAGTTTGGGGTGTTGAGGGTTTGTTTGTACTTGCTTTGGCCAAATGAAGGCTTCGTGTGTTCTGTTATGCTGACAAAGAATTTCTCCTATGAAAATGTTTGTCATCTCGTGAAATTATACACAATTACAAAAGTGTAGGGGGCTGGGGGGTGGCAGGGCTTGGAAAGGACTCATGTTCATATTGCTTTGAAAGAATCTTTACTGACGGCGCGATGTTGTTTGAAGCAAGCTTTGTACGGCTTAATAAAGAGCGGGGCGAGCCCCTCCATATTGGAATTCACAACGCTCGCACTGATGGTGCGATGTTCGTTGAGGCAGACTAAAAAGCGGGAGAGTTGGGTTACTGTTACTAATACTAGCTATGTTTATTGCCGTTACGGTTGAATCTACTGTTACGCTTGTCTTGCCATCACCACGCTAAATGCCGCACTCCCCAAGACAAGGGCCTACCCCGTGCCGCCTTCCTCTCTCTCGGCTTGCACTTTGCAATTGCGCCAGGGTGCTCCACATGGTGCCGGAGCTGCTGATCCTCGTCAAGGCTATGGCGCCTCGGCAGATTGCCGCCCCTGGAGAGATGCCATGCCGAGCCGCGACGAATCATACATGACCACACGGTGCTAGCCCCTTGAAATGACATGGGGCCATCTACACTTGTCCACAAACTCCACCGAGGTTGTGGCAATGAGGGCTGTTTTCTTCTCCGTGACACTATTGGTTTTAGTGTCTGAGCCTGAATGTGACGACCTATCAGTGGATGCAGGTGCTTGAAGAGAGCTCAGCTTTGTAATGATGTCTGCCTCAGCTGACCAGGCTGTATGTGTTCGGCATAGTCTTCACCCAACTGGCACGGGATGCTTCGCGAGCGGAGGCGTGCAAGAATCAGAACAGAAGCTAATATAGCATTCAGAATGTAGAGGCGTGAGAAAGAAGCAAGGTTTGTGACGTTGTTGCCTCTCTGTTTGCAGGCGTACTTTGCCACGGTTCCGGACTCGATGACAACATTGCTATTGAACGGGATCTTTCTCGTGGCTTGGGTTGCACCGATGACGTCACCTTGGCTTCTCCAGGTGCTGTTGTGATAAGGTGTGATGAGCTAAAATAAATCTGTTTGACATCACAGTAGACTGGAATCACCTCCATCTGCTCTGCCGTCCTGCCTCCTCGTTGCAGAGATGAAGGACAGCGTCGGGAATGTGGTGCGCGACATCGGCCGAGACAACCTGCTTTTCAGCGCACTCTTCATGGCGCGGCCTGGCACCAGCACCTCACGGTTGCGCCGGAAAGGGGTGCTGCAGTTTCTTCGCTTGGGATCGCTTGGGGTCAGCGTAATGCCACGCAGTGTAGCAGAGGGCTTGGGCACGTCGGCATTGAGCTAACAACCGCAAGCGATCACAAGTGAGGTTTGTGTTGGTCGCCACTCTCACGGTCATGAACATGCTGGCAAGAGCCCGAGCTTTTGCAAGGCTGAAAGATTGCCCGCGCATCTCTTGGGCGGCTTGGCCCTTTGACCGTCTTTGCTTCAGGTCGGTATCCTTGTGGAGGTCATCAGTGTCATCGCATCTGTCGAGAAGGCACTTTTGGGTCCAGCTTTAGCCAGCTTAATTCAGCCTGAAGGTTTTGGTTTATGTATGTGTTTTCCATGGTGTCGCAGGAGCAGCTCATGGTCTCCACGGTTCAGGAGAAACTCGAAGAGGCGGCGATATGCGCTGGTTACTTGTTTGTTCAGCGAATCAGACTCCTACAAGTACCGTGCAATTGAAACCAACTTGGAGGTGATGGACTTAGTGGGCCTGCCTGGAGCCCAGGTCCGGTGATGTAGGCCACTGCGGGCACTCTGTCGCTTACCCATTCCCGCCGCAAAGTGTGCCGCATCTGTACTTAGGCGAGTGAAAATTGAATTCGCAGCCCCTGCCAAATTCTCAAAATCTGCTTGGCTGAGGTCCAAGGACAATCGCCTCACTCGCTGGGTTGCTGGGCTGCACATGAGCCACATGTCACTGCCTCCAGCTCCGTAATGTTGAGCTTTGTTGTACGGTCCACATGGTTTTGTCAATTTTGTCACAGCGGATGGGCATTGGATTCCTGTGCAGTGAAGTCAGCAGCAGGGCCCATCACCCCATCACCCCCCCCCCCCCCCCCCCCCCCCCCCCCCCCCAAGAAGCAGGGCCTATGAACTCCACCCCCCCGTCACCCCCTGGAGCACTCCCCCAACACCACTCTACTTGCTGGAGGAGTTTCTGAAGCTCATCCAGCAGCCCGAAGCCGCACGTATCCTCCAGGACCTTTGCGTATTGTACGACAGCCTCCAATGTCTCCAGCATCTACTATTCAAGATGTTCCCGTAGTTTTTGTTTGAATAGCCAGTGCTTTCAGGATGTTGGTGTGGATGCGGCACCCTAGCAGCAGATACGCGACGACACAACAGCTCGTGCACCCCAAGCCCTTGCAGAGCCCTTAACGCTGTTAATGCTTGTTTGATTTTTTAAAGCTTGATTTGGCATCGCTTTTTGCATTGTCCAGCAATTATTTTTAAAACATCCCATGTCAATGAGATTTTCACTGAGAACGCACCACCTGTTCCAGCTTCCGTCTTCAGTAGAAGCCGCTGCAAGTTTGAGCCATAGCCCCGATAAAGAGCTTGCATTGTTTCGATGTGTTTCTTGTTTTGAAACGGGTGTTCCCCAGTTGTGCAGCGGGTACGTGTCCAGCAGATGTTGGTTCGTCTGAAGCGCTTGCAAGGTTTTTCTTACAAAAAGGGCTGAAATAGCAAGAGTCCCAGACAATGGGCGTTGTTTAGTTTAGTTTGCGCTGCACCTTGCATGCGTAATTGGAGGCCAGCTATGGAGACATTCCCGCATGCGTGGCAAAACCAAAAAACTTTCAAAAAACAACAGAACAATTTTCTGGGTCTTTCAATATGCGGTCTGCAGGGTTGGGGTAGATCCGATGGGCCGCCCAGGGCCATCTGCACTGCAAAGGTGGGCCTCTTTGACTTCATCGGCGTGATCTTTCCCAACCATCATGCAACCATCACGTTCCCAGCCTTGATCCAGGCCACGACTGCATGATATTGCATGAGGCATACTGATGATACAGCCGACATTGTAGCTGCCAGCAGCGACCATGCAGCCCAAGTGGACAGGTTGTGCTGTCTCTGAGGGGAAACAACCATGCGACGGTCTTGACCTCAGGTTTTCGGCGGGAGCAAAGTTGCCTTATGTTTGCAATGTGAACAACGTGGCCGTTGCGTGCGCAGAAGTCGACAACCACAGGTGCCCAGGTAACCCCTGCTGGTCACTGCCCGCATGTGTTCTTGAAACATACCGCGCCCGTATGAGAAGGCAACACTAAGCTAAGCTTCCCAACAAGAAAACCACAATAAGGAAGATCAAGCTGAGTCAAAAGCACGCAGTCAGCGGCAAGGTCAAGGATCTCGTCGATTTGCGGAAGTGCCCCTCGGATCATTTGGCAGACATGAACCAGAGCCGTCCCACACTTGTGTGCCACGTGCACGCGTAAGTGAATGTTTGTGCGTGCTATAGAGGCATGACGAGCATTGTAGACTCAGTCATTACTTGCATCCGGAAATGCCAGTGTCTCCCAAGCGCTTTGAACCTGTTGCAAAGTCTTCATTCAGTGCCATTTCAGTATTGGCTGGGTTCAATACTTCGTGTTGTCGCCTTTAAGATGTATTGATTCCAAGGCCTGCTGGCCGAGCTCGGCCGCTTTCCCACGCTGGATCCCATGCCCGCGCGGCGCTCCGCGTGTTGAGCGCTGGCTGAGCGAGGGTTCGGTTGCTGTAGAGCTCATAGTCACAGGCAACAGTTTGGGTGGCAGAAATGATCACAGCTTATGTGTAGCTGCCTGAAGCATCGACGCAGCAACCTGCAGTGCTCGGCTGCCGAACAGCGCTTGCAACCGTTTGCTTGAGTCCTTCGGCGCCTTCGTGACTTCTAAAAGAAGGGGACCGTAAGGAACTCGGACGGCCAGTGGCCGTCGGAATTCGCGACAATGCCCTGAATTTGGTTCATGCTCGCTCTCGGGCACTTTATTGCACTTGCAACATCTAATAGCCGAGCCGCGAAGGAGGAATGTCACTTCTTGTGTTGACCTGCCTCATGTCACTTGAGTACGTCACGTGGGTCACTTGCGCACACGGTGACATCAACTCCAAGGCCTCAACGGGCGTACAGCCCTGCGGCCCTGCGCGATTCAGAAAC
The DNA here is from genome assembly GCA_905221605.1 of Symbiodinium natans. NCBI lineage: Eukaryota > Dinophyceae > Suessiales > Symbiodiniaceae > Symbiodinium > Symbiodinium natans. The sequence goes on from CAJNDS010001946.1 coordinate 539,009, forward strand.
AACTGAGTTTGCCACTCTGCCAAGCAGAGGCAAGACTCGTCGAAACTCTGCGTGCTACGTACTAAGACGTAAGAGGCATCTTTTCCTGCGGATGGACCAGGATTGCTTCACCAGCAAGCGCACGACTGCAAATGCAGCGTGGCTGTTTCACAATCGCAGATCTGCTCGTCGGCTACCAGTACAGAGTTTCTCACTGGCTTTGGTCAGAGGGACCAGGGGGCTGGCGGACAAAGTTTTGTTAAAAAGTTAATGCCAAGTCCTCTTGGGCTTGATTTGGCACTTTTTGGCACAGAGGCGCAGCTCTTTATCTGACTTTCCCGAGGGTGTCCCGTGCTGTGCTTATGCTTTCAAGATTGCGCCTTCTCCGAGATGGCAGAGGCAGCCGATATCGGACAGGGCATTATTAGTATTCTTCTTATTATTAATATCATTATGATCATTATCGTCATTATCATGATGTTTTCTTATATACTATTTGATGGTTCGCGAAGTTCAAGCTGATATGGCCCTCTCAATAGTATTTGACTAGTCGACTATGCAGGCAGTGATGTGCAGTGCCATCATGTTGCCACCGGCTGCCCCTGTTCTGTCAGCGAGAGTTGAGGCTGGAATAAAACGAACAACCCAATTTGCAAGCTCAAGCTGCTACAAGCCTTCAGCAGATTACATCTCAACACATGTCGCACTCTGCTGGTGCCAAGGCAGGCTGAAACGCTTCGCCTTCGGCATCAGGCTCGACATCTGGAGGCAGAGACCCAGGCACCCATTGTCAATTGTCGGCACTCGAGGAGTTTGAGGCAAATAGATGCTTTCAAGTTTTGCATGTCAACAGTTGGAACTTCGGCACACCACAGCACCACGCAGGGAGGTATATACTACGGTGGTGTATACGTTACATGTCGTTCCGTATCACAGTGGCACAAGCGATGTCCAATTACAGACAACTCACGCCCCGCGACACTCAGCATCGGCCTCAGCAGGTGGAGCTACAAGCAACAGCCCAGCGAGCCCGGGACGAGGCGCAAGATGCGATGTAAGTTGCGCTGCCGCCAAAACAAAGGTAGCGGGATGCAACATGTCCTGGGATTCCTGGGCTGCAGGCGCACGAGGCTCACTGGCGACGCGTATTTCTGGAGGCAGCAGCCTACAGGCCTCAAGAGTCCAGTCCTCGCTTGAAGAGCCCTGTGAAAGGCTCAGCAGACTGAGCTCAACTTGGAAATGCGTGCCTTTGAACAGTCATGTGCTCGGCACATGCTTCATAGTCGCGACCCGCTTCGACTTGCAAGGCACAGCAAACGCGAGTTTGATTTTGTCAGTTGGACCGTCTATGTTCAGGTTGTTTTTTCATGCGCTGTTACAGTGTCTTGGATAATTTTAGTTGTTTCATTTGCCTTGCTTTGCCGTGCTTTGCCTTGGTTTGGCTTGGCTTGGCTTGGCTTGTCTGGCTTGCTGGGGTGTGCGTGTGGGCGTACGTGGGCGTACGTGCATGTGGGTGTTTGAGCCCGTGCCCGGAACGACAGTCTGCCATAGTCCACTGAGGCGACAGGCTCTTCAGCCCGCGCCTGAGCTTGTCTTCCATCGTCCCTCACGTGAAGAGTTTTGCTTCTCAAACCCTTGCATCTCAATCTGCCCCAAACCTTCTAGCAATCGAAGCATGTAAGGGGTGCGCAGTTCCCTGAGCAACATGCTGCGAAAGCCTGGTTACAGCAGAGGTGCGGGGAGCGCTGGTACAAATCTGAGCGTTTTGACTTGCTGAGGCGGAGGAGTGAGCATTTTGAGTGCTTGCGTGGAGACAAAAGCACCGGCCCATAGCATTGGGCTGGGGGAGACACCATGAGTCATCGTGCATCGACAGTCTAACTAGGCCAGTTCTAGTCCATTGTGATACCAGCAAAAAGTGAAAGTTGATGATGAGTTGACCCCCATCCAAAGAAGTGACCCCCGTCCCAACGTTGGCTCGCCATGCGACGGACTACGACGGACTACCGATCTTTTCTGGCTCGGGAACACACACAGTACCCATGACAGGCAAGACTGTCGATGATAGGCTTAGCATGAATAGAGCGCACATACCCCAATGAGTATTCTGTGCATACAAGGCATCTCTGAAGGTTACTTTACACAGCCTGATCTTCCGTGGTGCTGAAGCGAATCGCAGGCACCTTGTCAGCACCACAGGGAAGAAATCACCCTTCCCAGAGTGTCGGCAGACGTTGTCTAAGTGAGGCGAGGGTGGTTTGCTTGCATTGTTCACGATTCCTTGTCAATCAAGTCCTGCCCAGATTCTTCCCTTGCGCGGTTTTGGTCCGAGACATCCAAAGTGCTTGTTGCCTGTCGAGTTCAGACTCCGCGCTCGAGTGATGAACCATGCCTGAGCAGATGAAGCTTGCGTTCATGGCGATCTCCATGGCATGCCTTTCATTGCAAGTCACTGGTGTGCGGCCGGCTCGTTCGTCGCACGACGAACACCTCTCCGATCTTGCACTGGGTAACAGAAGCAACAGAGCCAAGCTTGAGAATGGGGACTGTGCATCCGATCCCCTGTCCACAACGGTCCCAGCATTTCGTCAGGTTAAGGTCCCCGGGCAGTGCAAACGCACATGTATCGACAAGTCAGACCTGAAGGTCTCAATGGGCAGCTCCGTCGTCAGTGGACTTATGAACGGCGCCTTGTTGCTGAACCCTGGCCTCGCCCCTGCCAAGCTCGCAATTTATGGTGGCCTCTATTTCAGCGGCGCCATCCCAGATTGGAATCAGCATGATTTCTGTACTCAGATCGTCTCCTCAATCGTAATCACCTGCCCGCGCTACCAGAGCAAAGGTGCAGCTTGTCCACTCGACACTTCGAGTAGGAATCCCCATTGCGAGGCCGTGTACAAGGCCGGCTTGAAGGGAAAGCCAGTCGGCGAGTCCGAGTTCAAGTGTGCGATTGCAAACTGGTGGGATGCCTGCTGCAATGTGAGGGCAGCGCCCGCAGACTCCGAAGATTCCGAGTGCCGAAATTGTGGGCAAGACATGTACTTCTGCACGGAATTGCCAGGCTGACTCTAAGTGCAGCTCAAACTAGTTGCACTGAGCTCTTTCTTGCGCTCGTGCATGGGCAGCGATAGTGATGTTTGGACTGTCAGCACGGCTGAAGAAGCCCTGCAGACACCGGACGGAGATCTGCCCACGTCAGTCCGAGCGCAGCAGGGCAAGCTGGTTCGCAGCAGATCCGACATTCCTGCTTATATGGACGATTGTGCTGAGCCGAAAAACTTGCAACTCATCCTTGTGAGTGGCCACCTACAAACCTCGAAGGCTACCTGGAATAGGAGTAGACTTTCAGTGTGTCAATGGCAGTGGTTTCAAAACGCATCCGAGTGCGCCGAATGCGAATTTGAGGCACCGCCACCATGGATTCAGCGGCGCAAAATAACTTCTTCCTCTGGGGCACTTGGAAGAACAGGCGGGGCGAGCTTGTGCTAGGACCGCTAGGAGCAGTTTATTTTCATCTTCGGCGCGAGAAATCCGACTAGCATGAACTGCCGGCAAAGCGTGGCTATTCAATCCTTTTCATCAGCACCGGCCAGGGTGATCTCCCGGCCCTTCCTCACCAAGAAGGTCTTCTGCGCTCGTTGCCACTGCAGAAAAGAGGCTCTGCTTTCGAAACTTTCATTTCCTGTCAAAGGTGCCGCAGCAGCTGAAGAAGGTCGTCCGTTGCTCAAAATTGAGGGGGAGCTGCTCAGGGAAATACGTTCGCAATTCTAATTCCAGTGGCAAGGGATGATGAAACGACGACGACTGCCTGCGCTTTAAGGTCCTGGGGGACAGTTTCGTCATTGGTCTGACCGAGAATGGCAAGGTTAGGGCTTTCGGCTCGATGCCGTCAAAAGCCCATGCGGACACGCACGCAACACATGACTTGACTCAAGACATTCACTGCATTTTCACTGCATCTCAAAGTCATTCGCTTCAAACTCCGCGAACGCTTCGCCGACCTTTTTTTTTGCCAATGTGGTCTGCTGAGATCTGCTTTGGCCAGGTGGTCTCCTGGGGAAAGGACATGAAGACAGGATGCCTCGGCTTAGGTGCAGGGCTTTGGCTTTCAAGATGTGCGCAGAGATCCCTGCCCTTCGGACTCCGTTCAGGTGCTACTTGTACTGAGTGCTACTGTGCAGAACAGAAAAGGAACAGTAAGAAGTGCCAATATGTGCTTAGGCACATCAGCGCCCATCCCAAGGTTTCGAGGACACGGGAGCACCCGTGTTGAACAAGGACATTCCTCAGGAGGTCTGGGGTGCCCGCCCATCCACCTGAATTCTTCGAGTTGTTCAACCTAACCAAGAAACAGATACCCGCATGCTCTCACAGTAGGTAAATGTGGACTGCTTTGTGAATCCAGCCGCATAGAATGATGATAATGTTGACCGTTGGCCTCATCTCTTCAACGCACCAAGATTGCTTAGCAACTGTTGCTTTCGCTTTTGCTTTGGTCTTGGGATCAACCTTCAACTGTTCTGCCGAAGCCTTGTCCCCTGGCCACAGATTCCTTCGCTCAAGGAGGCTGGCAGCTTATTGGCAGAGTCGGGATTCGTTCGATGAGTTTAGACTTCTCAAGGTTTATTGAGAGCTGAACCCTCCCAGCCACGAATCCGACTCCCATGAACATCTAACCTTGGAGCATCGGACCAAATGCCTATGCACGTATTGCACGTCAGACGGGGCAAGTGGTCCATGTCTCGCTGTCCACTCCGTAGCCAAAAGTCTCGGCTCATCACAAGCCTTGCAATTCTGTCAGAGACTCTAAGGAATTTCAGGACGCGGTACATGACCAAGCCAAAGCTGTCCTCAACACTCCCAGGATGTCTCTTCGTTTCACTCCACTCAAGCTTCTGCAAAGCGCGCCTCTGAGGTCATGGACATCCAGATGGGCTTGGAGCATGTTGTGGCTCTCACTACTGGCGGCGAGGTGCTGATCATAGCTAGTGGCAAATCTCGCCCGTCATCAGCCATGCCATGCCCGCGGTTCAGGGTTTATGGTTATTCGGGGTCATGCCCTGGCATGCCCACGCTTCGACTCGTATGCCGTCCAGGTGTTCTGCTGGGGCAATGGAGGCAAGGGTCAGCTCGGCAACGGCAAGTTCGACATGTCCTACTTGCCTTGCAAGGCAGGTCATGAAAATTCGCTCCATAAAAGCTCACGAACCTTCACGATCTTCATGGCACCGGAGACTGTCCCAAGCATTCCGAAGAGCAATTGCTTCGGGTGAGGTGGATGCGCTGGCCAACGAGCAGATCGTGCAGATTGTAGTGGTGAAGCCCGGCCCTTGGAACAGAGTTCGCCTTACTCCTGCCTGCCGTGCTCCCAAAGCTGCCCAAGTTTTTCACTTAAGCCTCAACAGTCCTATGGTCCTCATCACTGTCCTATCATACATGTCTCTTCTCATGCGACCGGACTGCAGCCTGGAGTTGCCGCGGCCGAGGAACTCGACCTTCGCCTTGTCCACAAATGGCACGGTTTTTGCCTGGGGCGAGAACAAGGAGGGGCAACCTCGCCGCGACCTCGCCGCGACCTCTAGATTCCGATGCTGCCCCCTGCTACTTTTCACAGAGAGCAGCTTAGTTGCGATGGGAAGTGGGGTTCACATCTTGGTGAGCGTACCAGTCTATACAGAGCTCCTGAGAAATGTGGGTGAATATACAAGAAGTACACAGTGTGTGTGTGTGTATACATCTAAATGTATACATTTCTAGATACATATCTCCTTTTTTCCTGACCCCCAATACATTTCTACTACATATACTGCACATGTCTTACTTCATCTGCGAGCAGAGGGCGGGACCTTGGCCGTAGTGTCTCATTATTTGCGTGTGCTCAGCGTAGGTGGCCGTTATGCGTATTTGTGCCTGTGGTTGTTTTGCTTTTTGGTGCGTCTGGGCTTACTATGTGCTTGTTTTGAGTGTTGGTGCGTCTGTGTTCTGAGGGCCCCAAGCCATTGCCGTTTCCACCAGATGTCACAGGTTGTGATTGTTTGGGCAGACTTCTCCTTGCCAGGACAACATCCTCGGCTTCGAGGAGGAGACTGCAAAGAAGCAGGTCCTTCGAAATCGGCATGTGACATGGAGTGTCTTTCAGAGAAGAAGCTGTGAGTCTTTAAGTCCAAGTGTGCCCCCGGCAGCAACTCCCATGAGCCAAATTCAGAGCATCTGTGTCAGGTGACAGAATGGCCGCTGAAACTGACACTGCTCCAGGAAAATCGGGTGCCTTGGAACCATATATGATCGCGCATATGCAACCGATTGTGTAATGTTATTCGCGCCACACACCATCCGCGCACACAGAAGGACAAGGTTTGCTTGCCAGCGGAGTCAGGGACGTAGGGCAGAGCTCGTTTATGTGCATTCCGACGGAACTGTGTGCTTCATCGACTTTCCAATCAGAAGTGCCGTCTCTCGATGAAGCTTTTGGGCGCGGGGGTATGCTTTGTATTTTCGTGTTCCCCGAAGACACTGCCAGCACAAAAGGTGCAAATATCCTCCTGTGCGGGTTTTGAATGGAGACCAGCTTTGCTTTTCCGGGAGGTGCGCAAGTTGGAGGTGTTTGATGGCAAGACCATCATCGCCCACATTCGCGCCTTCCCCTAAGCTTTTGCCATTGCCATCAATCTACTTGCTTTTGTCGGCTTTGATTCCTGTATAGCTGCTAATTATCGTTCGGGGCCAGACCAGGTTGCCTGCGAGTTTATCCCAGGTGCTTCATGCATTGATGACCTGCTGGGTTTTTGTGTCGAAGGATGTGTGAAGCCATGGGATGGAGAAAGTGCCACGCATGCAACCTTCGGCCGTGCTCAGGGCCAGGACAGTGAGACAACCTTCGGCCGTTTTGAGACGGTACAGGAAGATGGTGGTCAGGAGGGGCATTCAGGATGTTTTCGGGTAACAGCACTTGCATAGATCACAGCTGTATTGAATTAGAGTTAGACTGAATAGATGGTAGACGTTCTGGGTTATATGGCAATGGTACGAAGTGCTATACGAGCGTGCATAGTTGGTCGCTGCAAGCTGCTGTATAGTGTTGTGTTGCGGGTCCTTCTTAACCTAAGCAGGAGGAAGAAGAGGAGATCGAGATCTTCAAGGGAATCGATGAAATGCGCAAGATCATGGAAAAGACGCAGGTGGCGCGGACCTGTGCATGTGCAGACCCGGTCTCCTTGGCTGGCAGTGTAATCTGGCTCAAGTCATCGTCGTCACCTTCATCACTACGACCGCTTGCACTGTCCTCTGTATCTCCATCGCTGCTGTTGAGTGGTCCTGCTCGTGTTTCTGAGTTCTTGGGGCTGCTGTTCCTGTGTTGTTTTCCATCCTCGCCGGTCCCTCCTCATCCAGTTCTTTACACAAATAATTGACCTGAAACAATGTGTTTTCGCAGATGTCACATAATGTATGAGTAAATTGCTGAGAGCACAGCGGTAGTGAAACGAAGAGGAGCTGGTAAGCAAGTAGCAAGTACACCTTTTCAAGTGCACACAGGAGTGGTGGAACCACCTCCTCAACATCAAGCACGGCCAGCCTTACGACCTGCCACAAGACTCGCACATCAACATGGCCGGCCCGTCAAGTTTGGGTTTTTGCGGTTTTTAAGCCTTGTCTTCCTAGCATTGGGCCAGAACAGCGAGAAGCAGCCCGACAAGATCGGGGCGACGATAAAGGATGCTGGCCACTCAGGAAGAACCAGACGACCAAAAGCCTCAATCTGCAACTGTGCTGTGTTCTGAAACCAATGACCGATACACGCAACTAGGCATACATTGGTTAGGGATCATTCAGGATTTCGAGACGAAGAAAAAGGAGGAGGAAGAAGAAGTGGAGAGAGAGAGAGAGAGAGAGAAAAAGAAAAGGTTCCCCAACTGGGGGACCCCAAAGCGTGCAGAAGAAGAAGAAGAAGAAGAAGAAGAAGAGAGAAGTTCTTGCACATCCTGCGGGCACATGGTGGCTGAGGATCTGGAGGCCTGGTTTCTGGGTGTGCGAGAGGACACCCATCAATGGGACCCGTGGAGCCTAGGGTTAGGGGTCCCAGCATACGAGGCGCATCCTCCAAGGCCCCCCCCGACAATCTAGAAGACTCTGCGCCCGCAATACATGGCATCCGAAATGCTTCAGAACAGCATTCTATAGTGTTCTTGTCTAATCACCATTGATCGCCATTGATCACCCTTCCTCAGCTTACGAGCTTTTTTTTTGTGGGGCCAGGTGGAGCCTGAGCGCCTCCACCGAGCCGAAAGGCCTTTGAAGTTTCATTCCACTTGATCTTTTCTTGGCGTTTGTTTTGCGTAATATAAGGCTTCAGACTTTGCAGAAGGGTAGGTTTCAACTGTCACAATTGCTTTGCAGCGCCACAGAACAAGGGATAGTCGACTGCCGGCACCCAGAGATGCCGCTGCTTAAAGAGCGCCGGTTTAGGGTTTAGGGTTTAGGGTTTTGGGTTCCGACTCCTAAACATCCCTAAGAAGTTAAACGTATCCAAGAGGCACTTGGACGCGTTGGTCACAGCGGCTGTGACTGAGCTCAAGCGGACGCAGCAAATGCCAGGGACGAGGACAGAAGCAGCCAGTTCGGCGTGGAGAATGGATTGCATTCTCGAGCACTGTCGCTAAGCTAGAGATCTTTGCCAGGAATGTTCGCTTCATCCTTTGCATGTTTATTGACGAGTGCCGCCTGAGAAGAGAGAAGGCCTGCAACTGCCTATTTGCAATATTTCAAGTTGAGATTTGGCTGGACTGGAAGCCCACATCCCAAGAAGATTGCATTGGCTTTCTGCCTACTTGTAGAAGCGTGCTGACGCTTTGGAAGCTCTGGAAGCATCCTCCAAGCTGGTGCTTCGCCCGCTCCCCCGGGAAGGTGCAGCGCACGATTGCAGCGCGCCAGTTGAAGGATGCCAAAGCGAAGTCCAAAGAGATTGTCGCGTGCCTCGGTTGGATCAAGGCCGATGTAGGAGCTGGAAATGTGTTGAGTGATGTTGAGTTCAATTTTTTGACTGCCGTTTGCATGGCCCTGCGCTGTCCCCACAGTGCCACCTCAACCCATGGCAGACCTAGATGCCGGGGGTGGGGAAGGGGTGGGGGGGGGGGGGGGGGGGGGGGGGCGGTCAGTAATATTGCGTTCCGTCGCCTGGTCGAGAGAGAGCCGCCAAGCTCCAGCATGCAGGTACTCTGTCAAAGACTTCAGCTCCAACGCCAACGAGAGCATAAGAAAAATCATCGCCGTGACAAAGGCGCTTGCGAATCTGACTTTCTATAGTGATGCCGCCCCATGTGCTTGTCGGTCTTCTGACTGTGACAGTCGCCGCTTTGTCTCTCAGCCCATTCTTGGCGGAGTAGCACGAATAGTATTCATGATTCTCCATTCATCGCTGCCGAAGCTCCTCTGCGGACCCTTGAGAGAGACTGAGAGACTACTTGGAGGAACTTCAGCAGATGCTGGACGCGGTAAAAACAATTCAGCCCGTGGACGTGCCGAGTCAGGAGCTGAAGGCGCAGATGGCAACAAAGAAAGCAAGAGAGTATTCGAGATGTGTGAGCCGAGTGTGCCATAAGTCAGACGTAAATCAAGCCATCGGAGGTTTCCTTATAGGCGTGCCTCAGTTTCTGGGAGCCGCAAACGGGGACAGGCAACTCTTGTGGAGTGCCTGGAGTGCAAGCTGCAGCTCCATGACAATCAAGTCGAGCTTCTCAAGGCACGTCGTGACACTGCATGTAATTAGCCGGCTAGCGCGGCAAAGGGCCTACTGGCTGTCCAGAGTCCTCACCGCTTAGTGTGCAACTTCGGGTTGATGTTGCAGACCGTTGCACTCCCAATGGAGATTTTTGGGATACTAATCTTCTGAACGCTGTGATGTGGGCATTTGCAGGCAGCATCAGGCAGTTCGCAGCCCTTTGTGCAAGAAATCTTTTGTCGTCCTGACTGCTCACAGCCATGACGGGCCCTCGGAACACAGATGTCAAGCCATGCCCCAGATCCAGCATAGCATTGTCCAGGCCATAATCGGAGCAACCGTTGCCCACCTTGCTATGTGGCGATTTGAACGCTGCAGCCAAGCCACAATGTAAATGTCAGCAGGGCGCACCTGGTTCGGAGTTGGGGGCGCGCTAGCTCTTCTCCTTGGCGCATTTTTTCAAAGTCCGCAGTGGCTTTACCGATCTGACTTTGCGTCCGTTGATTACGACTACGTTCGGAATGAGTCTCAGTGTCCAGACATCAGCGTGGGCGATGTTGAGCTACCATGCTTACCTCTGCCACCGACTGCGCTGGGCGATTTCGAGCGCACAGGGTTCCTGGTTTTGCGGCAGGCCGGGTGTTCGGGCATCCTTGTGTTGGCTCTCGCTCCTGCTCCTGCTCTCGCGAAGCATTCTTGTTAGCAAACGTCATATGCCAGCGGTGTCAGAGGCCATTCCGCTTGTTGTTGTGAAGCGGCTCTTCCAGGAAGTCCAGTGCCCCATGGCAAGAATCATTGTTATTTCACTTGTATGATTATTCATATTATAGTGTTATTCTTGTTCAAAACTATTACATATATATATATATATTATATTATCCGGATTCGGTCTCGGGCGTTCCCCAACTTTCCCCCGAGGTACCTTGCAGCCACAGCAACCATCCGACCTTGACCAATGGGTGCCTTGGCTCAGTAAAGCGACTTGCATTCGCTTGCGCTACTTGAGCGGCAAGCCTTCGGAGCTATCTGCAGCACTTCCAGGCCGAAAAGAGGGCCATGAGCAAAGAAAGCATGGACAGGAAGTTGTAGCTCTGGTCACCGATCTCACTGTTGCTAAGGCCCTCTCAGCACGCAATGTTTGGATGGATTCGGAGGCATTCTCGAGTTTTGTGCTACATGCCTCTCGGACCACAGTTCAGCAAGTGGGAACCCAGATGCGTGCGTGATGTGTGACTGCACATGTCCGATTTTTCGCGCGCTTGCAGGGTCTCACGGTGCACAGGTCTCTGGGAGCGGGTTTTGAAAACCCGCTCACAACATCGGGTTTCGGGCGCCGCGACACGCTGCGGGCTCGAAACATTCCTCGATCCTGTTCTGAGATGCCCGAAGCGCATGTTTCGGCGCCGAGACACGCAGTTCGTTCGAGAAGGGTGGTCGCTCAGCTTTTCGCATTTGCGCAAACCCAGGGTTTGCCGCAAAGTACTGCGCAGGTTTTCAAAAACTAACCGTTCTTTGCGTGATGCGAAAAGTGAAGGACAAAAGGACAAACATAAATGCGGAGTGCTGTCCAATAGTTTTTGCCGAGGAAGCCCAAGGTGTAGAGTGTAGTCGGTGCACTTCCGAGAGCACTTCCGAGAGCTCAGGAGCGCAACCCTTTGGGATGCCTAGCGGCGCAGCTCATCCATGGTGCAAGCACAGTCCGCTACGGCAACGAGGCAAGCTGGGCTTCTAAGCATCTAGGCCAATCTAGGCATCCCCAAGTCCCCAAGCTTCTGCGAAACCTAGTGATATATCCGACCTATCCTTTAAATGCAAGTAGATCACACTCTCGAACTACACAGGTTTTCTGCGCACTCTGGAATCCTGGAATCCGGAGGCGGTGAACATGATTCGGCCGGGTCAGACCGGAGCCCGCACGTGGCATTTTGATGTGCAGAGCGCCTCGTCAGCAGCTTAATGTTCAGCTGATGCCGTAGGGCCGCATGGGGCGTGTCAGAATCAGAGCTTACGAGCCCATGAAGGCCCGACCTCCGGTCACCTGGGCATGAGAAGACAGATGCAAGCTTTGGGTTCTTTCTGAGTTTTCGTGATCAGTGCAGAATCACCACAATGCTTTTGGGCGAACCTTCTGGCCGATTTGCGGCTTGAGAGCTGAGGTAACCTTCGGCTTGAGCAATCCCCACGAGGTGGGCGGAAAGTTCCCGGTGAAAAGGGTCACTCAGATTTGAGAACCGACCAAGCTTTTGAGCAGCCAATTCTCCATGAGTTCCATGGCAAGTAGGCTTGCCGCTCGTGCGCTTCTTCCTGCCTTTGGGGCCGCAGGACATGGGTTATCATGGGTTATCATGGGTTGCTTTCCATGAGCTGGGACAGATTGGGACAGGGACTGTGAGCCGACCTTGGGGTCCAAAGTTTGCAGGACCTCACCGCAAATTGGACTGGGGGCTCGCTTCAGCTGCTGCCCCTCGAGGTGCCCGAGCTTCTTTTAGGGTACAGCAAGGGCTTGACGAGGGTGGTCTCAGCCATTGACATCTAGTCAGAAGTCATTTCATGAGATGTTCATGCTGCTCTTGGTTCGATCCTGAGGCGGTGAGACGCTTGCGGCGGAGCTACAAAAGCTGCAGCTCGCATTGAAAGGTGGTAACTACATAGGTTGAAGCTTCGAATGTACAAGCAAAGCCGATGATCCACGACGAGAGGATCTCGCCTACACTGTGCATGGGTGCACAGCAACAGCCAAGTGGCAGAATATCCACCGCTTTGTAGTTTCCTTTGCATGTTCAACAAGTGTGGAATCACAGGCCACATGTCATTGGCTTTGTTTTCGCTGGATTTAAACTGCAAGGCCCGAAGCATGAACCTCAGGCGGCACACGGCACAGCTTTGCACACCTTTAGAAGGCAAATGGTCGACAAGAGAATGTCTGAGAGTCCTTTCGAATTGTGCAAAGCCAATCAGGAAGGACGCTAAGCTCCGAACCAGCAACCCGAGATGTGCATTCATACGGAGCCATCTGGGAGCAGTATTGTTGCCTGAACAAATGGGACTCCTCCATTTCAGGCTTCGTCGACCGCGAGAGGAAGCTGACCGTAGGCGCTGAGTGCGCTGTGGCAGCCGAGGCAGACAGTAATAATAGGGTCTTGACGGAGATGTGTCTGTATTTGTGTTCGGGTCTTGAAGCAGCTCGGCGCTCTTCCTTTCTTTCTGACTCTCTCTCTCTCTCCCTCCCTGTCCGTTTGTCAAAAGTGAACAGGCAGTGGCAGAGACGCCCGACCTTTCGTTGGGAGATATCGTGCTGTGTCTCGGCACCGGTCCTTTGCTGTGTCAGTGAAGCTATCAATGACCCAGGTAGCACTTTGAGAGGCAGCAGCTAGAGAATGTGGGAAGCTGTTGTGTCCTGGTTATGTGCTGTCAACAGTTCGCACAATTCATTTTCGTTTTCTTGTGCTCACTTCACTTCGTTCATGCATTTCGCTAGTAATTACATCTCAGGTGCAGGCAAGGGCTGTCTAACAACATACTCGTAGTTCATGGAGAACCTGTTGCACTGTTGCAAGGTACAGCCCGCTGATTCCCCACAAAACGCAGGCTGTCAAGAAAGGCACTGCTACTTGAACTCCGCTCCTGCGCATGACTTCCACAGCCTCTGTTGAAGCTTCGATTGGCAGCAGCTATAGCGTGGCACTTCAGTCTGCAGAAGGACACTGTCATGAGTCATGACAGCCTGGGCATGCTTCGCGGGTTTGTTGCTCATGTGGCATGCTGTTTTGGCAACAAGGGTTCCGCATTCTCATGTCGGAGGCACGCGAGTGGGCTACCTTGGAAGCCTCTATGATCCAGAGCTGCTTACCCGCTGGGTGCGCAAGGCTTCGGGGCATTCAAGGTCGAGAAATCGTCAGGAGACAACAGCATTGTGATTGTTCCTACTTCCTTGTCAGGAGCCGATACCTTCACAAGCAGATCCCGAGAGATATCGAAGCTTGGAAGTGATCTTCGAATTTTTCAAGAGTGCCTTGCGTGAGAGTTTGCCGAGCTGCTCAGGACTTGCTGACTCGATGCTGTTTGATGTCTTCTGCTTGGCAGGAGCTGCGTGCATTCTGGCGTGATGAGTAGCTTCTGCTCACCTTTGTGTTCAGCAGTATTGCGGGCACTTTATAGAGCTGACAGTGAACAGAGAGTTTTGGCAAACTCTGAGGTTACGACCAAAGCAGCCGCGCATGCCACCACAACCTGAACTGGCAGAGCGCTGCCACACAAGGCCCCGTTCACTCTTTGCAGGGGCTTAGGCATAGCTGCTCCCCGTCCTGAATATGCTGGCGATCTGCAGATCTGGGCCACATGACGTCACGCGCACCAAGTTGACATAAGTTGACAAAAGGGCTGCAGCTATTTGTTCCAGGCATTAGCGATGGCACGACGCCCTGCTTTCCCCAGATTTATCCAGAGCACGACGACGACGAGGCGTCTCCATTCTCTGAGCTCTTTTTGTGACTGTCTCTTGACCGGCAGAGCCTTAGGAAGTGAATAGCCGGAGAAGCTACTTGGCAGGTTGCAGCGCGAGTTGCCAAGAGTCTTGGATACACATTGGCAAGCACCTGGCAGCAGAGCATCCTTCAGGATAGGAAGCTTTCAGCCCGGACAAGCATATACTGTACAGAGTTATGCAGCTGAGTCTGGTCAAGGTTGCTATTGTACTGGTCCAAAACGTGTGAATACACTTCTGCTCCAATCTCAGGAAGTTGATCAACCCATACGGCCCCCGAATGGTGACGTCACGCTGGCTGTTGCACTCCATGCCGTGCTTCAAGGTCTTCTTGGCCCCACTCTATTTGGTCCTGGATTGTTGGTACAGGCGGCGCTAACCAGGCACTGGCCTTTATCCGTTCAGTGCTGACAAACTGGAGTACACGATGGAACTCGCACCTTGGATGGAGCGACACGCGAGGAGTGGATCTGGCTCGACGTTCCTTTTAATGTTGCAAGCTGCCAAGATGTGCTCGATGGGGTGCTGGGATCTGCATAGGGCTCGGCAACGTGAGTCTCAGGAGGGCCATGTTATGCAATGACTGGCTTCAGGGAAGCACAGCGGATGAGTCGGGGACTTCGAAAGGGGGCTGGGGCGACAGGAACCGATGCCTCGGAAAAGGAGGCCCAGAAGAAGACCGAGGAGCAGCTGGCCACCATCACGAACCAGCTGGCAGCTGTGGCCAGGAAGCCCGAAGGCTGCGGTCAGAAGACAAGGAGGTGAAGCTCGTGGCAGACAACGGCGAAGAGGTGGAAGCATGCATGACTAAACCCTGAACTTTAAGGGGTGTTGTCAGCCCCTACATAGCCGCCAAGAACGCTCACACTCGGTTCATGTTTGTCCTGCTGCAGTTCCGTGCTGGCCTTGCTTCGGAGATGGATTCGGGCCGACTCGCAACTTCCACGCGCACAAGGCAGAAGACGAGCATGATCGAGCATGTTTATGTCCTGCTTGCTCAATGTGCACAGGGTTGCCCCGGCACTGCAATTCTGGCTGGACCCCTGCCTTGGCTTTACAACGTCGACCTTGCGGACAAATGCTGGCAATTCTGACTCGACAGATGCGCAGCTGCGTCCCAGTGACGAATCCTTCAACATTTCACGCAGCAGTGGTAGGGGGATCTATATCATGGCTGACCCTACCTCTGTTCTGGGAGCGCTCCGGCAAGAAGCACAGGTCAGACAGACCGTCGCACTGCAATGTCCGATTGCTGAGTCTTTTCCCCTCGGTCCGAACCGCCCTTGCGCTGGTAGTTAGTTAGTTTTTTTGAGAAATTTGGCTTTTTCAGGATGCCGCGCGCGCGAGCGACGCCTCGAGAAAAGTCACTATGCAGTACCGTGCGAGATTGAGCACCCTAACTCCTAACGTTCGGGCATAATTGTGGATGCCATTGCGGCTGCCACAAGCGACAGAATGATGAGGTATGGAGGAGTATAGACTGAGGAGTTTGGCTCAAGTGTCGCAAAGCGATGTGTTGTGTAGCTGTTGGGTATCATGCAAGTTGCTTGTTTGGTCATGTCCCAGACGTGTATGTCCTCACCAGCTTGTGCCAGGCTACAGAGGGGAAGCTTTCGGATCCGATGTTGCCAGCGCTTCGAATCATCAAGGCTGGGGCCGGGCCAGAAATCACATATTTTGATTGATAGCAGCTGTGCTTCTCATGTTCTCCCGCGCCCCCACCTGATACTGCAACATACTGCAACATTCTACAACACGTGTAGTGTCCTGTAATGTCCTGTACTTCACGCTGTTGTGTTATTGTCTTGCTGCTGCTGTTAGGATCGCTGGGATTCGCTGAAGCATTTCTCGCTCTACGCGCTGTACCTGGAGTGCCACTTGGAGCTGGACACTAATGAGACAAGGAGTCAGAAGGTGTCGTCAAACTACTGCCGATACTAATTCTGATGATGGTGCTGGTAGGGAGTCTTGTGCAGTTGGCCCCTCACACGTCTTCAAACAAAGGCGAGCAAAAGCAGCTTGACTTCGGCAGAGACCTCAGCACATCTGGAGGGGACCGGGACAGGGATGAATCAGGATGGCAGATGCTTTCGGCGCAGCAATAATCTTTCCGGTTCTGAATGGTCGCTGCCAAAAAACAAGCCAAAAGCTGACCTAGTGTTCACTGTAGGATTCGAAGCTTGTTGTTGGTCCGCAACCTCTGGGAAAACCCTGCAACATTTCAGTTGCATACTTACAGAAGGATTAACCCTCAATCCACATTTCCAAATCAAGCTTTGCCCGAAACCTGAAATAGACGCTCAGAAGACTCAGACACGTGGCTCTTTTGTCAGTCCTTCAGTGGCATGTCTTGTCCCACCCAAGTGAGGCAGACATTCAAACTTTCAGACAATCAGACACTGAAGACATCATTCAGACAGTCAGGCATTCAGACGCTCAGCCAGGCAAACGTTCAGACACTCAGACACTCAGAATCCGGACCGAGACAACCCCCTTTCGAGACCCTCCGTTCTTCAATCATTCTCACGAGTTTTGCCTGCACAGAGCCTTTCAGCTCCGGCTTCTCCCAAGTACATCCCAAGCACCCCAGGCACAACAGTGGGGAATTTTTGGAGCTGACTGTCATTAAGTGTTTGTCCGAAGTGCACGCTCAACTTGTCAACCAAAGGCAGCAGCGACGACGAGCACTTGGCGTATTTGGTTCGAGCGTCGAACGTTCGCTTCCAAGCTGGTTGCTAAGGGTGGTTTGCTTGGCTGGGGCACACTTACACGTTCACTTAGGCCCAGATCGATCAGATTCTGCAGATCGACAAGGACACGACTGTCAAGCCAGGCAGCAGTAGTAGGCGGCATTCACTAGGATTCTCTTGCAGAGGACCGAATCATCTCCCACGACTCCATGGTGCCCGGACTTTGCCACATGCTTGGCGCAACTCTTCTGTTGTCGCGACCAGTGCGTTGACAGGTAACAGGTGAGTTTTAGAAACTTTAGTATCTTTAGTCTTTGACTTTCCAAAACCTTGAATCCGTTCCACCTGTTCAGGCTCAAGGCCATGCACTAACGTTCACTCATGTCGGGCCAGCCTAGATATCGAGACATGCCAACAGCAGCCAGTGCATCTCCAGTCAACATGTGTAAAACACCTGATGGTGCCTTCTGCAGCACATGAGCAGGGTGTAGAGATGTCCGCTTAAGGATCGACCAACTTCTGAGCTTTGAGCAAGAAAAGCTTGCACTTGCCTGTGGCCTGATCATATTCCGCAGGGGGAACAGAGGGGAACCGAGCCGCGAAACGTCAGAACCAAGCAAAGGAAGCAACGAACATTGCCCTCGAAATGAATTCGAGCTCCATGCCGCCATATGAGTTCCCAGGGCAAGGGGCTCTTTCGCTGGTGTCCTACGGCCGTTAGCTCCGACACCCCTCCCAGGCGGGTTCTCACTGCCCAAGACTGCAAGATCAGCTCAGGCTTCGCAGGCTTTTGCAAGCTTTGAACAACATCCAGCCTTCTGACAATCCGATTGTGCCCTCCCTGTCCCTGGCTTCCCTGCGTTGCAAAGCATCGGTTCCAGGCATCATGGCGCGCATGATCCAGGTTAAGGGTGATCACCCGCAAGGCTCCGAAACCTGATTCAGACACCTTCAGGAACATGATGAAACATGACAGTGTTTGCATAGTATGCTGGCGTGTGTCCTCCTTGAATCTGAGGCTTGGCGCTGTGCACGCGGATATGGCTCATGCAAGGGACTCAGGGCATGGATTTCGCGTAGTGGCCATCTGGAAAGGGAGCCAGCCGTCTTGTGTATCCATGCTGTTGACGAAGGCAATCCATGGAGAAAGAGTTCGGCAAAGTGGCACACTGCAAGAAGCCGCCGACAACAGGCAGGCATTGCACAAAAAAACGAGCAGCATGGGGGTGGGCCATGGAGCCGCCGGATGTGGATGTCATGTCAGGCGACCCGGAAACGGATGTCGCCTTCGTCCAGTTTCAAAGCCAGCAGGCTTGTGGGATCGTCGGGTCATTGACTTTTTTTTGTGCCGCCGCAGTGGGCCGGAGGATGCAGACCGGGCGGTGGAGGCCCTGAGGCAGGGCCTCACACTCAGCACCACCTGGCAACTTGGCGGTTTGCTGGACAGGTTCCTTTCCTTCCTTCCCTCTTGCATGCTTCGAGCCAGCAAGACCAACTCATGCCTGGTCCAGTTCAGGCAAGGCATCACGCTGAACATCAGAGGCGCCGCACTGCTGCACTTCTGACATGATTCTTATAGCTTTGTGGCTTCGTGGGCCGGTGTAGCTGACAGTACAGTATGACGGATTCGCAGCGTGACAGCGCGGCAAGACTGCTACCAGTAGCGAGGAGACAGCAGCAACGTTTTTTTGCCTGAAGCGGAGCACAATCTCTCAACCCGACCAGCAGAACATGTCAAAGACATGTCAAGAATTGTCAAGGCAGAGGGGCTCGTTTCGTCTTGGACTTTTGGACTCTTGGACAGCCTAGGATTGGAAGCCTGGTGAAGGAGGCAGGGGTGGAAGCAAGCCCAGACTTCCGGCCGCACCTGTTGACGTTGGTGGACGGCCGCACCTGTTGTCGTTGGTGGATGATGCTTTGGGGATGCTGTTGGGACTGGTGCCTGGTGCGACCATGTGGGACCATCCCCCTCCAATTTTGCGAAACTTTGTAGCCGACCAATACGGATTCGGGGGTGCAGTCGCACAGGAGAAATGTTTCCCCGAGGAGCCATGCAAAACGTTACATGCGGAAGACATTTGGGTTCTTAGCCTTGAGGGCATTCTCCGGATTCTTTTTTCCGAGCGCTTGTGCCGATTAGTTGTTCGCTGTACTCTGATCGATCTGCAGCCTTCTCGGAGTCCTGATGAGAGTTTGAGTGTTTGGCTATACATACATTCGTACACATACATATCTATATTGATTTATGTATTGATATCTATATTTATATGCGCTCAGGCGTGAAATTCCGTGAAATTCCTCCACAAAACGCTGGGATTGCTCGCGATGGCAACATGTTGGGCGTGAAATTCCATGAAATTCTGAAATTCCTGGAGCAACACCGCAAAACGCAGGGACGCAGGCTTAGGTTTAACGATGATTTTAGGGTTGAGGGCAGGTTACGGAACCGTTATGAACCTTTCATTCGGATTGTGCCACGTTTTTGTTCCGAGTTCATCCTATGCGGTATCTTGTTCTTCACTGAGGGGCTCTCCTCGCCCTCACCTGGGCCTCCCCCAAATCCAGAGCTTGGAAAGTGTTGGGGAGAGTCAGCGATTTGTTGTGGATTTGAGGTGCATGGAGGTTTATATAGAGGTTGGAACTCGATGTTTGGGAATTTGGGAAGATACGTTTCTGGTTCACTGTTGTTTAACTTTCCTCTCCCCAAAAGTGAGACACTGTTCAGCGCCCAAAGCCACTTCGGCTGTGAGGAGTAAGCCCAGCCACAAGGGAGGCTCTGGCCGTGGCAGCCCTACCCAGCAGGTGCTCGGCACCAGGGAGCACTTGTCACATCGTTGGCCGGGTGTGGGGCGCAGCACGAGGGCGAGGAGACATACATGGCTGTGGGTCAACTTGACCCGCATCCATGTGGTGACAAGCTGCGAATGTTGGCCGCTCACTGAGCGGCCCATTTGCAGCGAGAATCGGATGTGGTGTTCCCCATTTCTGTGGAGTTCATTCACATTCTGCTTGTGGTGTGTTTTGGGTGACCCACCGAAGTCATCTGAAGCATGCCACATTCCCTCCTCAATGTCAGGGCGTTTGAGGCCAACCCACTTGGTGTCGAGTGGATGACAGTGAGACGATGGGCTAACAGTGCTCACTGGGCGCCCTCTGATCCCCTCGGGATTCTCCGAAGGGGTCAGCTCGTGTATGCTAGCAGGGGAGGCCATTGCGGGCATGTCAGGTGATTCAACTTGCTCGGTCTTGCCTTGTGGTCGACGCGTCCATGCGTCTCAATTGTTTCAATAGGTCTGCAGGGCCTTCGTTCTTTCAGTTGTTCACCGTGGGAGGAGCTCTCAGAAAGGCCCAAACGAAGCTCGCTGAAACCGTTGGATGGGGCATGGCTCCATTCTCCCATCCAGCCCCTCATCAAGCCATATGTGCCCCAAGTCATCCAGATGACCCGGATGCTGCAGAGTATCGCGCAGAGTATCCGGAGTCAGCATCTCTTAGTCTATATATATATATACTACACAATCTACACAGCGTGTAGGCCAAACATGTTCGTTGAGCCACACACGAAAGCAACACCAAATGGAATAGTTCCATGCAGCCGGCTTTGGTTCTAGAGCAGAAGGGGCTACCTCAATGTCGCAGACACAAGGGGGTGCAGGAGAGGCAAGCTTACTCTAAACTTGGCAGGGGTGATAACGGTCGAATCCAATACAAAAAGGTGTGGAACAGATAGCCTCAGATCCCAACATGCACAAAGGGTGGTCTTAGTTCCACGTAGCATCGGTTCGATAGCAGGTAAGCCGTGTTTTCGAGATAAGGCGTAAAAACGCCTGGAATAGTGAGCTCTAATCTCCAACCGTTACGATGGCTGCCCAACACGAGGCCTCAAAAAATGGAATGTGCACAATATAGCCCTTAAGCCCAAAATTCAGAAGATGGGGGAGGGGAGCGGCTGATAAGTGGCGAGTCGATAGTAAACATGAAGAAGCCCTGAAGTCAGAACGGAACCCAAGCCATCAGTAGCTATCGCCACAGTCTACAACACGACCCCGCTTTGGCAGATTAACTTTATTTCTCAAGAGCATAGCAATGGCACAGCCAAGGCTCCAGTTTCGTGAAGTGGCAGCCAGAGACCGTGGACGAGCCTCAGCTGCACCGGAAGCTCCATCCCCGAACCGCCTAAAAATATTCTGATTATTATGGTGCAACGGTTTATCTCTGGCATTGCTAGAGTCGGATAGAGTTATGTTTGTCGAAGACCCTGGCACGGAAGGACTCTCGCAGCTTTCTCACCAACAACCGCCCGGCTCGAAGCCGAAGTGGTCGCAAGGACGACAGGCCATGCGAATGAACAATTCTTTGATTCAACAGCAGAACAGATGCGCATGACACGGTGGCACATTTTTGTTGGGAGTAGTTGAATACCGGCTGAATAGTAGTCAATACCTTGCCGTGACGTGATTGCGAAAGAAAAACGGAAGAGTCAAATTCACCAATATGTCGATCTGTCTCAAAACAATCTATCTGTTGCCTGTCAGGCGAAGTGACAGAAGAGAAGACAGACGCGATGACCGTCGCGACGAAAGGCGGGGCGACCGCCGCGATGACCGAAGAGACGACCGAAGCTACCGTGACGATCGGCGAGACGACCGTGACCGCAGGGACGATCGTGATCGCCGTGACGACCGTGATCGCCGCGACGACCGTGATCGCCGCGACTACCGTGATCGCCGAGATGACCGTGATCGCCGAGATGATCGTGATCGCAGGGATGATCGTGATCGTCGAGATGACAGGGACCGACGGGACGATCGCGATCGCCGGGATGATCGGGACAGAGACTCCAGGAGAGATGACCGCAGAGACGATAGAAGATACGATGGTCGTGATCGCCGAGATGACCGCAGAGACTCCAGAAGACGAGATAGCAGTCGTTCCCGAGATGACCGACGAGATGAGCGAAGGCACGGAGATTCAGATCGTGACTACGATCGTCGGGGTGACCGCAGAGACGACAGACGTGAGGACCGCAGGGATCGCAGGGAGGAGGATCGGAGAGATGACCGGAGGGACGAGAAGGATGATCGGAGGAGCGATCGCTATGAGCCTCGTGGTCCAGATGACGGCGAAAGTGATAGAGCTGGGAGGCTGGAACCTGAGAGTTTGCTGATCCCATAACTTGAGCCGTCCGTGAAATGTGTGACAGTGCATGACAGTGTGACAGTACCATGATGTACCATGCTCAGGTCGCAGCGAAACGGCCATGATGGCCGCGATCTGGAAGACTTCGACCCTGCGTCCATGCAAGAGGAGCTTCGGCGGCAGCGGGAGGAGCTGAACGCCTCGAAGATGCGAAAACTTGATAGCCGTGCTCGATGAGCTCGCTGACCAAAGCTCGGATCGGCAAGCTGTCAGAACGGCTACATGGAAAATGGGCGTGTGCACTCGAGTCATACTGCCACAGCTTTGATGACCCACTGCAATCTACAGTCGCACTGCAGCTGCTGCGTGTTTCCAAAGTTCAGTGTCACTGTTCTCTCCTGAGCGTAGCCGCAGCCAACTGCCAACTTGAAGCGTGAAAAGCGCACAGGTTACGACCTGCTTCGCGAGAATGCAGAGTTGCGTAAGATGACGAATTCGCTATCACCTCAGCTGCATGGCGAGCTGTGTGGACTTGAGTTGTTTCAAAGACGAAAGCAGCAAAGCTGAGGTACCAGCTGCATGTCTTAATGCTGTACCAGGGGAAGAACATCTCCGATGCTAGCATAGGCACGTGTGCATTGCATGCTCCTGTCATGATGCTTGACCGCCTGGAGCGCTCGTCTTGTGAAGTTGGCGGATCAGGCATGTCAACTGAAGTGGACGATACAGGCTCCGAGCTAAGACAAGAGCAACTTATGTTTGGATTTAATGGCTTTGGAGGTGAAGACTGTGTGCCATGCCAAGTTTGCATGGTAATGCCTTCCGAAGTCTCACATCGTGTTTGACCCCCCCGTCCCCCCCTTGAATTGCAATCACATGCTGGACATGATCTGCGGCCATGGCCCCGCCCAAAGCAGGACGAACTGAACAGGACGCTTTCAACGTAAGTGTTCCACTCTGGGGTACAAGCACTGCAGCCCTGCAGTGCCGGAACTTCCTTGCTGATTCGATGCACCCCGCAACATTGTAACATGTCAGAGGTATCATATCGCGAATGCAACTACCCACTGCTCTGGCACGAGGATAGCAGAAGCTGCGCCAGTAACCTTGAGCAGTGACTGCCATGCAAGCTTTGGATGGTTTCAGGTTCCAATTGCCCTGACCATGCGACGAGTTGTTCTTCAGCACAAGCCGCAATCAAGTTTGCACCAAGGCTTGGCAGCTCTCGAAGGCGGCGCTATCCTCGGACATGTTCTGGACATATTATGGTACGTTTAGGCCGAAGATTGACTGAAGCTGGGCAAACACCAGAAGGGAGAAGATGCTGAACAAAAGTTCGACGGCTAATAACGTAAACCTACGACGGTTCCTGTAATGGTTTGTATTGAAGTAGAAATTGCTAGTAAAATCCCGATGTTCCATCACTTTGTTTGTGATCAAAGATATGATGGCAAAAGAAATTTCATTAGCAATGTAGAATTCCAGGGTTCGCTTCGCCTTCATCGTAAGAATGCTGCCATGAAGATTAGCGAAAATATGCTCTGGAAGCGTCGAAACTTTGAATCTGAAGCAATGCTGCCTTTAGCAGAGATCAACACCAGTATAATCTTCTATCTGGATCCAAAAGGACCGGTCAGCAAAGGCCCTCTGAATCTGAATATGAATTCAAATGGAAGGGCCTTTGAGTTCATACACATCACACATCACAGCATGTTGAGGGTGAGGAGTAGAGCGTCCATCCAGCAAACTTTCGCAAAGACGCATAGCGCCAGAAGGCTTTTGCATGCATGGCACTCGCACTCTTGAGTTCTAGTGATTCTAGTCTCGTGATGTTGACCATAGCACTTTTGGAGCGCATGTGTCAAGGAGGCAAAGGGAGTCTGAGTGCAAAAGCATCCCCCGGCCTCCAGACCAGGTACAGCCCCGATGATGACGTCGATGTAGAAAAGTGGACGGCCCATTTGCCGAAACGACGGGAGCCTTGCCATCCAGAATCAAACTTCACAACATGGGGCGCAGGCAATCTGGGGCAAGGTCTTGGCTTCGGCTTAGGTTACGCAATTTGTGCACAAGCCACATGCAGAAAGAACCCCGTTTCTGCGGGGCGGAACACCGTCAAGGACTTTTGTGAACCATAAAGTAGCTGTGCAGAGGAGACCGGCACCCAAGGCGTGAGGGTGTTCCAGGCCACATGGTCTCACTGCTTTCAAAAGCTTCAAACATCAAGACCGGCACCACTCACCCGAATTCACCACTCACTCAGCTGGATTACTGTGGCGGGTTCCTGAAGAGGTGTAAGGTTTTCGTCGAGGCACAGGCAGCTCGTGTCGCCTCAAGCTAGTTTCCCTCCGGTCCGGGCGAAGCCCTGCCGGGAACGACCAGTCCGACTTGGCGTTAAAACCAGAACACGACCTCCAGCTTTGGACAGGAGCATGTTCATGCCGCTTCATACCTCCGAAGGTTCGAGACATTTTCTGAGAGAGATAGAGAGGGAGAGAAGACCTCTCGCAAGAAAGAAGAGAGTTATAGGAAGCATGAGAGAAAGAAAGATTGAGAGGGAGAGGCAGAGTGAATCTCCCACTTTATTACAACCATTCCCTCGTCCATCAGCCGGAAAACCCTTCGCTCCTTGCTCAGAGTGGTTGCCGGGATTTCCATTTCACCCAATCGGAGAAATCTAGGAGGGGCCTTCGGGCCCTGTAAGCCCTACGCAAGAAGGAAGGAAAGAAACAAAGTGACCATCGTTCGGGGGTACAGGCAGGGCAGAGGATGTTGGTCGGAGGTTTCGCCTTTTGAGCCCTGTGCAGGATACGGTGAGAAAAGAGAGTCTATGGAGGGCCCGATGTTTGGAGACGCAACATTGGCCTGGCTCGTTTCGCACGGGATGTGTTGACGGAGCGCCTGGAGCGCAGGCTCGGAGTGAGCAGCCAAGCAACTCTCTAAGCAAGAGGTAAGCAAAGAAGGGCCGTCGTGAGGTTTCGCAGCTTTTGGAGAGGGGAGCACAGCCTAATCAGATGTTGAGTCTTGGGCTGCCGTGAGCTGAGGGTTGTGGAGCTTGGAAATGACATGCCGTGGGCCACTCAGGCCCGCCCCCGCACACAACACTCCAAAACCTGGCACGATTCGCCGTCGCCATGGCGACGCCGGCCACTCCAGCCTGCCTGGTGCAGGTCGAGCCCAGGCATGATGGATCGAGGGTAGTTTAACTTGAGATGTTTGAGACTTGGACACAGACGAAAAGTCCGGAGTATTGCTGCTTGCTGCTTAATGCTTCGTTTTCGTTTCCAGGCCACCAGCGGTGCGCTTGCCACTGGATGTTGCAAGGCCACCGGGCATGCTGGTCTTTGCAAATCACGTGCCAGTGAAGTTTGGACGAACTTCTTGGCGCAGGCCCCGCATTTACGTGTATTCTCATATTGTCATCACAAAACAAACATGTTTGGCGAAGTACACGCCCCCCTTGTGCATGTAGATTCAGTTGGCTTAAGGTCCTGAGGCGAGTAGCCAGGATCCTCTGTGATGCACATGCAGCAAGCACCTCAATGCGAAAAAGGCAAGACTCAGCTATTGAACATGTAAAGCCAACAAGAGTCTCGTCGGCCAGATCACGTTTCTACACCTCCATGCCAACGTTGAACACGTCAGGTCTTGTCGCCAAAGCACCGTTCGCTGGAGGAGGTGCCCATCAGGTTTTAGCTTGGCTGAGCTACATTCTACAGCCCAAAAGGTGCCTGGCACAGCTATCAGATTCAGCTTAGCTGCTTAGCTTATGTTGGATCAACTTAAGCAGGTGGGTCCCCCTAAAAAACGACAAAGTTGGGACCGCGCTCTTGCTGCAGGGGAGGGGGGGGGGAGTGGGGTTTGCGCCACTGCTGGACTCTTCTATTTTCGACCCTGGTTGCCGGGAGTTCAGGCAATCGGAGAAATCTAGGAGGAGCTTGGGGCAGGGACAGAACTGATGCATTCTGATCTCCGACCTGGTCACGCGAGTTTTCTGTTTCAGGAGCGCACTTAGAGCGCATGGCCTTCGAGCCGTATAAGCCCTACGCAAGAAGGAAGGAAAGAAACAAAGAGCAACACTCTCTAAGCAAGAGGTAAGCAAAGAAGGGCCGTCGTGAAAGCCCTCCAAACCCTATAATAAACCCTATAAACCCCATAAACCCGAAAGACCCTAGAAACCCTAAAGACCCTAGACCCTATAAACCCCAGAAACCCCAGAAACCCTATAAACCCTATAAACCCTATAAACCCTAAACTCTAAACCCTAAACTCTAAACCCTAAATCCTAAAACGCGCACAGCACCTGACTTGAGCGGCTGCAGGATCAAACATGAGTTCAAGACGAAACGTTAATGGCAAGTGCTTGAAACTTTCTGGGGGCTTCATCCTGTCTGTGACCTTTTTGCAGAGCAGCCCTGGTCCTTGTTCAAACGAAGGTCGAGCCACTGAGGTCTGAACCTTCGCCACAGCCATCACCACCGCCATCATCACCACCTGATATTCAGCGCTTGTGGTCAGGGTTGAGGGTTAGAGTTGGGCTTTAGGGTTTAGTGTTTGGGGGTTTGGCGCATTATGATGACGACACCTGCGACTTCGGGTGCTTGGCCACAAATGACTTCCACCACATCGTTGCATCCTACAATGGCGAGTACGCCTGGGGAAGGCCTCGCTTGCTGCAGCTTCAAGTGCGCCGAGGGCGTCAGGCTTCCTACGGCCCAGGCTTTTCGGCCTTCTAGGCTGTCGAAGCTTGGGCTTCAGGGTTGTGAATGGGCACCCCAACCACCCCACCCCAATGCTTTTCATGCTATTAGGTTCTACATGTTTGTCGGCTGATCGTAGGTGAGGAAGTGGGACTTTTACTGCAATTCCCTTGAGCGCCGCTATAGTTGGCAAACGGGTTTGGGCTCCTGCGGCTGCAGCCCTAAAAAGCAGTCGTGGCAGATGCCCAGAATGTCTGCGCCCTGCATCCTCCGTTTCCTACACACTTCCTCACCCAAAACACCTAAAATCCCAACCCCTTTCCCGCCACAAAAAGCAAGGTTTCAGGGCTTAGAGACAACAGGCTTGCAAGAGAGGGTTTAGAGGTTAGAGGGTTTAGAGGGTTTAGAGGGTTTAGAGGGTTTAGAGGGTTTAGAGGGTTTAGAGGGTTTAGAGGGTTTATAGGGTTTGGGGTTTAGGGTGATTACAATCTGCGCCATGTTGTCTTGCTTACTGACTGTTGTTTGGTCATGGGCCTCCCGGTTGTTTGCCTTCCTCTATCAGCTGTGGCCACGCACTGGTTCACAGCCCGACGGCACAGACTGGCCTGATGTAGAACTGGGTTGTTCAGAAGTCACGCCCGTGCTTGGTAAAACGTCTGTGGGTGAGTCAGCAGAAAGTTGGGTGTCGCAGCACAACTCTGCCGCTGGAAGCTCCGCTGGATGTCTAGAACCCTTGGATGACTTGTGCGAAAAGAAACCCATTGGTGAGCTCTTGGCAGTGGCCCAAGATTTAGAGCTTTTGAGTGGTTACGAAGCAACGCTGCACTTCTTGTTGTCCAGAGACACAAGCGACAAGCTGAAGCTGTCCTGCAGAACGGCTCTCCTTTGTGTGCAAATGGCACAGCAGAAAGGGGAAGAAACATGGTGCTTCTGCAGCCGTGCAATAGCTGCGGCAGGCGTGGATTCATATGAGGAAGCCGACAGGAGTGAGAGTGCCACAGTCGTAGTTGACGCTGAAACTTTGCGCCACATGCGCGCCTTTGCTTCTAAGCTGTCTGTGTCTGTGTTGTCCCAACTTTTGAATCGGGTGGGGGACCACTTGCCCCTGCATCGAGAAACCTTTGGAGATTGCCGCCGTGGACCCTGTGCTGTGTGTGGAGAACAAGGAGACATGATTATGACCTTTTGCAGCGACAAGCACGCGCTGCGCATGGCCTGCGCAAGAAAGTTGTTGCCACGGTCGCTTCGCTGTCCTTCTTGCCGGTGTGATTGGCGGCAAGACATGATTGACATGTTCGAATCAAGAAATTGAACTGACAGGTTTTTTCTTTGACATGCGCGCGTTCTCTCTTGACTTGGCCATCGATTGCACAGCTACAAGGGGCCGATGGCGTGGGCGTGCTGGGTCTTTTTTACCTGGGATGGCGGCAAGAGCGCTTGGTCATGATGTGCTGCGTCTCGCCTGGTAGCAAATCTTCAAACACGATGCTTTGAGTACAGGTGCCTAGTCCTGGGCTACTGACATAATCTGCCCAGAATCTCCGTTCAACGAAAACCCCAAACCCTGAAACCATGTAATCTGCCGTCAGGAGATGCGCGCTTCGGGTCGGCGCGAGTTGGGCGAGCCATGGATGGCGGGCCACCCCAGAGGTCCAGTTGCAAAAGGGTTTAGGGTTTAGGGTTAAGCCCCAAGCCCAGATGCAAAAAGAGTTCGGGTTTAGGGTTTGGGCATCAGCGGCGGGGCTCCAAACTCGGTAGACGCCCTACACCTAGGCCACTAGACCCTTGGTGCTTTTAGGGGTTAGAGCTTGAGCTTGGTGGCTTGTGTGATCCTCGCTGCCTTTTTTGACCCTTGATCAAGTTCCCCCCGCCCCCCGCCGTGGCTGGCCAGGAGGGACAGCTGGAACAGTGTGCACATGATGATGCTCCCCCCAAAGCAGACAGAATGAGGCATACAGGTAGGCAGGGGCTCTAGTGGCTTTTAGTTTTGGCTAGTCCGGTGGGCGGTGCTTGCATGACAGGTTCCTGTCCTGGGCGCCTTCCAAAAAAAAACTGAGAATAGAGCTGCTCAGGCCATACCCTGCCTGTTTATATACCCAATTCAGCCTTGAATCCCAAACCCCACACCACCCCCTACACCGTAAGCTCTCGACCTGAGCTGCAACGGAATCCTCACGCCGCCACTCCTCATCTCCATCTGCAAATTCTTTTCGCGCCCACCGAGGATGAGCGCTACCTCTCATGCTGCTTCAAGGGCACTGGTGAGGTGAAGAACGTGCCTCTGGCCGAAGTTAGGTGTAGCAAAAGCTTGAGTCAGCACTGCCAGCCATGCTTTGAGGCTTCAGGAGAACCCTGAACCTGTGCTTTCAGAGACCATGGAAGGGGTCTGCGCGGAATAAGTGCGATGCGGTTGTCGGTGGCCTGACGCTCCAGATTCGGTGTTGAGTTCGCGTATGCGGGTCTTGGGCTTGGGGTTCGATTCGGCGGTGTCTCACTTCCACGGTCCTAAGGATGGTTTTGACATGCATGTGCGGTCAACGTCGTGCTGGGCCCTCCTGCACCGAAGAAGCAGCACGCTCGAAGCCTCCTGAACTGGTCCTGTTTACAGCTTGGGGGATCTTGGGATCCCTGAGCCCTAAACCCTAAACCCTAAACCCTAAACCCCCCCCTCGCAGCACACTGCCCAGATCACAATCAAGAAGAAGGATGCTCGAGGGGCCAAGTAAGTCGCTTGGAACTCCATTCAGAACCCCTCCTCTTTTGTTTGTTTTTGGCAGGCGGCGTGGACGAGGCACGGCTCCACGCATAAGTTTGCGAGCTGACTGGTTGTTTGTTTCTGCTAGGAGAGATACAAACTGTGACTTGGCTTGCAGACGTGAGGATGTGTCATCCATGTGCAGGGGCCATGCTACTCACTCTCTGCTTGGATGGGCCCGTGCTTTTTTTGCTTAGCCAGACGCAAGAAAATGTAGCTGCTTGCGCTGCTTGTGCTTCTCGGGCCACAAGCAGCCCAAACGATCCAAGCGATGGCAGTCAGCCCTGGGTTTGCTGAAATGGCTTGGCTGAGCTTCGAGAGGCCGGAGTCACTGCCGTCGGGGTGCATGTTGCTTGTTCAACGCAGCCGACGCAGCCGTGTCCTCCTGCGCAAGCGGGGAGTGACGCTGGGCTATACAGCTGCTGCGTGTGACCGCAGCTGGAAAGATTCGCAGTGGCAAGAGGTGCTCTTTCTCCTTCATACTTTGCATGTGGGATTCTTGCTGGTCCATCTCGTCACGTACAGCCCGGCGACCAGCCTGTCAGTGCCCGTGTTTTTGCCAAGGTGCAAAGCTGCTGATATCGACGTTACTGAACACCTGAAGCCCCATGTTGTACTCTACAGCGCTGCGCTGCCGTCAGCTCTTGCGAAAAGGCTGCCTTTGTGTGCAAATGGCACAACAGAAAGGGGGAGAAACATGGTGCTTTTGCCGCCGCGCAATAGCTGCGGCAGGCGTGGACTCATGTGAGCCGACAGGAATGAGAGCGCCGCAGTCGTAGTTGACGCTGAAATTTTGCGCCGCATTCGCTCCTTTGCTTCTAAGTTGTTGTCTGTGTTGTTCCAACTTGTGAACCGGGTGGGGGACCACTTGCCCCTGCATCGAGAAACCTTTGGAGATTGCCGCCGTGGACCCTGTGCTGTCTCCAAAGCCCCCCAACCCCAGCCTGCCATCCCACACCCTGCAATCCCTGAAGCGGCCCATACTAACCCCTCCCCCCTCGCACCCCCCCCCCCCCCCCCCCCCCAAAACAAGGTCTTCGGGACCCAGAGAGTGCAGGTTCAAGGTTTCCAGAGTTTCAGCGCATGGAGTTCAAGTTTGAGGCTCCAAGCTTTTGCTGGGGTTTAGGGGCCTAGGCATTGGGGTTGAGGGTTTAGAGGCTTCGCAGGCTCCAGGCTCAGGGAATGAAAGCTCCCCAAATCACAACACCTCCACCCAAAAAAGCAGAGATCTTGATAGTGCCACAAGAGCGAAACAGAAATACGGCGGGGAGGCCGAGGTAGGGGATTCCTGGTCCAGGGTCGGGTTTGGAGGTTTCCTGGAGGTGCGGTTTTGATATTGCCCTCACAGCGAAGCTGAATTCTCAGTCTCGCTACCCCTGTGCCTGTCGCGAAGAGGACGAGATGTTGCAAATCCCTTCGCCGCTCCCTGGCAGGCTTCATGCCCAGATTACCCGCAGTATAGTGGCCTTTGCCCCGTGACTGTGTCGGGTACGATCCGCAAGCCGGCAGGTAAGGGGAAAGCAGTTCGAGCGGCGTCACAGGGGGTTGTGCTGAGGCCTCGCACAAGAAGCTTGGACTTGCAGGCCTGTTGTCTCTAAGCCCTGAAACCTTGCTTTTTGTGGCGGGAAAGGGGTTGGGATTTTAGGTGTTTTGGGTGAGGAGGTGTGTAGGAAACGGAGGATGCAGGGCGAATAAATTCTGGGCATCTGCCACGACTGCAGTTAGGGCTGCAGCCGCCGGAGCCCAAACCCGTTTGCCAACTATAGCGGCGCTCAAGGCAATTGCAGTAAAAGTCCCACGTCCTCACCTATCCTCACCTACGATCAGCTGACAGACATGTAGAACCCAATAGCTGATGAAAGCCATTGGGGCTGAAGCCCAAGCTTCGACAGCCTAGAAGGCGTAAAAGCCTGGGCCGTAGGAAGCCTGACGCCCTCGGCGCACTTGAAGCTGCAGCAAGCGAGGCCTTCCCCAGGGGTACTCGCCATTGTAGGATGCAACGATGTGGTGGAAGTCATCTGTGGCCAAGCACCCGAAATCGCAGGTGTCGTGATCATAATGCGCCAAACCCCCAAACACTAAACCCCAAAGCAACCCTGACCACAAGCGTTGAACAAAAAAACCCTTACCTTACACACCGAAGGATGAACCCTTAACACTAAACCCTATTGACCTCGATCTCTAAATCTTTAGTTTGGGTATTGGGCACCACAGGGCTTACTTTGCTGAGCTTGCTCTTAAAATTGTTTTCCGGTTGTCTAAGCTTTGAATTTCGAGGCCCTGGCCGCTTGGCTGATTTGAAGGCGAGGGCCCATTTTCTCTTAATTTTCATTTTTTAACTGTTTTTTCCTTCGCCTCCAGTTGCAAGAACTGTCAAATAAGAAACTTGCTTCGACCACCTGTTGACCCTGCAGGGCTACTCTGTGGTGCTGGGACGTCTGGGGAAAGGCACATTCTCTGCGGGCCGGCTCTGGGGATACTCTGCAGGATTCACACACTGCATATTTGGTTATGCACTCTATGGGGGGGATACTGCGCGACATGTCTGCGATGGCATGGGGTGGGGAAAACCATATGCCAAACTCTAAGAATGTGCTCCCGAACCAGTCGGCAAGCGGGCAGTCCATGACCAGCCAAGACCCTCCGGATTTGGCCCTTGGATTTCAACCTCTAGCCAAACAAGTTGGGACTCCAAAACCTACAGGGCGGGAGGGGGGGGGGGTGTTGGAGACCTTTAGGGTCCTCACACCCCTGTGGTTCACAGGGATGTGTGCGGAGCCCCATCGAGTAGAGGTACACGGCATGGACCACAACCATGCCTAGGCTAAGCCGCTCTGGCCATATCCGCAGCCGTCACCAAGCAGCTGCAGTATCTTTCAGAATATCTGTGGAACTGTGGAAACTGCAAGATGAGTGGGGTTCCAGCTTGGCACCCTGGCTGTCTGAGCAGAGTCATACGCCCTAAGCCCTGAGCAATACGACTTGGGTGTGCCTCACCCTTCCTGGGCAAAAAGATCTGGACAGATGATCCCTTAAAGCCATGGAAGCAGAGCTCCCCGGATACATCAAGAAGTTCGCGGCGGTTTTGGACCCACTGCAGGACGCCTGTTCACGACATGAGGGGCGCATCGTGCAGATACGATGTCGACTTTGCTGAAGTACAAACAGGCCAGTAGCAAACAGCTGCTGCTGCAGAGTGTCGTGGGGTCCGTGGCCAGGAGATAAAGTTTAGACACGAATCGGCAATACGCGAATCATGCCAAGTCCCTTTCTAAATTGTTTTTGCTGCCTTTGGCCATGTACTCCGAAGCGTTTCTTTCCGATGAGTCGTTGGCAGGAAGATGCCATGGTGGCGGTTGTAACCATGACTGGCTCCTGCTGTCCCATCACGACCGCACACTGCAATGCGTCACAAGGCTTTGTTTTGCTTAAGAACACCCGCCGGCACAACTTTCCCTGCTCGTACCAATTATATTGTAGTTATGTATTCAGGCAGCAGTGACCAACCCAGCTGACAAAGTGTGCCGACTTAACAAGCATTCGATAGGCTGGTCTTTGCATCCGGTCGTGTTAGGCCTGCCGAGTGGAGAGCTGCCATAACTTCCTCACCTGCGCAGCTCAGGTTTGACACCGCTCGAAATGCCCTTCTGGGCATCGAGGCCAGCAATCTGACTCGAGATGACTCAAACTGTCGCGCGCAGGTTCACAAGTTTTTTGAAGCGTTGTGCTTGTGCGAGGGCTTCAAGCCGTTGCCGAAGCTGGAGAAGTTTACCGAGGTCCTGGGCCTGTTGTCGCTGACTCGCTGCAGCATATCAGGGCCCTGATTTTTTCACCACCTTCGGTGTGGGGTTGTTAGATTTTGAACTCAACTCTTCTCCTCGCCCGGAACTCTTCTCTTTGCCCGGCCTACTCCTAGAGACAACCCCAGAGACTCCCTGGAGTGCCCAACCCCAGAGACTCCCGGAGTGCCCAACCCCAGACTCCCTGGAGTGCCCAACTTCAAAGACCTTGGAGTGCCCAACCCCAGCAGTGCCCAATTTCAGAGACCCTGGAGTGCCCAACCCCAGAAACTCCGAGTGCCCAACCCCGAAGACTCCCTGGAGTGTTCAACCCCAGTGACCCTGGAGTGCCCAAGGGGGGCAGGACGGCCAAAAATTCCAAATCCCCAAGGTGGGGATGTTCGAAGTAAAACAATTAAAGTTGTTTTTCGGCTCATGATGTAGGGCACTTGAAGTATTTGGGCTTCAGGAGGGCGATTAGAGCGACACAGAGAGACAGAGAGAGAGAGAGAGAGAGAGCGACGGGGGCTCCCACTGGGGGTCCTCCTCGCTGGGTAGAAGAAGAAGAAGAAGAAGAGAGAGAGAGCGACAACGCCCGTTGAGAGACGTGGGATCGGGGCGCGCCTAGGCGCAGGGTCCGTCCCGTCCCTATATGCCCCAAAGAAAGAAAGCAAAGACAACGCCCTTCAAGCCCCGTAGTGCAAATCTGGTCAAATTTCGTCGACTGTCAGAACAGACACTTTGTGCACCTCATTTATCACTCTTGGAGTGGCCAAGCTTTCCCATGTCAGGAACAGCGACAGGCATGTGGACGAAAAGATGGCCCGCCAACGTGAAAAATCTGTGTCATATGCGCACCGCGCAGATCTGGTCAAGCTCGCACCAAGGCCGCATTATGCCATTCTGGAGTGGCAGGTTTGCCTGTACGAGCGTAGATATTTCAAGCAAATTCTTGTCCAACCCTGTTTATCTTTAATCCGGAACAGCTCCGCCACTCAAAGGACGTTTCGTTCCTACAAATACCCAGGCTTCTGCCGAAGTGCCTTGGATGGATTTCAACCCGGGCAGAGAGCATCATGCCCCTGGGACGATTGAGGAGCTCACGTAGGCCACGACCGCGGTTTCTTTGGCCTAGAGGAGCTTCGATACTGTGAACGGCTGATATTCCGGTATGGAAACTTTCCTGTTCCATGAACTGATGAAAGAATCACGCAGAGGCGCTCATCGGACCTCGCAATTGTTGCGGTTAGCGCGGGAATTGACGTGCCACATGCCTCTCCATCTGGAATCTGAGAAAGGTTATTGGGCGCCTGCAAGTCTGCTGGCCTCACCTGCAGTTTGTGAGGCCGTTAGTGCACGTAATTGCTGCAGTGCTTTGTGCAATTTTGTGACACTTGGTTTTCACACCCTAGGGACGTTGGATTTCTGCAACCGTTGCAAGCGAACGAGTGCAAAATCTGACCATTCGCATGACTTCTCCCGAAGTTGTATCTGGGCCAAGCGTTCTCGCAGAGCAAGTTCATACTCTGCTGGGCAGGTTTGCTTTGAACGGTGCAGACGACGTCGTCAAGTATCGGAAGCCGCTTGATGACGAGAAGCGCACGTGAGCGACACACCTGCGCCTATACAATTGGGAACATGCATGTCATACAAGTGCTGTCCGAACAAGTCACATGAGACAACAGCAGCCTTCCTTCACCCGCCAAGGTGGAAGGGCGCGGGCCCTGAACACCGGTGCATTACAATTGGCCGCCCAGGCTTCACAGAAAAGGCTGGGCTTTGCTGGGCATAAGCCTAAGCTTCCAAGGCTTCCAAGATTGAAGGCACAGTTTCGGGGCCAAAACGGGGCATGGGTGTCTGCAAGGTTTTGCTTGGGTTGAGGAAGCAGCGGGATAGCCATCAACTTGTCCTATCCCCAGTGGAGTGGCGTGTTCGGGGACGGAAGAGTCATCAGGCTGAGAACCTGGGCTCAGGTTCTAGATGGAGCGCGCCGTGATCGTGTGGCCCTGGATCAAGGCACCACAATCACCACGCCAACTGCGCATTTTCCGGCCCGGTTCCTGCCAGCGGAGACTATAGACGCTGAATGGATAGTGCCTCTACGCTTTCGTTGTTCCAACTCTCCTGCATCCCACACACTTCCCGCGGGCTTGCACTAAATCCTGGTACAGGGTCCACATGCTGAAGATGTTCATTGCATGGTAGCGACGGCGCATGCCACGTTGGCAGCTTTCGGGGAGGCTTCTTCATCCTGGTCCCCGAGGGATCCGAGGCTGGGCTTCATGGCAGTCAGGGCAGCCCTGCGGTTCAGCTCGCGAAAAGACCCAGTACAATCAGTTCAACCCTGAAATCTCCGACCTCCCCTCAACGAGACCTGCAGATGTCTTGAGGTTTTTGTCTTCGGGTGGGTGTCCATCGTGTGTGTGTGTGTGTGTGTGACTGAGAGCCGCCTGTTCTCTGCGTTGCGTTCTGCCTCTGCACGCCGTGAAAGTGGAAAGCTGGTGGAAGTTGGAAGAAGGTGGCCGACGTGAGCTCCACGCTGGTCCGAGAACTCCTCCGGGCAGGGGACCGTGACTTTGGCAGAAAAGGAGCTCAAAGTTTTCTCAAAAGACCCTGCAGCCGTCAGGTGCGGGTGCGCAATATGTGAGAAATCACCGTCAAACATCGGCTGCTTCTGGATTCAACTGCCAGACTGCAGGAGGGGGGTGGAGCAAGACGGAAAATCCGTCGGTGTTTGTTTGGTTCCTTTTTATGGATCGCCAAGATCCTAGCAATGGCCTCGAGATGAGTCGTTTCTCTATGTTTTTCAATGCTCGAACACCGTGGTGAACACCGTAACGCTGAGGCCAAGGCCTTGAGCGGCTCCTTCATCCCCAGGCTGGAGGGCGGCAGTGCGTTGCAGTGCAGACTGCATTGCAAACTTCATTTGTGGTTTATAGTCATGGTGGACGATGGAGCATTGAGGTTGCCGACTGGCTCCTTCGGAGTGGGATCTACGGTCCGGCTGTGCGCCCGCTTGCCGCCGCTCCTGGCACTTGAAGATTGCGAAACAAAAAAGAAGATTATGTCAGCACAGCATAAGTGTGCCGAGCAAGGCTCACTTGTGCATTGTCGCTGCTGCCACATGAGCCCTCCGAAGCAGTGCACTCCACAAGCTCGTGACAGAAGCAACTCTAATCCCAAGATGAATTGGGTCACAAGAAAGGGTGTGGCTGTGCATAGCATTGTTCCCTTACCCCCGGTACAACGTGCACCTGTGAAAGGCGCCAGTCATTGCCTACCCAAGCAGGATATTGCAGAACATGCCTTCGCAATGGCGTGCTTCAGATGGTTCAGTTCCACCTTGATATGGCTCTTTTGGGCTCCTTGGCTTCTACGGATTCTACAGATTCTGCGGTAGCGACGCATTCCTCCTAAATGCGAGCGTTTGAAGCCCGAAGTCAGTTGCAAGCGTTACCAACCGTTCAGGCAAAGTGCTTGGTCAAGTCGAAATCTGCAACTTCGGATCATTGTTTGGCATTGCTGTTCCAGGCTTCAGTCCTCCATGCAGTGGGAAAAGCGGGCGCCACAGACACCATCGCAGACCTTGACCAGTGGCTGGAGGCCGGTGCTTAGCCAGACGTTCACCAACCGACGTTTTGTTCGAGGAATTGTGTCTGTGTACATGTTCTATTTCTGCCCCCCCCCCCCTTCTTGTTCCCTACGCCCTGCCCATTCCCTGAAAGCACGAACAAGTGGACCCAACAGCACGGCAAAAGATGCACGGCACCTTTCAGAATAACGAAGACCCGTCCAGCAGTCCTGTCAGCGAAGGCACGGTCAGTGCAAGAAAGAAAATGATGTGTCGCAGTCCTCACCTGAATGCTGGTTTTGCATTGCTGTGCCAGACAATGATCCTGCATGGAGCAGAGCAGGCATCCTTCGGCAAAAAATTTCGCCTAACTTGTCCAGTCTGCGACGCAGTTGTTATACATGGTTGCCGGGATTATAAAAACTTTCCAGTTTCTTCTTCCCCCCCGTCGTGAGATGTCAGCGTCGTCAGGGTCGGGGCGGCTCCGTCGCTGGCCTCGCTGTGGCAGACGTGCCGGGCCGCGGGCGCGGCCTCCTCGCCGCTGCGAAACTGGTGCTTGTGGCCACACGATGAGTGTTTTGACGGGGAGCTTGCAGATTGAGGAGTTCCGGCTTGTACTTGTGTGGCCTTCTAGGGTTTGGATGTGCAGCATTCTTGGCCCTTTCCTTTACTTTTGCAGGGCAGGTTGCATACAATTCTCTGCCTCGTAAATGCAACAAATGCAACTTAGAGCCAGTTATGCAAAGCATGGGAGCACGTTGTCACGACGTCGTGCACCTTGGGATGAATGTCGTTATGGAGACCATCTTACACATCGGGTCTGCTTGTACTTGTATGGCAAGCCAGGTTCATTTTGTCTGTTGTTGCCTGCTGTGGAGCTGTCACCTGTCAGTTCAAGGCATGGAAACACGAGAACATATGCGCTTCATCCATAACGCGTTGGCACATCATTCAACTTGGTGGCGCTTTCGAGGTGCCCAACCGACGGTTGATTTCTGTGCCTTCCGAGTGTGTGCTTTATGAGCGTGTCCTGGCAGAGAAACGCTTCGCAGAGTCGAGCCGTGCGAGCCTCGCATGTATTCATAGAAAGATGTGACACTGCACTGTCCTTGCTAAGCCTGCCAAGCATAGCAGGATAGTTTGTGGCTTCCCTTGGCGAAGCATCACTTTGCACCGTAGCGGCCGTAGTCTCAGCTGGCAAAGGCAACATCAAGGACGAAACGGAGGAGATGCAAAGTCTCGTCGCCTATCTCCAAGCCAACAAAACAGCCCAGGCTGGTGAGCTTCAATCATGCTACTTGTAGGCTTAACCTCTCACGCACTCACAATTCATGAGTAGCTGCCTGCATTTCCGATGCTTTGACTTCCACTTTACCAAGCCAAGGGGCGGGGACTTCACGTGCAACTGCTCTCCCATCAGGGGCAGGCAAACAGGAAAATGTCGGTAACTTCAGTGCTTATCCCGGGATGCACCTCAACGCTGGGAAAGCAACATGGGCAAAGCAAAAAAATAGCGAAACACCCTCAACACATCCCGCAGTGACAGAGTAGACCTGTTTCCTTTATTTTACCTCCCAGCATCTGGTCTCAAGAGGACGCGGTGTCCAACAAGTTTCTGCTCTCGGCTCCTGGGCAGAACGTCACAGGTGCGTGTTGCAGAGAATTGTGCAGAGGGGTTGTAGGATGTTCCTGGGCCATTGTAGAGTCCATGCGATGGTATGCGATTGTATGCACAGTATGGCCATGGGTGTCTTGCTTAGCAACTCTCTGTTGACGTGCTTCGCACCGAAACCTTGGGGCTTGAAGGCTTTAAGCTTGGGGGTCGTGGTGGGGCCTAATGGACTTTGGGGTCGGGAGCCTCGGCTTAGTAGGGTTCAGAACGGATTCGCGTAAACTCGCGGAACTCTGTCAGCACCCAACAACTCTGAATGCCCTCTTAGTGCTCATTCAGAATGCATTTTGCCAGCCCGAAGCCCGAAAATTTGAGGAATGGCATGGGCTTAACCCAGAAGTCCTACAGGAGTGGGGGAGCGATCAAATCTGTTCTGCGTGGCGTACAGTACCCTATAGAAGGAATGGTGAGAGGCAAGCCCGAAACCCTAAAATGGGTGGGCATTGGCAAACGTTGAACACTGAAAGACACAAGCATATCTGTGAATAAGCGCGGGCTCAGGCCCAACCCCCCCCAAAGTGAGCGGCGTCATACATCACCAAGAGATCCTTCAAAAGGGGGTTGGCCACTGGCAACAAACACCCTGAAACCCGCTGAAACACCCTCTGAAGGCCTGGCCAAGAATAATGTTGACTTCGCATTAATAAACCCCCCCCCCCTTCATTGATCAATCTCTCCGGCCAGGGCCTCCTCAATAATGTTCGCCTAAATCCTGGTAGGACGTACTACTAGTTTTAGTATTAGGTAGTAGCACCACGCCCGTAAAAACCGGATTTCCCGGGTCGGATTTTACAATTGTGGCGGGCTACACTATTGTGTTCCGGCAGCGGGATTTTACAATTGCGGGTGGATCCACTAATGTGAAGTCAACATTAAAGAAAATGTTTGCTGTTCTTTCGCAAGACGTGGCCAAGTGAAGAGCGGTTGGCTTTGTGAAGAAGTCCTTGCCCATTCAAGGCGTTCATCCTTCAACAGCTTCAGCACCGCTCCCCTTCAAAGCGTTTTGCGCCTTACCTCCGGGAGTCTCAGCTTTGCCTGCAGCAAGTGTTTACTGGTGGTGGCTGAAGTCGGGGAGTTCTCAGTAGGAGCTAAACCACGGTCGTTGCAGGAAATTCTGTACGATAACCCAGGCCTAGCCAAATAGACAGCCTAGGATCTGCGTAAGTCTGCGCTGACGATGCTTCCGAGGCAGGTGTGTGTGTGTGTGTGTGTGTGTTTTCTCATGGGCCAGTCGACTTACTTGTGGCTCTGCAAGCAAGCACGTAGCAGTCATTCACCTCGCAGACCTTCCAT
This sequence comes from Symbiodinium natans, assembly GCA_905221605.1. Classification (NCBI taxonomy): domain Eukaryota; class Dinophyceae; order Suessiales; family Symbiodiniaceae; genus Symbiodinium; species Symbiodinium natans. The sequence goes on from CAJNDS010001946.1 coordinate 578,785, forward strand.
GACTGAGAGGTTGCCACTTTTCTGGTCTGCTGAAGATCAAGCAGAGTTGCGAGGCTTGCAAGCCCACTTGCGGCTTAGGCAGTACAGCACCAGCACACAGCACTTGCTGGTGCTCGTTCTTTAGGGAAACCCACAAAAGATGCTTGTATGGCTGTGACCCACCTCTGTCCTTTGGTGTGCTTGGTTCCAGGCACACTGGCTGCCCATGAGATGCCAAAGATGCGGCAAGCCATGCGGAAAGAGCGCCTTTGCTACACGTATCTGTGTCAGGACGCTTAGGATTTGGATAATGTGGAGTGTGGATGTTGTCTGAGAGTTCAATTAATTGTGCCGAACGCCTTCAAGGATGTTCTCAAGCTGAAACCTTTTTCCTTTCTGGCTATAAACTGTAAACCTGCAAGCCTAAAGTTCATTGCAGCGCGACACTTGGAAGGTACGAGATCCTCTCTGCAGCTGCGCCAGACCTTGCCACCATCCATCCCTTTGCAGAATATCAGGTCAGGAGGGTTTCGTGTTTGAATGTTGCAGCCGATATCTGCGCCACTTGCCCGCCCGATGCTGGGGGGACTATGGGGAGGCCAAGAGACTCGGTAACTCGGACAACAGAAGTTGAAGCCGCTCAGCTTAAGTTTTTCGAGAGGAATGGAAATTGCCAGCATGCAATCAGCTACTTTGGGACTTTGTGTTCAAGGAGCTGGCTTCCCGAATCCAGAACCCTGCAGAGGCTGCTTACGCGTTTGTGGCAGCGCGGGCCTTCACGCTGCCGCCCGAGGCTGGCACGGCTGCGGTGTCACATGGCAGCCGTGGGTTTGGTTGCATGTGCAGCATGGGCGCATGTCATTCCATGTCATTCCGTCAGCTGCTCAATGTTAAAGGTTTCAGGGAGCAGGCAAGTGACGGCACCTCGGGGCATGAACAGGTGGACCCCAAGTCTGCAATCATCAGTTCATGAGGGAATGCAGGTGCACGGGATGGGTTTTAAGAGTGAGGTGCTCGCGTCCCCCCCCGCAAAGAAAGAGATGAGAAGAACATTGATCTCTTTGTACCGGTACTTGCCTCATCCGATCTGAGTCTCAGGCTTTATCCTTTCATTGATATGGCCAACCACCAGATATCAGAGCCCAACGTCAGCCTCAACTCGGAGGTGCTTGGGGTTGAGCGCACCTCCCAAAAGCGAGATTACAAAGAGGGTGCCAGAAATGTTAAGGAAATGTGACGGGCTGGAAGTTGCACTCCAGTAGCATATCTTTGCAAATCTGCATGGGAAGCATTTGCTACGCGTACTCTGTGTACTGGCCTGATGCCTGCAGGAGTTCGAATGGCACCTCCAGGAGTCAACGGCAGCCCGGGTTGAGGTGCGTATCGGTACACGATGCAGACAATGTGCAAACAACGTGCAGGCGTATGCCTCTATGCCTCATTTCCCACGACCCTTTCTTTCGTACACAGCTTTCTTTGGCACAGCGGCGTTGTCAAGGTGCTTGCAAACTTTTTACAACTCAGTTGTCTGGAAACGCCCCTGGCTCCGAGGTGAAGCAGCGCGCAGATGGCTTCACTGCCCAGCTGCTTTCTCAGCGCACAGTGCGCACCAGGAGCGGTTTGGGCCGAAAAAGCACGAGTGGTTGCGACAGGTTTCCCTTCCCAAGCTTCTTGTAGTTAACAGATACTGGGGTATGATCTGTCACGAACACGTGTTGCACCAAAATTCCGATGTCGCAACTGTAACAGTCCTCGCTGTTGGATTGCTGGAGGCTTAAGTCTTAGTTGAGGCTCTGAACTTCAATTGAAACCCCATGCTGGCCAGCGCAGCTTTCGCGTTCAGGCAGGAAGTCACCGTTGCTTACGGCGACTCGGGCGATGTGTTGCTGGCTGTTTTGGTTTCAACCTTGAAGTGTTGTGGAGAGTTAAAGAATTAGAGGCAGTCTGTTCTTTCGGAGTGGTGAGGTTTAGGCCAGGTTTAGGGATAGCTGAGTCTTAGTGGTGGATTGATGAGGGTTTAGAGTTTCGATCTATATCAGAATTTGGGTTTTTAAGGTGTAGGTTGTAGCTGAACGACACCAAATTCCACTTCGCGTTGCAGAGAGCGAGAGTTTGCAAAGAGTCAGCTCATGGTCCAAGCTGCCAGGACCTCAGACACCCCAGGCCTTCCAAAAAGTGTAGCGGTCCGCGAAAAACGCGAAAGGGGGCCAGCTGGAACGAAATGAAGGGGCGAAAAGGCGGGTTTCGGGTACCCCTGGAATGGGTGGGGGGGGGAGGGGGGGGGGTCCAAAGAGCCAAATGCCTCACACGCAACATGTCTCTCTGTGTTTGTGTGTGTGACATAGAGGACCAGGTCCTTGACGGGCTAGCCGTTGAGGCTTCCATCCGAACTACTACGCCTTGCTCCGCTATGGCTTCGTCACTCCATGGATACACCGATGGACTTGCCTAACGTCGCCTGTCTCAGCACGACATGTCTACCTGCGAATATATTCAATGCAGCAACAGGCTTACCATGACATGCTAGTGTGGGCAAAGACTAAGATCGCATTCGCGGGTATCCCAGGCCGGTGCGCTTGGAGTTAGCAGTGGACAGCTTGCCTCGGCCCGACAGCTCACGCCCCTCGAATTGCAACTCAGAAGCCTCGCGATGGAGCTGCCGCTCTGGCTGCCTTGTATATCTATGCCCTGAACGTTCACATACGTTCACTGTTCAATTATAGGAGCATGAGATCATGGCAGACCGAGTCCCGCTTTGAGGTTGGAAGAAGCTACTGCGAAAAGCAGCTGGAAACACGGTCTCCTTCAATGTGGAGTCCTGTGCAGGCCCGCGCGGCCCAAAGGCAATATCCAAAAACCCGTTCCAAGCATCAGAAGCCTTAGATCAAGTGCGTCTCGTCCCAGAAGCCGCGTTTTTCACTTGGAAGTTCCCGGCCCTGGATCATGGTACGGCAGATTCGAGCGTCAAGATAATGAAGAAGGAATAGAAAGAGCGCCCCCCCCCCCCCCCCCCCCCCGCGTTTACAGGCAAAAGAAGTGTATCGAAATCGGGACAGCCTTAAGAGCTCGGAGCTTATTCAGTTACCCTCCCTGACAAACTCTCGCGAGAATTCTTACGGAGTTGTAGGTTGGTGTATGCTGAACAGTTGAGTCAGCGGGGCCAGGGCTTCGGCTTCGAGGCGGATCATGTTCGATTTTCTGATCCATTGTTGAAGCTTTTTGTTTGCAACTTCCGAGAGCTTGAAAGAGAGATAAAGAGAGCACTGCGCACTGCTGGACCTTAGGGCACAAAGCTGGAACTAGCAGACTCCACAATGAATATCCTCGACATTCACTCGGGACTGAACAAGCCAAGCCTAAACGCATTCGCGGAATATCGTCCTGACGGAAGGTCAAGGATATTTCCAGCATGTCACTCAGCACAAGCAGCACAGGGCGTGTGTAAAGCTTGTTATAGGCCTTCTGACATAAGTTATCGCAGAGCACGTGTAAAGCCAAAAGTAGGAAACCGATACCAAGATCTGGAAAGCAACACTTCCACGACTTCCATGCGAAGATCCTGACAGTTCTCCCTGCCATCACTTCCATGCGAAGCCGATGCCAAGACTCTCAAAAACAGCATCGTCTGCATCATGTCGATGATGTTCCTGTGGGGAATGGCAGGTCTCGGACCTTCGTGCTTGTTGCGGTGAAAGATCGTAAGACTCGAGCAATGCAGCGGCTGTGTGACTGTGTGCACAATGTGCTCGACTTTTGTGCCGCAGTCCCCGGCCCTGGCCTCTCCGATGCCTTGGCCTTCGCACGCCTTTGGTCCTGCGAGGAAGGCCAGAGGGAACCTTCCAGCTAAAGCAATCTATACTGCAAAGCCGAAAACGCCGGGCCGAAGCTGAACCCAACCTGACGCGTGCTCAAACCTCTTGCAGGCCCGGCCTCTCTGAAACGCTGTGGTCTCGACCTGGGCCAGGTCGCATGGGTTGCTGTAGAAGTGTCACGTTAAAATGTTGTCGGTTCCTGTGGGCTTTCGGGGTCTGGTTTGGTCATGTTTGCTATGGATGCTTTGGGTGGGATGCTTTGGGAGGCTAGGATGGGGGTGGTTCCCGTTGGCTGAGATAGGCAGCACATGATTTCATAGTTTCTTTTGTTAATCAAGGTCGCTGTTCGGTCACCGTCCATTTCCTGTCTCCAAAGTGTCCCATCATCTCCAGGCTCTCTAGGTCTGTGGTATGAGCCGGTGGCATGGGATCCTGGCAGTTCTTAGCAGCTTTACCGCGAAAGGTTGACGTGGCGTGTAGGACCTTGGCTACTGATTTGTCGGGCCTGTCAGATTGTGCAGGACATGCATTGGCACACCTTATCACAGAATCATGCTTTGGAGTCTCTGTCTCTGTGTGTGTGTGTGTCAATGCTTCTGACTTCAGTCTTGCCTACTGAATCCCATAATCTGCCACCAGCTCATGGCAGGCATCCTGGAAGGAGCCGAGCAGGGTTGGGATGAAGGGTTGGGAGGGCAAGCGTTGGCAGTACAAGCACAATGTTGGGAGTCTCGTTGTGGCACTGTTGTGGGATTGTGGGATCTGCTCATTGCTATGCCGGAGGTCTTCACGTCACTTTCACTCCCTACAAGCTGTGGATGCCTCAAGTTAGAAGCGTTTTGAGTGTACTCATCGACATCCTTCCATGGCCGCAGCCCTGGCCTCAAGGGCCAGGGGGGCTGTGGTTGGAGGTTTGGTGGCCGACGCAGCGGCCGTTCCGTGTCATTGGTGCTATGACACCACGAAGCTTGCAGAGCACCTAAAGACTGCTCGCCGAGGCCCGGCCTTCTGCGACCCACCAGGGAACGTTTTCTACACACCCCCATCTGGTGGCTTTAGCTGCTATGGCGATCAGACCATGACACTGCTCGAGTCCTTGGTTGCCTGTGAGGGCAAGTTGGACGTGGAGGACTACGCCACTCGCCTGGAAAGCAAGTTTGGCAAAGCCAGTGCTTACGAGGTGGAGGCCGTGGATCCAGAAAACTGGCCGGAGCTCAAGACGAACCCGACCGACGCAGATGGTAACGTGATTGAGGCCGAAAGGAAGTGGAGCATGCCGCTGCCAGGGCCGTGGCGCCACGGCTCAATCAAGAAGTTTCTCAAGCAGCGCGTGGTCGAGAAGAAGCAGTTCCCAGAGTGTGGTGCTTCCGATGAGCAGGCCAAGAGAGACAACTTCTTCATGCATACCATTGCATACCCCTACAATAAACCTCCACAAGATGGGCGACGTCTTGGCTCACTGCAATATGTTTACGGCAGTACCCTATATAGGCCGCTTCCGAGGCAAAAGCATCTGCGAAACTAGGGTTCCGCCAAAAAATAGCAGGTGGTAAATAACATGCTTGTGGACTCACAGAGGGTGCCAAACGCTGGGTTCCGAGCACGTTCCATACTCGAAATCGTGCTCCTGCCTAGGACACGAGCGTTTTTTGATGTTTGCATCGCTCCGTGTCGCAAAAATGCGCAGGCTTTGAACGGGTTTGCTTCGGGCGTCCAGTCGAAGTAGGGGGAGTTGCATTTTTCGGGGTTCAAGATGGCGCTCTTGCCTAGGTTCCGTGAGCATTTTCCTCGTCAAGTAGAAGCTGTCTTTCGTCATTTTTTTTGTCCCCTGGAGTTCTCAAGGAGTGTTTCTAGACGAGGGGTCTGGGAGTGCTTTTTTGGGGCATCATGAAGTTGTTTTGGAGTGTACTATGGAAACAGCCATGGACTGAGACGGATTTTTCGGTAGCCCCGTCATTTTGTAAAGAGCCATGGGCTGGGGCGAATCCCTCGCTTGCTGCCTCTAGTCGCCGACCCTCTCATTTTACAGAGATTTTATTCGCAGCCGTCCCAAGTGTCCAAGTGGACACATGATTCAAGAGCTTAGTTTCTCGTTAACATGAGTGGGACAGTCTCCTTAGGACTGCCTAACGGGCCTAACGGATGCCTAGATTCCAGATGTTTTTAAACAGCTGCAGCTGTCGGAAATTTCGGAAGTAAGGCTCTTCTGAACTGTTGTACACTGCAGAGATCTGTACACTACTTGAGTTTGCAGATGCCAGGTGGACGGCTGCTGCAAGGTTGCTCCTCTTGTGGCTCTCTTGGCTGGTTCTCAACAATTGTTGCCCAGTGTGGATACTGCCGTCCGAGTCACACAGAACACCGACAAAGCGTCGGCGTTTGCCTGTGGATTTGCGCGTGTCCTTGAGAAGTTGGTTCTTGGAACGCCCACCGTCAGTGAGGCCATCTCGGCAGCCCAAGCAGACCTGGCAAATCCGGAACGTGCCTTCAAGACCGCCCTTGATGACGATGTGGCCGCCAACCTTGGCCGGGTGGTGGGCGAATTTTCCGGCATGCCGCACATAGAGGTTGGCATGAAGCTGAAGCCTGAATCCGCAGGATTTCCATTTGCTGGCCTTGCCTGATCTTTACCTCAAGCAGTGGTTTTACCACTGCACTGCGCGCAGGAACCTGATTACAAGCAGGCTGTTGAGGAGAGCATAAGAACTGGAGGCTGCACTGCCAGCCGAGCTACCCTTGCTGGCGCGTGCTACGGCTCCATTGGCACGGACCTCATGATTCCAGAAGAATGGATTGCCAACACCAGTGAGGGAGCTCGGCTCAAGGACTCCGACTCCAATGCATCTTTTGTGCGCTTGCACAACCTCGCACGCTCAACTCTCGTTCACTCGCTGTGGGTTTCACTCGCGCTCGCACTCTTGCACTCACTCCTTGATACTTTCAAACTACTTGAGGCAGATTCCTGTACTTATTTGCAAGGTTGGTTCCTCTGGAGCATGTGTTGCATGTGTTGCAGCATGTGTCGGAGCATGTGTTGTGACAGAGGCCCCTCCCATGTTTGTGACATCCCGGATGCGATTGCATTCAGGACCTGGTGGCCAAGCTTGTCGACCTTCGTGAGAAGGTTGCCACCGACTCCACGGTCTGCTGCGGAGCGATGTAGCCGCAATGTAGCCATCAGTTTTTCCTGCATGCGCCACGCGGTTTTGGATCTCATCGCGACTAATGACCCTGTAGATGACCTCACCAACGTCACAAAAGGTCCCGAAATTGTGGAGCGATGTAGGGCGTCGAGAGCATCGGATAGATTCAGCTTTCCCCAAGCTCTATACTCTATACATAAGGTCTCGAGTCGGCTCTTAGGGGCTCTTAGGGGCTGTTTCTAAGAAGTTCCGTTCATTGGGATGCAGAGTGCATTCAGATTCTGTGGAATGTAGTTGTTCTGAGTTGCGAACCATGTTTGGAGATTCAGATGTTGGCCTCATCCATTCCAAGCCTGCTTGGCCTTGCCATTGCGGCCGCAAGCGGTGCGCTGGCTGCACGGTGTTTGATCCCTTGCCTCTGCATGTACATAGTGAGAAGGGCCTACGGCATCCCACGATGCCTGATGAGGTTGGACCTTTGACAGTCCATGCGCAGGCGAGTTCTTAAACACAGCAGGTGGCCAATGATGCCATGCCAAAACTAGCGGTTGTATGGTTTTCCGAACCACTGAAGCATGATTGGATGACAGCGTTGCTGCTGCGAACCTTGTGGTGCCTGCGCGGCATCCAGGGATGTGATGGAGCAGTGACTCTTTAGCATTTTATGTTTCTGGTGGGCTCGACAAAGCCTGGCTGATGAGGCCAAGACAGTCTGAAAGACAGAGCCACAACGCGTCGGACCAAAGCCCGTGCTGTTGTACACCGATGTACGCCGTGGGTCCACTTGGCAGTACTCCCAATCCCCAGTCGTGTTTGCTCTGCCAGGAGTGGAAGTTGGATATATCCTGCTTCGTCCACACTGCCGTTGCCGAGAGGAAGGCAGGTGACTATCGCAAAGATGTGGATCGTTTGGGGATGTATTCGCCTGTTTTCCTTGCTTCATCCATCCATGGCATAGCTGAACCTGCGCTCAAGTCGCGAGAGCTGTTGTTGGGGGAGCTGGAGCCGAGCTGATCCGTCCGGAGGAGTGTGGGAGAAGGAGGGGGTAAGTCCCAGACAGAGTCCTGTGTTTTTACTACACTGTGGGGCCGGAGTAGGAGGGAATCGTGCGGGGGCGTGTAGAAACCAAGCCGACTGGTCGTCCTGTTTAACCTTCGTCGACCCACCACACCTCTACATTCCGAGCAGGCATTGGATCTCATCGAGGGTGCCGTGGCCACTTCCAGGCCCGACTTGGCCCGACTGCTGTGCAGGACACTCGAGGATACGCACTATGAATCTTACGACCCCAAACCCACCAAGAGCGAAGAAAGCTCCGGGCCATGAGCTGTCAAACATCCACGCAAGGTACTCGTAGCACATCACAGCATACTACGGCTCACGACCATTCACGGCCCAAATTTCAAAGCCGGCTAGTCCTGAACGCTAGAAATCCATTTGCTCAGACAGCGCCTTGCTGGCGGATCGTTGGAGGAGGAGGACACTCCTATCTCTCGTGAGTCGGGCCGGGCAGGGATCGGGACAGCGTTTCAACAAGAGTCGGAGTGCTTGTGGTGATACAGATGCTTGGCAGCAACCTGTTCAAGCGAAATTCTGGCATGAAGCACCATCTCAACCGTGTCTACGGGACGGTCATAATCAGGAGGAGCTCCTGTCAGATGGTTTGCTGCCGCCGAATCTGCAGATGGCGGTTACGCTCAGACGTGCACCTTGGACGGTCAGGCAGAAGCTGATTGGCAGAAGCTGATTGGCCAATAGAGTGCCAATAGGTCAATTGGCCAAATTTCGCATTTTAAGCATATTTTCTGTTTTTAAGCGAATGCAGCAAGTTAAGTGCACAGACGGCCGAGGATGAAAAGAACACCTTGAAAGAGCTACAGGCTGGATTTCCGTGTGCACATGGTACCGTCTTGCATCAGCGGTACTCAGTACTCGTATGTGCTGCGGACATGTCGAAAGTGCAAGTTGGCACAATCATGAACTCTGCTAAACGCGGTTTGTGATTTGTGTGTATGGTACTCAGAGACTGTCGTGAGACCTTTCTGAACGATGCCCGAGTGCGACTGCGACGAGCTGGGGCTATGTGGCGGTACTACCTCACGGACGCTTGGTCATGCAGTAGAGAGCTTGGGGTAGCAAGGTGACCAGCCAAAGGTATAAGCCATGAAAGGGGCAGTCGCATGGCCCAGTGGAAGATTTTCCTCAAGATGGTCATGCACGGCGTGTGTCTAACTGACTTCAGCCTGACTGCAGATGGCGTAGTAGTCGCAACAATGTTCAAGATGTTAAGTGACAGCAATGCACACAGTACAGGCGACAGGTCTCGGCAGGCTTTGCAATGTGATTCAACCTCAGGAGGAAGCAGTGGTGAAGTCGCGCTCAGAGCTGTGAGTGGCTGCGTTGCAGGAGAGAGGATGGTGATGGGCAGATGATGTCCAGAAGGAAGTCGAAGCAACCGCTCCATGAAGAAGCTACAGCCCAGGATCAAAGTTGAGCATCACTGCTCCCTTTCCCAAATCCTGAGACGTCGATGAACAAGGAGTTGTTTTTGGAAGGGCCCCTGCCAAGCGAATGTGACTAGCTCAGTGAAGGAGAAGCGGTCAGAATTCAGACGAAAGAGCTGGAAGACTGGTTGGAAGAAACATTGCTGGCCTTGCTGAGGGCTGGTCATTCGTAACGGCACCGCACCAATGGGCAAACATTGCGATGTGCACGGTGTTATACGGTGTTGCCCGTTTGGTTAGGCCCTGTCAGGCTCCTCGATGTTTGTGGTTGCTCAGAGGCGCGACCCGCCATCTCGGCGACAACAGGAATAGCTGACCGATGAACAAGAGCAACAAGAGTGCAATGCTCACCTTTCGAGTCAACATGAAGGCCCCTACACGTGCGCCATGGCTCGGACGCGCCTCTCAGTGCATCACACGGCGTTTTCAGACTCGGAGCTTACAATGATTCACAATGGCCGCCATGTCTCTTGAGACATTCGTGAACTTCTTGCACCTCCTTCTGGCCCCGAACCTTCTGCTGGAAGACAGCAGAGCCTCGGAGGCTCCTAGGCCCAAATCCCCATCACTGCACCTGTGCAGCCTGTGCACCTCTACTTGAACAGATGGAAGGCCAAAGTAGGGTGCACAGTGGCAACACCATCGACATCCTGCCCGCACTGCGCTGATGCTGGAGGAAGAGAGAGCACCGGCTGGCAGAGACAGAAACAGAGGGGCAATTTTTGTTCCTGGAAGTTGTTGATTGTCCGTGCCTGTTTTTGGGCATGCAGTCGTGACACGCGAAGCCGGTTACGACAGAGTCTGCTAGCTAGACCTAACACATCGAAGATGTTTTGGGCTCTCGAAATGCTACGTGTTTTCAGAGAGTGAGAGCCGCAGAGCTATTGCTGACAGCAGCAGTTTGAGTCTGCTAAGCCAATGACATGTCAACTTTGACATTGCTGTGCTAGGACAGTCTTGTCAGTGCAGGTCCATGCAGTGCCAAGATGGAAGGAAGCATATGGCATAACTGTCAGACCCTCTAGTGTGAGGTGCAGCGTTGCAGCAACTACTCTGGCTATCCACCGCATCGTGCGCAGATCGAAGGCGCCCTGGAGGGAATATAATGCAGGATTTTTGCGCTAGCTTTGAACCAGCCAGCGCGATGCTTGTCAGCACAGCTGTCTCCAACCTAGTGTGCCACAAGTCTTCGCGGTTTGCCTGAACCATCCTGCGAAGTCACCCTCAACTCACAGATTTTCCCATTGACCACTGAATCATTGACCATCCCTGACCCTGATCCTGCAGGGCTTCCGGCAGCTGGAAGCGAGCCTTCGCTGAAATTCATAGAGGTTCCAGCTTACGGGCACTTGCGACTTCGTGATGCGTCATGGGCCTCTTCTTAGCTGCGTTCCTTCCAAGAACTGAAACCTGAAACCCACAGCGCCGCAGTGTTCAGGCCTGGAGCGTCCTTCTACCGCTTCAGGCAGTGCGAATAGATGGCTGAGTCGCAGTGGTTTGCAGGGATTTGGACCCATTAGTCCCATTAGTCGTATTGACGAGATCGAAGGGCTTATCCCGGATGCATGTTGCAGAGATTCAGGTTTTGAGATTGCTGTATGCTGCGCAAGTCTCGCTGTCGGTTTGCAAGGGTCAGTAATGAAACCGACCAATCCCACAAGACAATGATAACATCCCTCATCCGCAAGTGCCGCAGCGTACTACAGAGTACCCAGAGGGATCCAGTGCTGTCCAGAAGAGACACTTTAGCTTCGACAAGCCCTCTCGCTTGACGATTCTTCTCACCATCTTTCGCAGTGTGTCTTGTCTGCTGGGGCTTGCCCCTAGGGCTGCAGAGGTGGCATCGGTGTAGAAACAGCCCTCCACCCTCTCTCAACTCTCAACATCTTTAAGACGACATTCAAACCTCAAACCCATCACCCATCAATCCGCAAGCCTTCCCAGACACACCCCTCCTCCAAATCTCCCAAATGCCCCAATGCAGAAGGACCTCTCCAGGGAAGAAGGGCGATTCGAGCACCCCGCCCGGAAGGACCAAAGGGGGCTTCCAAAGGGGCCCCGAAGTCCTCCGGGATGTGGAGGCGCGTCAGCTTCACTTCATGGACTGGTGCTCGGATGTGCAGCCGAAATAGATGCTTCTGTGCAGGTTCATGTATTTGTTCATGACTTGAGCTGACGGGGCTCCTATATTCGCTAACACCAGCACCAGAGGCTACTAAAACTTCGGGTGGGCCTCTGGGGCGTGTTTAATCTGCTGGCGATGGCCCTTGTCAGATTGACTGACCTGCAATGCCTGTGGGAGGCCTCCGAGCAGTTCTTCAAAGCAATGGATGCAGAGGCGCTGGGTTTCAGTCGCTGGCCCGCGAAAATCCCGCCCCTGGAGTCGACTGGAGTCCACTTTATTATGTGATGATGGCTTTTCCTTCTGGCGAGCAGTAGGCCCGCGTGTTCCCTGTTAGCTAGATCCCGTGTGCGCTGCAAGGCTTCTCTACAAAGTATGGAGAATGCAGCCACCTCAGAACTAAAGCCTCGGTCGTCGCTCCAGTCTCGTGCTGCAGCCAAGAGCACTCAGCATAGTATCGTCCGGCAACGAAGGGACAGAGACTTAGAGACTTAGAGACTTCACAGTGCTGCGGCCGTTCCGCTTCCAGGCTGTGGCATCCCTTTGTGCCGGTTACCCTCTGGGCTGCGTTCTTGCCATTTGTGCAGCGGTGGGGCCCTCGTGGAGTCCATGAGCAAATCCGTTTTTGTATCGTCTCTTCGGCAACAGCTGTTCTAGGATGTCCTAGTATCATGATTCAATGAGAGATTGACTCGTGCTCCGCAGTTTCCTAGAGATGGCGAGCTGGAGCCGGGATGTTCTGATGCTGAGAGCATCAGGTCCTTGATCATAGACTCGCATCATGACCCTATTCCTGCAACTCAGCCAGGCGGCAATGCTCTGCTCATGGACGCTAATGATGACCTTGCTCTTGCAACACAGCTGGACAGTGATGATTAAGACTTGCCACCGACAAGTAGTGGAGACCCACGCAGACCTCTCCGACGAAATTGCTAGAATCAGGGCTTGCACGCATCACAGTGAATTTGGAATTGAAATCGTTGGACTCAAAGAACTTGCAAGGACGCGATCGGCCGCTGTCCGGCCGGAAAAGTATCTAAGTACTACTAATCTCAGGCTCCGCCGCTTCTATGATGTTCAGCTTGCTTCACGAAGCTTACTGCAAGAATATGTAACAAGCACTGTTCTTGCCGGAGAATTTCACGAACACTGAATTTTACGGTGAAATTTACCAGGTCTAGGGTGTGCGGTCAGAGTCGCCGCCGGTCACTGGCTTATTAATTCATGCTCAAGCTTGTCGCAAGGTCCGCCACCGCTGGCACCACTTACCCAAACAGGCTCGGCTGCTGACACTTTCATTGAAGCTGCTCGTGCTGACGTCGTATGTTGTTCCCATCCCCAAGACGATGAGAACAAGCGCTGCCTGTGACCCCCCAAATCTCGCAGCAGTCGTAGTCACCGAGTACCTGTGAAGTCTGCCATTCTTGGCATCCCGACGGAAAAGCCTTTTCTTCGAGGAGCGCGGCAAGATTCTGCTCGTGCTCCGGATGCTTCGTCTGCTGGACGCCTCGGCGCCTGGGACTTACAGCAGCTTGCAACCTTGCAGGATGTCGCTGAAACCTAGGGAACATAATACATATATATATATAGAGAGAGATTTTACCCATATATATATATATAAATATTTACATATTGGCATGTATGTATAATATACAACATGTACAACAATCTACAAAACATATATAACCATATATACACATATACATATATATATATGCTACCCCCCCCCCCCCCCCCCCCCCCCCCAGAACCCACCGTAAGCACAGTGTAAGGGGGCGGGGTGTTTTCCCGAAGGCTGCGACATAATAAGTGCCATATCTGGCGGGCCACCCCTTTATTCTGATGGGTAAGGGCAGTGTGGGGAGGTGGAGGTTGGACCCTCCCCGCCGGGTCGCACGCAGCAGAATTCACCAAGCTTTCATCCTAAATAATTTGAACACCAAGATAAGCCGTTTGTACGCGAAGTTGTTCTAGTAGCTGACAAACAAGCCCTTGGCTAAAACCTTCCAGAGTTCCACTAAACATTAAAGAGCTTCCCTATGTTTATTCGCTTAAAGTTTAGATACAGACCCTAAAGGTTTAGGCTTAAACCTATTCCAAAGCCTTAAAGTTTCCCTCGCCACTAGAGAGAATTTAACTTAACCCTATTCGTTGACGGTTTAGGGTTTAGGCTGACAGCCTGTTCCAAAACTTTAGATTTTCCCTCGCTACTAAAGTTCCGCTAACGCCCAGACCCTATTCCCACTATATCAACGCATATTGTTTACGAGTAGCATAGCCTATTTCTTCAAGGTTTAGACTGGCACCTGGTCCAAAATCTGTTGTTTTCTCTCGTCATTGAAGGCATTTCGCAAATGCCCAGACCCTATTCCCTAAAGACATTCTAATAAAACCCAGACCCTATTCCCATACTTTCAACGAAAACTGTTTAGGAATATTCGTGCTTCCTATTCCTGAAAACCCTAAAATTTATTGAAGATTTAGGCTGAAACCTAGTCCAGAACCTTAGGCTTCCCTCGCCACTGAGGGCATCTCGCTAAAGCACAGACCCTTGTCCCTCAGCTATAAAGCGCAGACCCTTGTTCCCACACTTAAACGAACATTGGTGGTCAGGCAGCCTATCTCTTGAAGGTGTAGGCTGAAGCCCAGTCCAAAGCCTTATGTTTCCCCGAGTCACGAGATGCACTTCACTAAAGACCATATTCCCTAAACAAATTTTACCAAAGCCCAGACCCTATATTCCCATACTTTCAACGGAAATTGTTTAGGAATGCTCAGCCTTCCTATTCCTGTAAAACATTTCCCTCGCCACTGAAGGCATTTCGCTATAGCCCAGACCCTTTCCCCTAAAGAACTTTTTCTAAAGCCCAGACGCTATTCCCATACTTTCAACGAATATTGGTAGTCAGGCAGCCTACTTCTTGAAAGTTTAGGCTGAAGCCTAATCCAAAACCTTATGTTCCCCGCGTCGCTGAAGGCATTTCACTAAAGCCCAGACCCTCTTCCCCTAGGACATTTTACTGAAGCCCAGACCCTTTTCCCATACATTCAACGAATATTGTTTAGGAATAGTCATGCTTCCTATTCCTGTAAACCCTGTAAATCATTGAAGATTTCGTCTGAAACCCAGCCTATAAACTTGCGTCTCCCTCGCCACTGAAGGCATTTCGCTAAAGCCCACCCTTTTCCCTAAAGAACCTTTTTCTAAAGCCAGACCCTATTCCCATACTTTCAACGTATATTGTTTAGAATTATCTTGCTTCTGTGCCTGCGGGGTGTATCCTTCATGTTTAGGCCCACTCCTGTGAACCCTAATTGTTAAACATTCTGGCTGAAGCCTTGTCCAAAACCTTGCACTAAGACCCGATTGTTTCAATGGTTTTTGTTCAGGAATAATCATGCTTCGGTGCCTGCGGGGTCTTAATGTTTCAGCCCTATCTAAACCTTTGTTCCTAAAGCCTAAATTGTTTAGGGTTTAGGGGTAGGGTTTCGGGTTTAAATTTTGAGGTCCAGGGTTATTCTTGGTTCTTGGTTCGGACCCGGTTTTACTTAAAACGTGTAATTTCCAAATATGCGTATCAGAGTTTTCTGTGCTCATATTTATGTAGGACTTCTTGAGCTATAGTAAGAAATATGAACTTAATACTTTGCTGTATAGCGAACAACAAACCAAGACAGCTGCCCTGAATCTGACTGCATGAAATGACTCAAGTTTGCCCCCCCCCCCCCCACCCCCAAGAACTCATGGCGATGAGTTTCTTCCTTACGGTGGTTTTGGGGGGCAATCCAACTCGGGGATTCTTGGTGCCCATGGTCTGGGCACCGTGTTAATTAACACGGGGCCCGTGCTAATTAACACGGCCGGAACCAAGAACCAAGAACCAAGATTCCCAGAAAAGTCTTTGGACGAGTCTTATTTCCCAGTGGATGGGGGCATGTTAATTAAAACGGGGCTTAATTAAAACGCATGGAACCAAGAACCAAGAACCAAGATTCCCAGAAAAGTCTTGGGATGAGTCTTGGTTCCTTGGGGAGGGGGGCGTTTTAATTAAAACGGACCCCGTTTTAATTAAAACGCCTGGAACCAAGAACCAAGAACCAAGATTCCCAGAAAAGTCTTGGGATGAATCTTGGTTCCTTGGGGGTGGGGGCATTTTAATTAAAACGGGCCCCGGTTTAATTAAAACGCCTGGAACCAAGAACCAAGAACCAAGATTCCCAGAAAAGTCTTGGGACGAATCTTGGTTCCCAGGACCTGGGTCCGTCAGGTTGAGGAGCCAGGCAATTCACACGGCCCTCTACCTCGGGAACCAAGATTCGTCCCAAGACTTTTCTGGGAATCTTGGTTCTTGGTTCTTGGTTCCAGGCGTTTTAATTAAACCGGGGCCCGTTTTAATTAAAATGCCCCCACCCCCAAGGAACCAAGATTCATCCCAAGACTTTTCCGGAAATCTTGGTTCTTGGTTCTTGGTTCCAGGCGTTTTAATTAACACGGGGCCCGTTTTAATTAAAACGCCCCCATCCCCAAGGAACCAAGATTCGTCCCAAGACTTTTCCGGAAATCTTGGTTCTTGGTTCTTGGTTCCAGGCGTTTTAATTAAAACGGGGTCCGTTTTAATTAAAACGCCCCCGAAAAAAAGTGGATTTTTTAACTGGTCTCTGATACTCAAACAACCAAATATCGAGCTTTATGTCTTTAAGGGTGGGTTCTGGGGGGGGGGGGTACCATATATATATATGTGTGTGTGTATATATATATGCATGTGTACACGTATTATGTGTGTGTGTATATATGTACAATAAATACACGTATTCATATAAGCATGAACATGACATGAGGATACATAATCTTCACAAGGCCCGCTTTGGCTGCAGCCGCTCTGGCCGCCGGCAGCGCGCCGGCACGGGTCCATGCGGGTTCTGTGGATGGTTGCCTTTGGCCGTTTATTCCCCAGTATTTCCATGTATTTCCATGCCACACTGTCGGCAACCAGCGACATCAGCGACTGTCTGAGGGTGGATAATCCAAATTGACGCTTCCTGTACATCCTTCAGTGGTCTTTGTCTTTCCCCGTGGACCCTTTTGCAGCTGTGAGGCCCTCGGTCCGAAAGCAGGAATTGAGCGCCGGCAAGTGGAGGCGAGCCCTATGAAACAAAACGTGCCATGACATGGCACGGTTATCTGCAGCGGGGCTTGTTCGTTCCTTTTCGCAAGACCTGAGGGCCATGCTGAGTGTGCGCAGGTCCAGCTCGCACTGACAAGCTTGCAAGGGATGGTGGGGCTGTCCCTTTGCGAGAGAAGGATTTGGCAAAGGTCCAGTCCTTGTTCAGGTTCGAGTTCAGAAAGCACTCAAGACTCAGGCATCGAAACTTTTGCAAAGCGCCCAAGAAACCGCCGAAACCTCAAAGCCCCAGAGAACCCCGAGAGTCCGGAGGCAGCCTTCGGGTCGAAGGTGGTCGCAGCCTTTGCAGTCTGTGCTCGGGTCACAAGTTCACACGATGCAGCGGCGTAACAGTAAAGTTGGTTTTGCTTTGCTGCGGTTTTGTTTATTGCGTTGCTGCGATGAAGAGGGTTGCTGTTGTTGCGCGGACAAGCCTATCGAACATCACCCGCAGACAGTAGCAGCTTCCAGGAAAAAGTGTGCATCCAGCAAAAAATGACACAAAGTCCAGGGTTGAACATTGTTGCAGCTCTTGCTGCTAGTTTTGCTTCGGCTGCTGCAGTTCCCACCTTGTGCTCCACCCTTCAAGTGTGCAGCGTCGCAGAGGGGATGCATTGATTTGCTTAGGGTGTTTGGGTGGCAAGTAGGCATACGTTCGGTAGGACAGTTTTTGTCACAGGGATATGCTCACGAGGCCTCCTTGCTGGTGGAGCTCCAACAGCTCGCTCGACCCTGAGAGAGTTAAAGCAGGACACCCAAGGTTCCACTGGCATGGCCCTCTCTGGCATTGCCAACACGAACATCCTATTCTTGAGGAGCAGAAGTAAAAAAGAACTCCACAATTTGCAAGCAGGGTTGCTTTCAGCAGCGGGACACTGTATCAGAAACATTCATCAGAACGTATTTGAGGCGGCAGGCCACAAGCAAACAGTACAGCAGCCGACAAACAAAGCTATGCCATTGCTCTGCACTGTAAGTCCCCATTGCCAGTTGGTTCGACCATATCGAAAGCACACGCCAAATCGCAAGATCATGCATCAAAAGCCGGCAGAAACAAGAGGAGAGGTTAAACAACGTAGGCGTGGGATTCATGCAGGGTTTCCTGATGCGTTGGTCTCGATGGCTACGCGAAAGAAGTATCGGTGCAGGAAGAAAAAGGCAACCCAGTAGTGACAACATGCTAGCAATACTTACGTAGCCCTTCACGTCTTCAGCATGGTGATATGAGCAATGACCGCTGCCGGTACAAAGCCCAACCTGCAACCCAAACCGGAACCGACAACAGGCCGCGATCGCCCGTACCTTCGAGGCCACCATCGGTAGTTGGTCGGCTCCACATGACTGATAAAATGAAGTGCTACATGTCAATTGCCGACTGCATGGAGCAGCTGGGATGGTGGAGTTTTGTACGTATGTGCGATAGCTAAGGTGCTCTGTGAGTTTGAAGGAGGGTTGCAACCGGATAGACAAAATCTGACGAAGAGCGAGGGGCGAACAGTCAACAGGAGCATAAGGGGCCTGCCCTTGGAACAGGCGTCAGCCGCATCAGCTCAAAGAAGGTTGAGAGCGTTCGTTGGCACTGTTCGGGCAATGTAATGTTATGAAATGAAATGAAATGAAATGCAATGTAAGAGAGAATTTTGTCCACGACGAGGGCCCGCTCGTGACCTCGCCGAAGGGGAAGAGAAGACAAGGAACAGGCTGTCAGGAAAAATGCTTGCATGTAATGTTATGTAATGCTATGTAATGTTATGTAATGTTATGCAATGTTATGCAATGTTATGCAATGTTATGTGATGTTATGTAATGCTATGTAATGTCATGTAATGTCACGTAATGTGTAAGGTTATGTAATGTTATGTCATGTTAAGTCATGGTCTTCAGCTTTCCGCCCTTCAAAGTGAGGTATGCACGGTTCTGTGATGTTCTGTGCAGGCGGAGGTCCAGGCATCGGGTGCACTGTCGCCTGGCCAGGCGATGTCTGGGGATTTGGGTGGTGAGGTTGGCCAGCGGCAGCTCGCTTGAATGACAAGCTGCACATTTCAAAGTCAGCTCAACGACTTCAGAAGTCAGCAGACTTATCAATTTATCGATGGAAGGGTTGGTTCGGCCACGACAGCCGAGCCACTCGCACTCATTGCATTTCAGAATTCAGAATGTCTAGTTCCTGTTTAATTCCTCTTTCTCAGACCATCAGCACGTTCTACAGTCCATGTCTGTCCAGGCAGATTTGGCGCAGACTCTCTTGACTGCACAGAGGACAGCTGGGGACAGTTAGGGACAGTTATCCCTTGTATCCACATCCACAGAGGCAGTCGAGGAAAGATGCTGGGTCCGCAACGATGTGTTGAACAGCAGTGCTGTCAGCAACATTCATGAATGCTTGTGCTGTCAGGCTAGGGCAGGCATGGTGCAGCACACATAAACAGGCGCGACATCAGGCACCGACGATCTTGGCTCAGGCCAAGGGAGTCGTGCCAGCAGAACTCTTTTCTTAGAAAAGAGAAAGGCCATGAGCCTTCAGCCATGGATGCCATCAAGGAGTGGCTGACGAAGCATGGCTATTCGGATTTGCTGGATTGGGCTTCGCATGAAGGCCTGGAAACGGTGGATGATTTAGCCTTCTTCTTTACTGACACGCATGTGCCGACATCAGAGCCGCTCAAGGCTGCTTGGGTACAGGCAAGAGAGTGCAGATCAGATGGTTATGTCATTGCAAAAGACTTGCTGCAAGTCGGTCACATAGCGTGCGGCCCACGGATGCGCAAGCCTCATGTGCGTGCTAAAGCGACGCAAGGTATGCTCAAACCACTCACTGTAAAGGTTGATTTCATTCAGCGCCAGTTGCAAGTAAACCGAGCCATTCAGTTGTCAATGTCCTGGGCGCCAGCATTTGGTGTCAAAGCTGGAGTGGTCGATGAAGCCATGTTGCAGCGACGTGTCAAGTCATTGTCTGCGCGTCTATTGGGATTTGAGCCGCGTACGGTGAAAGCTGCGCTAGCTGAGTGGCAACGATTGTGGAGCCATGTCCGCAGTCAAAATCCGCCCAGCGCAGCTCTTCAGTTCGGGGCTGGCGTCCCGGCAGTTCTTGTAGAAGATTACATCAACATCTCCTCCGAAGGAAAAGGGACATCTGTGCCGAAGGCATGCTACGATCGCTTGGCCTGGCTTGCCCGACACTTGCAAGCGCCTCTTGATATGGAAGCAGTTCCTGTGCCCCGCACTGTGCACCAGGCGGAGCTGCGCGATTCTGGGGAGCGAGGGCAGGCTGTGCCGCTGGAGCCTTTTATGGTGGGTTTCCTCTGCAGCCGTGCGCAAGAGGCCAGAACTCAGCAACTGGCATCAGCGTGCGTCTTGTCTGTGATGGTGGTCTTGGCGTTCATGCCGCTGCGATATCGACATGCTTTGCGCATGGTGCCGGTCAGTAGGGCTCCAAAGTGGGTCTGTTTCTGGGTTTTTCGTGGTAAAGGCAGAATCAATGGCATCAGGAAAGGATTCAGTTGGTTCGTGCCGAGATTGCCGGTGCTGGAAGAGTCATTGCGCTGCATCTGGGATGGATGGCACAGCACGCAAGCTTTGCCTTGCTACCAGGCAAGCCCGCCTGTTTTCATTTGCCACATTGATGGTCGCGCTGTGTCCCTGTCTCAGTTCAATGACATGGCGCAGCGACAGCTGGCAGATGTCTTGTGCGCGGATTCGCCGCCCGTGTCTTCGTACTCCTTCCGACGCTGCGCTCCCACAGCGCTAGATTGCCGCGGTGCCCCATGGCCTGAGCGCTTTGATGTGGGAGGGTGGCAGATGGACGAGGCGGCAATTCGCGATCGCAGGGCAACCAGAAATTCCATGCCTTTCCGCTATAGTGGCCAGCGCGAGGGGAACGAAGTGCAGAGCAAGGCGCTTCACGCTTTGACGTTCGCTGCTTCTTTGGAGGCGAACGTGTCGTCCTGGCAGGATTTTCGGGCTTGGTGGACACGTCAGCCAGCGGCCACGGTGCAGTCCTGGCAAGAGGAGGCAGCAACCTACGCGGACTTCTCTGCGAAGGCGGAGTTTGCAGCGCGGGCCCCAGGTCACCTGAAACACATGGAAAATCGAAGGTATGTGCCTCGCCAGCCTTCTTTGCAGCCATCGCGACCATGTGGGAAGCGTGTTTGATCCTCAGAGTTGGGTGTCAGCGGGCCGACGCGGCGCTCTCATGCATCTGTGCCGCGCGGATGCTGTGGGCCCTGTATGCTCATGGCGTCAGAAGCTGAAGAACGGCGTCTTCAAAGGAAAAGCTTTGAGGTTTGACTCCTTGTCTGAGGCGGTCAGTGCAGATCGTCCTTTTTGTACAGCTTGCGTTTTCTTGTTGCCAGAGCATCTAAAGAGCCAGGTGGTTTCAGCGCAAGAAATCAAGAAGCGTACTGAAGCGCGTGCTTGTTACCCATCCATGTCTGCGTCGCGCAAAGAGCGCCAGCGGTGTTTTTAGCCTTGAAGTTGCCGCAGTCAGGACTCCTTTTTTCTTGTAGCTTCGTAGTGGCCTTGTTCTTTGAGCAGCGCTCGCTCTCAGCCAGTAGCATGGCTCTGACAGTGGCAGACCTGCAACCCCCAGCACAGCCTGCGGATGACCCTTCCGAGCTCTTCAAGGAGCTGTGCCTCAAGTTCAATGTCAATGAAAAAGTCGGCGCCTTCTTAGTCAATGAGGGATGCCGTAGCCTTGAAGACTTTGCCAAGTTCGTCACGAATGACGATGAGGTTAGGGTCCATGTGATTGACAAAGTGCAGGATTTGTCGAACAAGGGCGTGCAAACGGCTAGAGTTCGCAAAGCCTGGGCGGCAGTAGTCGAAGCTGTCCAGAAAGCAGCTGACCAGAAGCGCAAAGGTCTCGAAACCCCTGAGCTGGAAGCTTTGTTGGGCACAGAAGAGCTTGAGTCTCTTCACGTTGCCTTTTGGGGGCGCTATCGGATGAGGTATCCGGCAGCTCGCACGCCGTCAGATTTGCTGGTGTCAAATCTCAATCGCCTTTTCAAAAGCAGACTCCTCACCATTCACAAAGTCCTCAAAGTCAAATCGTTGGCAGCACAGCTCAGCGGTGAAAAGAAGCGCACCAAGGTCACGGAGGGTGTGCACATTGTCCATGCTGAAACGGTAGAGGACCATGTCGAAGAAAATGTAGCCAATTTTTTGATCCAGCTGGAGATGCTGATGGTGGCTTTCGCTAAAGCAGGCACGTTTGCGCCGCCTGATGTCCCGACTTCTCCTGAAGATGTGCATTCTGACCCATGCAGCTATGTTTTTTGCCCGCTGGATGTTTGCATGGCGCATTTTCATAGGGTGCAGAAGTATGTCATGTCAATGCCCGTGAGCCGCTTGCCAGAAATCGTGACCAAAGAAGAGGAGGACAGGGCTCTCTGGTGTGAGCGGTTTCGGGGCAGCAAGCGCACGATCGGCGCCGTCATTCGAGAAGTCTACACTGAGAGGCAAGCAGTGTGGAGTTTGCCAAGCTCAGCTGACGTGCCACCTCCGCCTGCTGCGGAGCTTGAAAGCACCAGGAAGTCCAAGACTGTTTACTATGCTACTGCGCTGAAGGATGGCAAAGCCATCTGCCAGGATTGGAACCGTGGCCAGTGTGTCAAGTCGGGCCCTTGCCCCAAGAAGCAGCTGCACGTGTGCAATGTGCAGGTAGGTTCCCGGCAAGCGCGAGTCTGTGGCATGAGCAACCACCGTGGCATCAACTGCAAGCAGGCGGAAAGGGCCCGCAAGGCCTGATGGTGCCCAGGCGAGGGCGGGCCAGAGACTTCGCTTGGGGCCAGTCTGCAGTCTGGCAGTTGTGCCGCCGCGTTGCCACCAGCAGTCCAGCTGGAGTTTTGCCAGGAAGCCATTGTCAGTGGTTTCCGCTTCATGTTTCCGAGAGAAGCGCTGCATGGCTTTGCATTGCCCATGCTGCAAGATTTGTTCAACCATCCGTTTTTCACGTTGTTTCACCAATGGACTGCCGATCATCGAGTGGATGTCAACACAAGTCACCTAACAGCAACTGCCAAGGTTCAGCCAAGCTTGGGATTGCAGACAACAGTCCTGGCCCAAAAAGGTGCGTTGCCCAGCAAAGTTCTTCCTCACCAAAGCAAGGAAGCCCTATTCCGAGCATGCTGTAAAGCATCCCATGAGGAGAGGTTGCCGTTTGATGATTTGGCATGCTCTGCAGATTTTTCTTTTGCGGCGTGGTGTGCCATTCATTGCTTGCCGGTTTTGCGAGACCACCGCAAGTTAGGCCGCGACCTGCTGCAGGAATTGTCGCGCCGCTGCCAGCCCCTATCCCGCCATTTGCGAAAATTTTTGCATCCGTCAATCAACAGTGTGGCAGGGCACATCCGTGTTGGGCTTATTGCTGCCTTGATAATCCTCATGAAGTGGCCGGACAGGACTCTGCCTCTGGGATTTTTGCAAGGCTTTGCGTTGATTGGTCAGCTTGAGACGGTCAGCGTCTGGACAGCAGTTGATGAGGTTCCCGACATCGATGAGGCCACCTTGTGTGGCACAGGCCCAGCCGTGTTGCAGCAGTACGGCCGGAGACATTTTGACCAGGATGAGCTGCAATTCCTTTGGGCCAGTTGCCAGAAGGAAGTGGCCAATGGCAAAGCGGGCGCGCCTGTAACCGTGGAGTCGCTGGATGTGGAATATGGCAAAGACTCTTGGTCTGTAGTGCCTGCCTTTGTGCATACTCAGCCGGACGGGAAGCGCAGACGCATCGATGATGCTAAAGCTGGCATGCAAAATCTTGCCACGGCTTTTTCGGAACGTTTCAGTATGGTCTCTGCCATGATGCCTGCCGTGGCTGCTCGAGCGCTTGGAGCGTGGGCAGCGCGTGAAGGAGCAGTGACCATGTTGCAGAGCACCCGCCTTTTCACAGCTGCAGAAGATCTGCCGGAGGCGTACCGCGTTTTGCCAGTTCATCCTCGGCATCTCAGACACAACAACGTGGCTGTGCAACATCCCCAAACAAAAGAGGTTCATGTCTTTCCATGTTGGGCCTTGTTGTTTGGATTTGCCGCCAGCGTTTTTCAGTTTGAGAGATTTTCCTTTTTCTTGGAGGCGGCTGGGAGGCGAGTCCTGCATCTCATGGTGAGCCTCTACGTGGACGACAGCCATTTAGATGATTTGGAGTGTGCAGGAGGGCATGGGCAAGCTCTGTGGAAAGAGTTGGCCACTGAGTGCGGCCAGTCCTTTAAAGAAGCCAAGGCTCAAGACCTCGCGCTGCAAAACGATTTTTTGGGTATTTCTCATGACACCAGCGCTGCCTTCAGTTCATGGACTGTCTCCTTTCATGCCAAGCAGAGCCTTGTGGACAAAGCTGTTGGGTTGATTCGCGCAAGGATGGCTGCAGGCCGCACGACCCCTGCGCAGGCCTCCAAGATTCGAGGCGTTTGCGGCTTCATTGCCCTCGCGCAGTGGGGGCGTGTTGGTCGTGCTCCATTTGGCCCCTTGCGCCGCAGGCAGTACAGTGACAAGCATCCGTGGGACAATTCGCGGGAGCTGTGCAGGGCGTATAATTTGCTCCTGATGCTTTTGGAGTTCCATGTGCCTAGAACAGTCAAAGTAACAGCCAGTGCGCTTGGTTTCCTGGTTGTGGCCTCGGATGCGCAAGCTGATTCAAACCCTTCGGGCGGTGTGCTGATTTACGACCCTGTGACAGGTCACAAAGTGGGGGGGCACTTGCAATTTCAGCAGCAACTTCTGGAAGCTTGGGGGTATTCTCCTGCAGCGTTGCGGGCTGGAGCAAATCCCATAGCTTTGTGTGAGTGCTGCATGTTGCCAATTACCCTCATGAATTTTCGGAATATCTTCGCAGGAAGAGACGTTTTATGGCTGTGCGACAACACGACTGCACTCTATTCCATTGTCAAGGGCACAGCTAGGGGTCCGCAGCTGGATTGCATCGTTGCGGTGTTTCATTTTCTCTTGTATTTCCTCAACGTCCGATGCTGGCTCGAGTGGGTGGGCAGTAACAGCAATTATTCGGATGGAATCAGCAGAGAATTGGACAAGGATCCTTTCAGCACAGCTCATGGCTTCGAGCTTCGGCCGATGTGGTGCCCGCAATCCTTGTGGTTCCAACCCTTGCGGGTGATGTGGAAACGTTGTCAGCAGTTTGAAGTTAGTCACGTCTGAGGAGCATGCGGCACCAGCCGAACCGTGTGGACAGTCGAGCATCGTTGGCAGAAAAGTGTGAATACATCGGAGCAGCGTTGGGTGAGTCACACTCCTGATGCTATCATGTCTGTGTTCTATTATCAGCTGCCAACTTTTGCCTTAATTCTGCCAATGCGATTCAGTACGGCTTTGTTGGCCGCAGAAAAACCAAATCTGCATGCAGTCGCTGATATGTTTATGCTTGTGCTGTCAGGCTAGGGCAGGCATGGTGCAGCACACATAAACAGGCGCGACATCAGGCACCGACGATCTTGGCTCAGGCCAAGGGAGTCGTGCCAGCAGAACTCTTTTCTCCCTCCCTGGCCCACCCTGGTTTCTGACCGCATATGGGGGGGACGGCAGCTGTGCGCCGCAGGGGGATGCTAGTACGTTGAGACTGGATAGCGCAAGGGCGCGTAGGCATGTGCATGGGGTGAGTCACACTCCTGATGCTATCATGTCTGTGTTCTATTATCAGCTGCCAACTTTTGCCTTAATTCTGCCAATGCGATTCAGTACGGCTTTGTTGGCCGCAGAAAAACCAAATCTGCATGCAGTCGCTGATATGTTTATATCAGATTGCGTTGTCACATATGCTGAGATGACCAGGACGCAAAGTTCGTCGTCAGAAACATTGGTCATATACTTGGCCAAGAAGGCAAGCGGCCAGCTTCTTCTGCAGGGATGCAGCATCCTAATGTTGGGCAGCAGCTTCCGCAACACAGCTGCGACCTCAAAGGTCTCAACAGTGTAGTGTAGGAAGTCGACTTCATGTCCAGATTTACTGCCGACCCTGGACGCTGGATACAGAAAGGGCTCAGGCAGCACATATTTTCAGCATGCAACTGCGTGCAGGCAGCGCAGCTACGTCAGATGGCATTCCGCGTGGAAAGCCTGCAGCCTGACTCTGCAAGTTGTGTGAGATGTTCGAGAGCACGATGCGCTTCAAAAACAAGTCAGGTGGCTAAAACCTTGGGAGTGAGGAATGCTGATGCTTTACTCCCCCACCCCCTGAGCCTGAATGCTTCGAGTAGGCAATCGTTTCTTACCTTGGTCCTGGCGTCAGAATCTTTGTCGTCGTCAGCGTAGCTGCAAACAGCAGTATGACCGTAGCAGTAGCAGCAGAAGTTCTACTGTAGTCCTAATAGCAGCAGCAGCAATAGTACTACTACAAGTAGTAGCAGTACTAGCTGGAGTAGTAGCACACATGTTCCCGTGATTGATCCTAAACATCACTAAATTGCCGTGTTGGTGGCGGTCATTTTTTCTATTTATGATGACCACTGCCCATCCGCCATACCAGAAGGAATAGGACATCTACGAGGTTTAGGTCGGTGCAAACCGTCGGCTTTCAATCGTTGAGTCGCAGGCTCATCGCCGGCCGAATCCAAGCATCTTGCCTCTGCTGCCTTGGGTGTGGAGCTCAATTTGCCCAACAGGGTTTGAGAAAGGTGGGGTTTCACCATGCTTTTGAACATCGATTTGTGCCGTTTATGGTCTGTTCAGGTTGAGGACTTGTGGGCTTGAGGCAAGATATGGCAAGATGAAATTATGGCAAGAGTGGGTTCAAGGCTTTCGCTATGACCGCTCGGACTTGGGGCTTCAACTCGAAGCGAAGTTTGCCTGATGGACGAGAATCTTGAAGCTGCCCACGAAAGAACTGTAGCCATCTGAAGCCATCCTTAGCCTCAAAGGGACAGAAGTCTTCGGATCCTTGGCGAATCTCCTGGGCCTCGGAAGGACCCTTGATTCTGTCGTGGACATCGTTGTGTTCCAAGAGTTGGGGTTGGTGACTGATGAATGTGAGAGTGTGCACACACACACACACTGCGCTATAAAGTGCTGCCTAACCATCCAGCGCTTTATCGGTTCTAGCCCCAATCCACACCTGACACACTTCGACTTCATGCAGCCATATCCCCGTAGCCGCTTACTTATCCAAGGCTCATCGATCGGAGCCGAGCCCAGCGAGCTAAACATCACCCCTTGCAAAACCCCGCTGCCATGAAACTGAAAATCAACTCTCCAGCTCACTCATTTGCGTAGCCTTGAGCCGAGCTCGTGATTATGGCGTCCTTCATTGACACCGCGTTTACGCCACCCTGGTGCTGGCCTCATCTTCCCACCACGAGGAACACGGCCAATGCCGTGAAGTGCTGTCTGGCTGAAACGGGTGCATGTCTCAGGCTGTATGGAACCGTAGCTGCTTTCGTGCTCGTCGCGCCCGGGCCACAGATGTACTCGTCAGTCTTGGGAGAGACTGATTTTGCAATCAGCTTTTCCAGAGACAGCCAGAAACGGAAGTTTTACTGTCGTTTCTCTTCCACGCTTTTTGCGCTACCATTGTTTCAGAGTGATACTCGGCCCCTCTGTCAATTTCTCTCTCTCTCGCTCTCTCTCCCTCCGCCCCCCTCTTTCTATGTCTCTCTCTCCCTCCTCCCTATCCTCTGTCTCCATCTCCGATTGACAGCAAAGTTCCATCTTCGTTTCAAGGGGCACGCTTTTCGTGGCCATGAAGTTCGTGGGCCGCTTCCTTGCAGACCGGCAGCTGGCGAGAGTGCCTTGGTCTGGCAGCATCGGGTCAGCTCGCATCATGTCATTTACATCCCATCGACCCAGGTGCATCCGCCAAATGCTCGTAGGCTTTCCACGGAAGATTTCGAGGCCGGGGACTTTGACGAAAGCATTGGTGACTTGACCTGACCATGATTTGAAGGCGCTGTGCTGCCGAACTGGCCTGACACGCGCAGAAATCTCCCGTCTGCACCGTGGTTTTGCAGTGTGGTCAAAACTGAGAGCTGGTTTGTTGTGGGGTGGGCTTAGCTTCTTAGATGCCCAATGCAAATTTGAATCAGTCTTGAATCTATGACCAAGTTTGGGAGCTTGTGTGCGGCGGAGGGCATTGCGTGGTTTTCTCAACTTTGAATTTGCATGGCAAGGGTTTGCGGCAGACCGAGGTATGTGTCGTTTATGAAGATCACCGACGGCAAGTCGCACGAAGATGCCGCCCGCGCCTGAGACTGCTTTGGGTTCAACTGTATCTCCAAGAGAAGTAGCAGCCTGGGGTTTTGTCCCCAATGGCAAACACGAAGCTAAAGCCCATTTGGCAAACACGACGCTAAAGCCCATTTGACTAAGGTTTCTTCCCCCCCCCCCCCCCAAACGCTTATCGCAGGACAAGGTCATCGAGGAGCTGCCCTACTTCGAGGGCCCCTTGCAGGATCGAATGAGAGCTGCTCTGAGTCCAGGCTGAGAAGTACTTTACATGGGGGGTTTCCGAAAACAGTGGTGTACTAAACGGGGTAGGGAGATACCCACATGAAGCCTGCTGGGAGGGAAAGCTTCGGTCCACATATGCAACCTCTTGCACCTGCAATGCAGCAGCTTTAGTGTGTGTGTGGGAAGCTCTGAGGAAACTACCAGAGAAGGTCGACTTTGCATCCTGTTTGCACATCCGTTGGCTGCAGCATCCACCTCTCCAACATTCAGTGCGGAAGGAATCGTCATGGAAGGAATCGTCATGTGAAACGTCGCATTGTCCAAGATTTGATGGTAGTCACTTTTCTCCAGAGGTACACTGACATGTAAAACCTATTCAGATAAGTACTCCAAATTCAGATAAGTACTCCAATCCAGGTAATCCTTGCCACGGCGCTCAGCAGCTTGGCTTGCTGAGAGCAGGAAGGATGAATTGACCACTTGCATCGAGAGGTTCACCTTGGGCATGCTGTGTTGTGGCCCACTAGCTTTTTACAGGTCCTTCCTCGTTCTGTCTTGTTCGGGTCTGTGAGCCCTGCAAACATCTGCAAACCAAGCGAAGCTCTCACTCCGTGTTCATGATTTGTGCCGCCTCGGCCGAGGTGTTTTTAGTGAGCGCGCAGCGCTTGACGACAAGATGCGTGCTCCGGTGACCACTTCAGAATGTCTTTTCCGTGGAAGTGGGGATTCAGCATGCTGAGCTAACACAAGCTGCGTACAAAGCATCCCCCCCCCCCCCACCCCACCCATTGCTCATGAATCTCATGACATGACAAGGCTTCCTGTTCCGCATGTACAGCTCCGACTTGGGAAGTGTCAGCAAGCAGGCCCGGTGGCATCGCATCTTCAGATGGCAAACGGTGGGGAGGTGGAATCGTTTCCAACGGCCACAGGATCTTACAAACCTCATGGATGACGTTCTGCCAGAGCAACTTTGCTGAACGATTGTCGGATGCCGCTTTGCGCAGATGCTCGCAAACTGCATCAATCTGCCTAACCGTGCGGCCTGAAAGCTGCCAGAATGATAGTTTGTTGCTTGCGGTTGCAGTTCCAGATGGCTCATTAGTTATGAGCCTAAGGTTCCCCGACGATGACGAGAGAAACAGGCCGTATTCATGTCAAGTGGAAATATGGGATTTGTCGGGTAGCGCGCGCCGTCTCTTGCCGCACCCATGTCACCCATCCCACCCGAACCCCCAAAAACTTCACATCCCAGAACCCATAATAACCCATAATAACCCATAATAACCCATAAAGATGCTCGGCACTCGCAGGCTGATCGACCGCGCGGTCCAGGGCACCTTCGAAGAGTTCCTGGCTCCCATTTTAGCGGCTTTTAGCGTTTGAGGTCTTGGCTGCCAATGACGTCCATGGGCATCCTGCGATATCTTGCACATCATACTGGCCCTTTTTCTTATCTCGTCTATTCGTCCACGCATTATTATTATTATTGCAAGTGAACACGCGTGGTCTGCGTTCTGTCATCCAGTGCGCTCTGTACGACCCTGCTGCACGCGCTACTGGAAGCCCAGAAGCCTGAAACAACCTAAACGTACTCTAAGATGCTCCCGACCTTGTTGACCCTCGCCTTGTCCAGAGATTGCAGTGTTCGCAGGGGCACTCACTTAATTAGCCCAGAAGCACGTACACGCAATGCTTTGGCGGATCAGATTCAGATCCACTGTCCACTGTCGCTCGATGGTTGAAGCCAATCCACAAAGCTAGCCACTTTGGCCACCAAGGCTTTGTGGCAGCAACGAGAACCAGGCGTGCCCTTTGAAGTTTCGCGGGTCTTTGTATAGAGTTGAGAAGGGAAGCCGTCCTTGGATCAGGAGCTTGGCATGGAGCAGCCAGGAGCCTGGACAGCCTGGACATGACTTGGACGTCTTGCGACATCCTGCCTTTTAGACAGGCGTGGAGCTCTTGTGCATCCACACACTGTGAGAGTCCATTGCAAGGTTTCAGATGGCTGCTACACCACTCATCGGCCGCCTGGCGTGTGTCAGCATGCAGTAGCGCAGGGTCTTTGATTGCCAGTTGCCAGTCCTTCATGAATTTGCGTGCTTCACCCCCAAACGTGAAAGGTGAGCGATGCACCATCTTCTTCTGAGCTACTGCCAAAGGCAGTAGCAGGAAGCCAATTAATTAGGCAGTTATGGGCTTGCCGCAGGAACATCCCAGACGTGGGGCAAACCGGCGATCAAACAGCACCCACTCAGACCGTGTCTTTGCACGACAAGCTCGCTCGCAGCTCGCTCGCTTCAATCTTGCAGCCTTTTTGGTGCTTGTTTTTTGCAGGATCAAAGATGAGCTCGAGGATGCCGCGTTTGCAATCACGCATCCCAAGGCGCCATGAAAAGGGCAGTTTCTTTCTTTTGGGGGCCTGTGCTGGCGGGGGTTCTTTCGTTCAGTACAGTACTTGGTTCCCATAGAGTCAGGCATTTCGACAAATCATCCTCCTCGTGAGCAGACAGAGACTCTACACCACGCGAAAGTTGCCAGGAGCGGGCGGAATTGCGCACGCTGCTTGGCGAGCGGCAAGGTAAGCGCAAGAGTGCAGCAAGCAAACAGCGCTGTCGAAGCAAAGGGTGCATCAGTTAAACCCGTTCGAGTTGCAGCGCGCTTCACACCGAAACGCTCTGGATTCGCCTGGGCATATTTGTGCAGGTCTGCAGAGCTTCGGTGTTATAGAGCACTGCGCCAGGAGAGTTGCTGGTGAATACCGCCACGCGTGAACTCCAACAGGCCAAAGTCAGGTTGTCCGAATTCCCGAGTGCCACTGTTAGATAGTATGAATCAGGGTTTTGGGGGAATTGGCCTCAAGGAATAAGCTGTTGAGCCCAAGACTTGCGATTGCAGCGATATATTATACAAACACTGGCACCATCATGTTCTCCGGGCCTTCAATCTCCGGGCCTTCAAATGCACCTTCGGAAACAACTCACAAAACATTTGGGCTAGACAAGGAAGCAAACAATCCCAAATCCCAAGCTCTTGCCGGGGGTTATTTTATTTGTTTTGATTTGGTATCTTCCGTTTTTGTCTTCTTGCATCCTTAAACTCACCCCCCCCCTCTCCCCTCAAAAGGATTGAAGGCCTTTCACACCCCCCCGAAAGAATGGCCTTCGGATGTTGTTGATGGTGGTGCTGAAGGGGCCCGGTTTTTTTCTTTCCTAACGTTGGCTACGTTGGCGACCCCCCTCAAATTCCTCTGGCCCCCTGGTCCTCTGCACGAGCAGCCAGAAATGTTACTTGTCGCAGCATTCAAACCAGGAAGGGTAGAGCGATTGCAGTTTGTGCTGACTAGTGACAAATGCGGGCATCTTCAACGCTGCAGCATTTGGAGTCTTGCAACAAATTGAAATGCTGGAATTTGCAGCATTTGGGGCTGTGGAACAATTAGAAAAACCATAATTGGCAGCTTAACGTACAAGAGCCAAAAATGATGTGTTTTTTTCAGCGTCTGGGAACGCAAACACCCCAAAATCTTGCATTTTCAGAGCAGACAAAGCCAGGAAGGGGGGAGCCAACTTTAGCAAAAACGAGCCAGAGCCAACGTTAGGACAAAAACACCTCCGCCCGGCCTTGAAGATAAGAGTAAAGTGAGCAGTGTAGTAAGTAGCAGCGATGAAATCTACCGAAACTCAAGCCTTTCGAACGCGGGCCTGTAATGCGGCCCTTTCTGTTTGTTTAGCTTCCTGACATGTTTCAGAGAATACTTGATATTTTTAACTAGTTCAGTTCCTCAACCCCTGAAAAATCTGGGATCTCGAGGCCCCGAGAGCTCAAGTAATAGATTGCTAATCTTGACCAAAGCATCATTGTACATTTCTCTATCTATCATATGATGTTATACATCATACACATATATATATATATATATTTATTTAACGGCGACCGCCAGTGGCGCCGACCTCAGAGAAGGAGCGGTGGGGGTGGGGGCGGCCAGGGCATGCGCTGGAGCCCTTGGGGGTGGGAGGGGGCCGCATTTTGGTGTGCAGGCTCTGACTTGCTCGACCGTACCTGCGCTCCTTGTAGCCATCATTTTCGTGCAGGCCTGGCAAACCTGTTTCACCTTACCGTTACAGACTACGGTCCGAACAGGGAGGGGGCGTAGTAGGGGTGGGGGGTTGGGGGGGGTAGGGCTAGAGCGGTAGGAGGGGGGGTGGAGGTGGTGTGGTGCACACAAGACACGGAGGCGGGTAGGGGGGGAGGGGGGGGGGGAAGGCGGGGGGGAGGGAAGGGGGTGGTACTCTAGGACTTTTTGTTGTTGGGCATGTCAGACAGTGTCTTTGGGGTTGGGCACTCAGAGGCACTCCAGAAACTCTCTGGGTTTGAGCACTCCAGGGACTCGGTCACTCCAATGGTCTGGGGTTGGGCGATTGGACAATCCAGCTTTCTGGGGCTGGGGAAGTAGATTGGGCGAGGAGAAGAGTTCCTCTAAGGCCCGAATTCCCCTTAAACCTCCTTTAAAACGGAAAAGGAAAAGGCAAAGGTCGACCGGGCGAAGAGAAGAGTCCTACACCCCCTGGGTGTGTGGGGGCGTCATTTGCACGTAGTACTTACTGTCGCTGCGCGGCGAGACGGCCTAAGCCTTAAACCCTAAACCCTAAGCCCTAAACCCTAAGCCCTAAACCCTAAACCTTAAACCCTAAACCCTAAACCCTAAACCTTAAACCCTAAACCCTAAACCCTTCACCCTACACCCTACACCCTAAACCCTAAACCCTAAACCCAAACCCCAAACCCCAAGCCCTAAACCCTAAACCCGAAATCCTAAACCCTAAACCCGGTTGCTACACGTCGACAAGCCAAGTCCAAGCGAAATAAAAGAAGCTGAAGAAGCACCTCGGCAGGGGAAATTCTCGGAGAAGTTCCAGGGTTTGGGTGTTTCAGGAAGCTTCAGTGGTTTCAGGGCTCAAGTGTATTTGGGCTTAGGGCTAGGGGGCTCTGGAGTTTAAGGAGGCGGGGCCGAAAACCATCAAGGACTCTTTGTCGCCTGGGTCAAGGCCGGATCTTGGACCCAAGGCAAAGCTCCACTAACCTGCAGCGCTTAGATGAAAGGGATTGAAGCGGCTCCCACAAATCCACCACACCCCGCCCTTGCTGTGCCCTCGCTTGCTTGGTGAAACCCGAAGACTCGTCCTGAAGCCTTGAACCCTAACAGCCATCTCAACCTTAAGACTGTTCAGACCGATAGTTCTACCTGAAGTGGCGAGTACAGTTTAGGGCAAGGTCTTGGGTTGCTAGTGGATATGTAGATGGCTGTGTTCAGGAATTACGTGGCAGCATGGCTTCTCCGTCATTAGATGCATGGAGGTTCTTCTGACTTCGTGGTGAAGGGGTCTGATGTGGGTGGATGCGGACAAAGGGGGCCATCCAGTTTCTCCTTTCCTGCCCCCAAAACCTCAGAACCACCCGGATTAGGAGGCCGGAGAAGAAGAAGAAGAAGCGGAGACGCAGGAATGAGCGTCAAGCTAAACCCGACCCTAAACCCCACCGCCCACCACCAGCCACTGCCGTGCAGGACCAAAGAAAAGGCAAAGGTAGAGGAGGAAAAGGCAAAGGTCGGGGCCTGAAGTGAGATGGTTTGCGGGTGGAGCTGGAGGGTCCTTGTCGCACAAAATCAATTTTTTATTTTTGGATGAGCAGGCTTTTTCTTGAACAAATTGATTGTTTGTGGATTTTTTTATTTAAGTTGTTAAAAGAACATATTAAGAAGTTTAATGTGGTTTTTTGGCGTTTTTTTGCATCAGTGGTGGCAATGCAGCAACTTCGATATTGCGAGGCTCCATTTGAGGCCGAAATCAACAGTACGGATTCTTGGAGCTCACAGTTTTTTCAGGCTGATTGAAATCCTTTTGCTTTTTGGCAGGCATGGATGCCGAGGCGGGCATTGATATTCCGTCCATGTACCACCGGCCATTGGCCACTTTAAGTTTGTTTTTGCAGGTGGCGACAAGAACCGCCCGGCACCTTGGGACTTCAAGTTTCGCGGTGCGCGGTCTCGTTTTGGTGTTCAATCGCGCTCTCGCCTAGACACGGGCAAACGTGCGGAGATCAGAGGTGTTAGAGGTGTCCCAATTGTCGCAAACGGGACACTTCTGGCCTTGCGGAGGGTGCCAAGTCACGTCACGCGCTTGCGTCGGTCCCGCGCGCGTTCCGTGCTTGAAATCGTGCTATACTCAGCAACTGCCGAGGCGCCGTGCGCTTTTTGAAGCTGGCGTCGCTCCACGTCGCGCAAACGTGGCAGCGCATGCTTCGGTTGGCTTCACGATGCGGCAAGTTGCACCCTCACCTCGGTGCCGCGCTTTCGCCTGATCAAGAGCAGAACCGTGTTCTGGACATCTTGGAGCGGTCTTTTCTTGACTTGCTTTCAGAGTGGCTTTCCAGACAGCAAAAAATTTTTCTGACAAGGTTTCTTCGATTCCAGAAATCAATATACTATTTTGCGAAGGATTTGATGATTCGTGTCATATTTCTTCGATTCCAGAAATCAAAAATAATTGGCGAAGAATCTGATGATATTTCGTATCTTTTCTGCCAAGTCAATTTTTTTGAGATTTCTTCAATTCCAGAAATGGAAAATTTTCGTGGCAAAGAATCTGATGATGACTCATATCTTCTTTATGAAATCAAGCATAATTTGAGATTTCCAGAAAGCAACATATTATTTTGCGAAGAATATGATGATGATTCGTATCATTTCTGTCAAACCAAATTCAATTTGATATTTCGTCGATTCCAGAAATCGAAAATTAACGGCGAAATATCTGATGATATGTCGTATCTTTTCTGTCAAGCCAAATATAATTTGAGGTTTCTTCGGTTCCAGAAATCAAAATTTTTGTGGCAAAGAATCTGACGATGATTCGTATCTTTTCTATCAAATCAATCATAATATGAGATTGTATCATTTCTGCCAAACCAAATATAATTTGAGATTTCTTCGATTATCCTTTGATGGATATTTCTTCCCGGATTTCGTTTGCGAGGCCTCATTCCGAAGGATTTTTATCCTGGCGTCTGAAGGGACAAGGTGTTCCTTCATACTTCATGGGATAGTGCCACGGCGCCATATCTTGGGATGAATTAAACAATGTATTAGCCTCCGAGGCTAGAAATCAAAAAACTATTGATGAAGACTCTGATGATATTTCGTATCTATTCTGCCAAGCCAAATATAATTTGAGATTTCTTCGATTCCAGAAAGAACAAATAGAAATAAAAAACTATTTGCGAAATATCTGATGATATTTCGTATCTTTTCTGCCAAATCAAATATAATTTGAGATTTCTTCGATTCCAGAACTCAAAAATATATTTGGCAAGGAGTCTGACGATGATTCGGTATCTTTTCTATCAAATCCAATATAATCTGAAATTAGTTCGATTCCAGAAATCAATATTTCTATATATAATATTTTTCGAAGAATTTGATGATGATCCATATCATTTCTGCCGAATCGAGTATAATTTGAGATGTTTTGACAAAGAATCTGATGATGATTCGTATCGTTTCTATCAAACCAAATATAATTTGAGATTTCTTCGATTCCAGAAATCAAAATAATGTTTTGTGAAGAATCTAATGGTGTTCCCATCAGTTCT
Organism: Symbiodinium natans; assembly: GCA_905221605.1. Lineage (NCBI taxonomy): Eukaryota > Dinophyceae > Suessiales > Symbiodiniaceae > Symbiodinium > Symbiodinium natans. Next base: position 614,542 of record CAJNDS010001946.1, read on the forward strand.
ATCATATTAAATATAATTTGAAATATATTCGATTCCAGAAATCAAGGAATTTGTTGATGAAGAATCTGATGATATTTCGTATCTTTTCTGTCGAAATAAAGATAACTTGAGAATTTCTTCGTTTCCAGAGTTTTTTCTACGAAGAATTTGACGATGATTCATATCATTTCTACCAAATCAAATATAATTTGAGATTATTTCGATTCCAAATATGAGAAAAGTATTGGCGAAGAATTTGAGAATGATTCGTATCATTTCTGCCAAGCAAATATAGTTCGAGATTTAGGATTCCGAAATGGGGAATTCAGAATATCATGATCACAATCTCTATCTTCTTCCTTTTCTAGACCCACGATATATTTCTTAATTCTCCCTCTGAGATTGAGTATCTTCCGCTCTCACATTCTCCTCTTCTCCTCTTCTCCTCTTCTCCTCTTCTCCTCTTCTCCTCTTCTCCTCTTCTCCTCTTCTCCTCTTCTCCTCTTCTCCTCTTCTCCTCTTCTCCACTTCTCCTCTTCTCTTCTTCTGCTCTTCTCTTCTTTTCTTCTCCTCTTCTCTTCTTCTCTGCTTTTCTTATCCCTTCTTTTCTTTATTCTCTTCTCTCTATTGTTCTCACATCTAAACCAAAGTATTGACGATCCTCAAGCAACGGGGGCTTGGGCACGCACTGGAACCCTTAAAACTCTCTTTCAGGCGGAACCCTTAAAACTCTCTTTCAGCGTGGAGGCCCGCAATGGGGCGGGTGGGGCAAGGAGGGGGTGGAACCCTTAAAACTCTCTTTCGGATTCGGCCCGAGGCCCGCAATGGATCTTCACTAACGCCGCCCCCGCTCTCGCCGGGGTCGGCGGATATATATCAATACATGGTAAACACCTGCATCCTCCAATGATAAGTTTTTACATGTCTTTATATGTTTATTTACGTATATACATATACATATACATATACATATACATATACATATACATATACATATACATATACATATACGTCTATGTATATAATATGTATATATCAGACGCACGTGGTAATGCGTGCCCTGCTTCAGAGTTCCAGAGAATCAAGCGCTCTCGAGAACGCACAAGCGCGCACAGGCACACGCGCGCGCATTTTGGTGCGAAGAGTTTTCGCGCAGGCCTTGGAGCAGTCTCCACCTTTGAAGGAGCTTTCATCTCTCCGAGCCAGCATCCCAGCTCGAGACGGGCTCAGACACTGCTAGCTCCAGCGCTTCCCCAAGCAACCAGAGGTAGAGCACTGGCGTCGAGTGTGCCGTCATTTGCACAAGGTCTCAGGGCGCGCCAAGTCGGCTTACAGCACATGGAAAAAGATGAACAAGTGGCTCGTCCGAACAGGAGTGACATGCGTGGGTTGTGCTCGCGGCTTGCCCAGCGTTGACGCCGAGGAAAAATCTTCGTTTCCACGAGGCCGGCTTGCAACAATTCCGCATGCACTGCCACGGGAATTGCCGTGTCTGGCAATTGTGTTGCTTTCACTACATGCGCTCCAGCATGCTCCAGCCCTGGAGAGATCTGGAGAGTCGTTTCTCGGGAGCCCTTGCAGTACAGAGGGCAGTGTGCACGGTGTGATACACTGTGTGCACATCGATGAAACAATTTCAGTCTGCGAGATCTGGGACCGCATGGCCATCCGCGTCATCCTTGATGCCACAACCTCACATTCCAGATGTTGGCGGCATGTTTCGCAACGAATTCCTAGCTGGCCAAAGCTTCCACATTGAGAAACGTAGTCCGACTTTTGCTGTAGCCTCCACCAAACCCACACCTTGGTCCAATGAAAAGGGCTTGAAACGTCAAGCTACTCTGAGATCCCATGATTAAAGGTTACCTTGTGCGCCAAGGCCTCAAGCGCCGTTCGCGCTGAGCAGCTTTGTTTCGACGTTCGAGATGTCGTCGCCGATGCCCCGGCGTCAACTTGACTGCCACACGTGCACGTCTTAAGAACAACAGTTCCCAAGAAGCTGTCCTGCACTGGATGTGTCAGATGCTGTGGTGACCGCCTTGTGGGGTGATCTCAGCGTTGCTGCTGCAATCATCGATTTCTTTGAACAAGAGACATCAGGCATCTGGTTTACACACTCAGAAGTAAAATCTCAATCTCGCAAACCAGGCAGCCCTGTGGCCCCTTGTCGAGGGGAGGAGCAAGGACTACATCAGCAATCCAAAGGCACCAGGGTGTGAGGATAGTTGAGGTTTGGTTGTCTAGGTCGTTTGGGTTTAGGCTTTTCTTTGGTCCATAGTGCAGCTGCAATGGGAATGCTGTCAGATGCAGAAGTCATCAACGATTCAGAATTAAAGTGACAAGCGTCTTTGATGGTTCACCGATTCACAAAGCATGATTCTCGGACTCGAGGATGAGAATCACCGCTTCGAGAGCTAGATGCTCTCACAAGAGTCTTCGCCTGCCCTCCCGAAATATGAGACGACCATCCACGACCGAACTGTATCCGCCTTTTCGAGTAGATTGACTACGCCACATTCTTGCCAGATAATTTTGGCGAAGGTTGCTGGTGTCAGCCCATGTTGCTTCAGGCGAATGGTTATCGCAGCTTGCACTTAGTTGCCACTCGCGAGGGCGAGCACTTTGAGGCAGGTTCGCTTAGCGCCATTTGGCAGATCTGACAGAGGCTCTGTACGTTGTTATGCACCGCACTTCTGCAAGAACATTGCAGACCACCGAAAGGACTGCAGCAACAGCAATACCCGTGCAGGAGCTGTGATTTTTCGTGAGACAAGCTGTGGATCCCTCTGATTCTGCCATATTCTGCCTGCAGCGTGGAAGCTTATGCGAAGTTGAAGTTAGTTGAAGCTCAAGTACTGCACGCCTTGCTAGCTGTGTACTTTTGGAATCCAACTCCGTGCTTCTCAAAAACCTTAGAATCTGCTGCATGTTCCCCTGGTGTCCCCGAACCTCCACTGACCTCTGCGATGGAGAAGCTCGGCAGTGCCTTGCGCAGCGTGGCACTGGAGCCCTTTCGCTGAAAAATAATGGAAAAATAGCCGTTCACTGAACCCGTCGTAGCGCGATGGTGGGCACTGTGGGCTCTCTATAATAAGAGGGTTTGAGCCCGGTGGGGTTTGATGTTTGGATCTTGGACGTTGGGTGGATTCTTGCAGCAGTCTTGCAGCCTTGTGGTCGTGCCTCTCAGTTCTGTGGGGAGGCTGCTGTGCCCTCCAGGTTTGTGATTTCCACCCTCTTCATTTTTGTCACACTGGATGCTGCCGTGTCCGCCAACCATTGCCTCGAAGGCCGCTCAGCACATCACAGTTCAAATCGCGCAGGCTTCATTGCAGCGAGGTAGCGGCCGAATGTTGCCATATCTAAAAACAAAACAGAACCAAGGTAACCAAAGAACCCCGATGGTCTGTCGAAGTTGTCTCAGCGTTAACACGATACTTGGGCCACCCACCTTGACAGGATGCCATGCTGGCGGCGGAACATCAAGGCGCGCAAGCGCCCAGCGCATAACGTGACTGTCGGGGCTTTCAAAGAATCCTGTAAAGCATCGTAGCGCGGTTTCAGGCGAGGCCATGCGTTTTGCCCAGGCGTTTGATGGGCTCCCCGTGCCCGCCGCCCACACTCAATGTGCAGGCCGGGATCACTGCGCACCTCCCACTCTTGCATTGAACAGATGCCATGCAACATGTGACAGATGTCCTCAATTTTCATACAATCTGCAAGAACATGGCTCGGAGGATGCATTGAATTGTGACTCCTGCAGCAAGCGAGCCACGCAAGTCGTCATGAAAGAAGGAAGCATCCCACTTGTGAGGTGTCCCTGGCCACGGGCTTCGCTGCGTCAGTCGCCAGTGGCTTCTTTGTTCAACTTTGGAGAGTGCTTCCCATGGGTTTTTGGAGGCACTCAAGATTTGGAGTGTTCAGGGTGTTTTGGTGTCGGGCGGATCTGAGTTGCATCGTATATAGGTCCTTGTTTGCAGAGCGAGAAGGGTTCGGTTGCCCGAGGCCATGTCTCAGGGTTTGGGTACCCAGGCAGGTGAAGCATAGTAAAGCCTGGAGCATACCGAAGTACCAAGCTTCAGGCCATCCGCTTAAACCATAATGGACCATCCTTCAGGCTCTTCACGATTCACGAGGCTAATTCCTATGGAACAACACGAAGCAGCGAGCAACAATCGAATCTGGTACGCTCGAGGCCTGAGTTTCAAAGCCAAGGACGGGGGAGATGGATGTTGGGGTGGGGGGTTGGGGATCAGGCGGCTGCGGTTCCGATGATTTTGGCACCGGCTAGTACAGAGCTCTTCATTCCACGCTCAACAGGTCTCAATCGTGATCTCCAACATTTGCTGAAGCCGAAATGCGTTTTTAGCCGCCCTGAGTCCCCCTGAGCAGGGCATGGACAGCGGGGGCAACTTCGGCTCTCACTTCAACCCGGCGGTGCACCTCGCCACACCAATTAAAGGGACAAAGCATGACCAAACTAAGAGGGCAGTCAGAAGTAGGAGATGGTGAAGATGTGCGAAAGATGGTGATTTGCTTCGTTGCTGCCGGTGGCAGCGTGCTGCCGGTGGCGGCGAGCTGGGCCTCCAGAATATATCAAGCAGTATACATCACCTACAAATAAAATAGAAGAGAGAAAATGTTGCATACTGCCGGTAGCACGCGCCAGGCAAGCTGCGGACTCTTCGGAACTCTGAGCCCCCCGGAGTGCTTTAAACTCAATCATCCGAGGACGCTGGCCCTGGCCTTGCGGGGGAAGATGCAGCCTCTACGTGCCTGGGGAAAATCTTCTGCCAATTTTTTGTCCTTAAAGGGCCCTTTCTTCGGTTAGCAGGTGTACAGTGCTCAGCTTAAGCTTGCTAGAGGCGCTGCTGTCTTCATCGTAGCCCAGCTCTTTGCATCAGTCTTCGCTGCTGCCCTGGTCACAGCCATTGTGGGCACGTGCCCAGGCAAAAGTTTGTTGGTATTCTGTTCAAAGCTAAACAATACCACGCATATCAAAGTGTTGCACTCTCTGAGGACTTGCCTCGAACAAGACTTTCGAATGTTGCTTGACGGCACAGATCACCTGCAGCCCCTGTCACCGACACAAGCTCTTGTGCCCTCAAGTTGTCCTAATGTCGCCAAGGATGTCGCGAGACATGTCACCTCCAGCATCGCGCATACTGCTGCAGGCCACATGCGATGCAGGGATATTCTTGGGGAAGGAAGGGTGCACTAGGTGGAGCTGAAGTGGGGGAGGTCTCACATGGGGAGGTCTACAAGACTGCAACTTTGTTGTGGCCGCAGCTGATGTGCCTTAAGGTGAAAGTTGAGGGTTCTCTGGCTGCCAGAACTTGGTCTCACGCAGTCGCTCCCACCATCTCACGCTGACCTCTTGTGGGTTGCCGAAGACATTCTGAGGGGACTTGTTGGCGCTCTTGCGCTGCTGGACCTGAACTACTAAAGAGCAGATACTCCTAGCAGGGAGAGATGTCGACCAGGTAATCTTAAACCTGCTCATCATCCTGGTCGCCCTCTGGGCGCACGAACGGCAGGGGAGGCTAAGACGAATTAGTTCATTTTGATTGTGTTTGCGAAGTCATGTCCTACCTTATGCTGCCCTGTGTTGTATCTCGTCCGAATCTGTGCATCGACAGTCTCACAAAGTCATTGGCCGGCCAACTGAGGTTTATGGGAATTCCCATACTGGTGGGTTGCTCAATGGCAAGCAGGGTCATTGTGCACAATGACTTAGAAGACTTAGAACATGCCCATAGAAGGCGACTTGAACTGTCTGGCACGGCAACCAAAGTTCACACATCCGACTAACGACATGTCAGGATCCGCTCTGCTGAACTCATCCTTTGCCTCTGTTGCCTACAGTCACAGACCAGGCTTCTCTTACATTGCAGCCAGCCTGGTCGGGCTCCAGCAATTAGGCGCGCGTCTTGAGGACTTCAGGCTTCAGACGGCTCAGACAGAGGCCTAATCGCATCTGAATGCCTGATGGGTGCTTTTGACTCGCTCGACTGCTTCGGCTTCCCCCCAGAACAAAGCCTTGAGTCAGGCGAAGATCTGCCAAACATTCTGCGTTCCTTCGGCCTCTTTGTCATTGGGGTGAGGAGTGTGTGTTTGCAGTGCATTGCAGTGCTCAGAGCAGAGCCGAGCCTTTTGAGTATGCAGGTTCCAGTGGTTCGAAGCGAGTGCTGTACCGATGCTTCCTGTTTTTTGTGCTTTTGGGGAAAAGGGGTGCTCAAAGTCACTCAACGTGCATTGAGAGCAGGAACTGGAGCTGCGTTTGGACCACGATGGTGGGCTTCTTCGCTGCATTGAGGGCCTCCCGAAAAGCCCTCAAATTCCTGCTAAGTTTGGGGACATGCAGGAGGCAAAGTCCGAGGTTTCAGGCTGGCCTGAGACTCCAAGTCCTGTCGTGTCAGGTTCTCTCTCTGCCGTCGCCATTGCTGTCGTGCTGGAGCCCGGCTTTGAATGATGGGTTGGTTGCCGAACCATAGAACCAGAAATGAAAACCCAGAAGCACCTGCGGGTCCAACACTCTAGGTTCCCTCCCTCTAGGACTCTAGGACAGATCCCCTTCTGTCCACCGGCGGATTCCTTCAGATCTCCCCCCCGCCCATGAGCCAGCAAGCTGCAGTACAAGCTGTTTGGGGCGTTTTTTCCCATGATTTGCAAAATCTTCTCCGGAAGGACCTCAGTCTCCTCGGGTCAGAGGACTCGCAGATGGCAGACATCGAAAACAGTGCCACTGGGCGGTGACTCCTGTTCAGGTTCCTGTGGTGTCTGTGCTTAGAAAAAGTGGACCCTGGAAGCATCAATACTTAAGCAAGCAGATTTCAGACTTTGCGCGAGATTGACAACCATCGAGATCATTTGAGGGGCTTGATCAGGAGTTCCGTTGTTTCAAGGGAATGATGAGGTTCCGTCGGATTGACTAAGATGCAGCTGTTGCAGTGAGTTCATGCCAGTTCATGCTGACTGGCAAGGTTTCAAGGCCCCCCTCTTCAAGACTTCTAGAGTCATCAGCACTCATCCGCAAAGAACACACCCTACACAGGCTGCTGTTGAAGAGTTCAATCCCCTGAGTTGCCCGAGATGCCCCGGCGGCCTTTGCTAAGTCCTAGGAGAGCTGGGCAAAAGCAGTGACGGCAGAGAGATCAGATGAGATCAGAGGGGAAGATGCAAAGATCTTACAAGCCCGAGCTGATTACACGATATTACTATTACACGGTTTCCTTAGGATTTCGAGGGATCCCTTGCAGCCGAGCCTTAGAGTTGCAAGTGCGACTGCAACTGCCCTAGGAGGACGAGGCCTAACCTGTGGGACTTTATAGGACAGGGCTTTTTGCGCTACGGTCGAAGCAGGGATTGTGCGAGTGCGAGATGATTCGAGTGATGCGAGTGTCTGTAGTTCACCTTGTGAGAGAAGCGCAGGATGAGCTCTGGCCTGGGCAGTGCCTGGGCCTTGCCATGAAGTGGCTTCGCGGAGATCATCGCTTCCACATTCTGCGACATGCCCAGCTCAGCCTATGTTCGAGTTTTGACGTCCGGATTGCAGTTAAGAAAGTGTCGCGACGTCCTGATGCGAGTGTCAGCGACCTGCAGCAACAATTCAAGGTTTATGGGGATGCACTGTACAGGTGCACAAGTGGACAGCCACGGAATTGTACAGAACTTGCTCCTCGAATGGATGCTCATCCGTCAGTGCCCTCGTTCTCGGTAAGGAACCTCTCAGAGCACGGCCGATAATTCAATTTCGTCGTTCCCCTGTAGCCGCCTTTTCTTTCCATACTGAGAACAAAGGGTGCTTTGAGGTGTCAGGCTCGCCACGGTCAGTACGTGATCTCAGCTCCTGTCATGATGCTCTGCACCCCACGTCGGAGCATCTGTCAAAGATCTGCGGGTGTAAAGATGCTGATTCAAAAGGCCGCCCTGTTGCTTTCAGGAAGCACAGGGGGTGGGTGGGGGGGGTGATTGAGGCCCTGAAGGACCAAGTGTCAGACCCAAGCACGAGCCTGCAAGGTCTTGGAGAATGAATTACTGCGCATTACTACCCATTACCCCACAACCTGCCAACAGGTCCAGATACGCACTGAGGAGATGTCGCTCGGCAGAGTGAAAGTTCGGAGCTGGCTTTCAGAAGCCTTCACTGTCACGACAAAGTTTTCTTGGCAGCCAAGCTAAGAGAATAGCTCTGGGCATTTCTGATCAAGGCACCAGCAGGCCGAGTATGGTTCCTGTGGACACTGGGAATACAAGGCACAGTTCCGCAAAGCACCGCATCAGTCGCCATTATGAGAACCGTTGATCCTGCTTCCCTGGAAATGGGCGTGGATGAACTGCCGCACACCTCGCGAACTTGAGCAAGTTGCATACATCCCTTATAATCATCAGCCAGGCTGGTGGGCGACAGATCGGAATGACGGATGCTGCTGCAGACTCAGCAGATATTTTGAACTTCGCTTTGCCATGCCAGTATATGCTCGATCATGTCAAAAGTGCGTCTGCCGAAGGAACTTGCAGCGGATGATACAATGCTTGATATGCGTGAGGCCGCAAATGCCGGAGCCGAGCTTTTTGCGGGCATCGACGTCGATGGAGATGGCCGTCCGCGACCTACATTGCCATCATGTGCATAATGTACAGTGGTGCCAAATGTGTGTTCGCAGTAGGGGACATGCAAGAGTCCAGGTTTGCATCTGAACCAGCATAGTTCACCAGCCGGAGGTTTTGTCAGGGTTGCTTGCACTGAACTGGCAGTAAGTTCTGCACGCAGCAATTAAGTATCCAAGTGGCGTTGATGACCTGCTGTCGCATGTTGTAGCACGCTGTCCTGTGCCGTTGACGCCATATGCCACCCTTGTCCCTCGTTGCCGTGTCGCTGTATTGTTGCCGTTGCCATTGCTGACGGGCAGGCATTGATGCCCAGGAGCTTGAGCAAGCTTTGCACCGCGTGGGTGTCGAGGCGGCCTGCATATGGCTTGTGACAGCGCGTTGCAATCTCCCCCTTACCGGACGCCTGCGTGCAGGCAAGCCCAGAGCAAGTTCGCGACATGCTGGAGGTGCCTGTGGGCGAGCAGAAACAGCTACCGTAACATCTTCGACCACAGGTCCTGGTGTCGAGGTACGGTTGCATGCATGCAGAGGTGTTCGACTCTGACCAAGATGGCAACGTGGACTTCAAAGACTTCTGGAAGGCCCAACTTGAAACACTTGAAAGCCTGAAAATGCATATGAAACATCGAACACCATGTGGCAGACACAGGACACCTACAGTCTTTACAGAGAGCACATCAGAGAACCTTTTGACCTCAGACCCTCAACCTTTCCCTAACCTTGCCCTTCGGCCTTTCGGCATCCTTTATTCAAGCTTTCAGGCCCTCGTGACGACTTGGTTCCCACTGGTCTCTGGCACCCACCTCCCGAGGCAGAAGTCACCGATAGTAGGGAGTATTTCTGGGGAAATTCACTCTGTGAGAGTCGGGGGAGGGGGGGGATTGGTTCAGGATGGCCTTCTGGATTCTGCCTTGGTTGCTATGGCTATTGTAGGGGTTCTATTCAAGAAAGGTAGCTGGGTTCCTGCCACAGCAAGCGTAGACTGCTGAATTGGGCATGGCAAAAGGTCTGATGAGCACGACATGATTTCAGCCGCCGAATCTGAAGATTCCAGATTCCGGATACGCATCGCCTTGCAATATTGGTTGTTGTTGCAAGACAATATGCTGCATTCCAGCTACCCTCAACATCTTCAAAGAAGCTGCTCAAGGAATCTGCATCATGAGTGGCACAACACGTACTTTCCCAGCACGGGCCTGGCCATGAGTGATGGCCGCAGCCCTACGGACAGCCGCTCGGACTGCAGGCACACAGACGAAGCCCTCCAAAATCCCGGGCATGAGATGTGCTACCCTCGCCTCTGCATTTGAGTTTGTAGATGCTTCTTGGCATTCCTTTGCCTCACTCGACGCTCTGCGGTCTCATGCGCCATCACCCATCCGTGCAAACCCAAGATTTGCGATGCTTCCTCCAGCGACGTTTTGCAGAGGCTGGGAGGGTGCTGGGACAAAGCTGATCTTCAAAAGATGCTGCCACTCGAGTTGCTACCAATCACCCAAGATCAGCGTCACAAGCACAAACGAAGTCACACAAAAACAAACGAAAGTTGTTCAAAATCACTCACAACACACACACACACACACACACACACCCAAAAAAGCGAACCAAGCCACAGCCCGCAGGCCTGGCCGGAGCTCCCCGCTCCTCGACCTTTGATGCTGGCCCAAGCAGCCGAAAGTGGTGCCCAGGCTTTGAGTTGCCAAGATTCAAGTTGATTCAAGCACGCAGAAGTGCGCCCAGAAGTGCGCTTAGAAGGGCTCCACGTTCCACATGGCACATGACACAGCTCGCGAGAAGGTGAAGTCTGAAATCCTACTGCCTGCAGAATCCTGCAAACATGTATGGTGTGGGACCTCCGGCATCGTCAAGAAAGCAAGGCTGACAGGGCCGGCAATGGGATACAATGAGTTCTAGAGATCCCCTCGCACCAGCCGACAACCACATGTCCTCCAGCTTCAACCCTCAGTTTCCCCCACTGGTGCTCCTGCAATTCGTCCAGCACTTGCTCCCCGTCCATCTCAGTTGCCGGCGAAACGATGTCTCACAGCCGCTCAGCCTGCAAGGTTATTGAGCGTCATGTGACTGGGTTGTGATTGGATTTACACAATTGAATGACATTAAGCAGTTGGCCCCTGTGCTTTCTAACATGGGCAAAGTCAGTTTCCAATAGTACTGATTGATCATTGAGATTAATATGACTAATATGATTAGTATGATTCATATTATGAGTGGTATGAGTGATCTGATTGATCTGATTGATCTGATTGATCTGATTGATTGATATGATTGATATGATTAGTATGGTTAGTATGATTGGTATGACTAGTATGATTGATATGATCAGTGTGATTAGTCTGAGTATGATTAGTATGAGTCGTGTGATTAGTGTGATTAGTGTGATTCGTAAGATTAGATGAGTATGATCAGTGTGATTGGTATGAATAATGATTCATGATGAATGTTGGGGTGGCGTTTGATGCCCAGAGTGAGAAAGAAACGCCTCAAATGTAATGGTCTTGAGGAGAAGCGCGGCAGCAATTCAGATTGGTTGGAATGGCTTTGGCGCAGGACCTTACAATTGAACACTGGTTGAAAACAATGAGTTGTCAAAATCGTGCAACACCGGCTGACCAAGCTTGGAACACTCGTGCTTCTGTGGTACACAATGCTATCGCAATCCATGGCAACGCATTTTCACGGCCAGGAGATACGGGAGAAGCGCCCCCATTGGGTGGCTCGGGTCTGCAGGTGTAGCATGTTGGGCCTTTTGGAACTTGGAATGATTGTCGATAACTGCGGCCGTGGGAGATCAGCAAGTACCCGCTCTTGGTCTTCAGCTCAAGCTCGGAGACTTTCATGACTCTGTCAGGTCCTTGCTGCCCCGGAGGAGGATCTGCCAGACCTTCTGCGAGGACGTGCTGTGTGAGTGAATTTTGCAAGCTCGTACGGATGTACAAGGCTGTCTGGGCATACCATGCGGGCCGAAGGCCCAGTTCCAAGAAACTGGCTGTTGTCTGCGAAAACGCACAAACTGCGTGAGGACTGCTGCAGCACAAGTGTGCCAGGCTGGATGGACAAACTTGAACTGCAGTGCATAGGTTTACGGTCTGCTAGATTCGAATCCACGACTTGCTGTAACTAGTTCTGTTCCTATGTCCAGGAAAGATGCCTTTGCCTCCCTTGATGAGATCCATCGCCGGCTGCGCGAACGGCGACCCGTGGCATTGCATTGGTACACCAAGGTACGCCAAGAAGATGTAAGTTGTTGGCCTCTTCCAGTCATTGGGAATGAGCTATCATGTCTCTTTGTTCGAAAACGTGCGCGTACATGCTTCAGCCGGTCCTTAACGAGCATGTTTCTCAGGAGAGCTGCGGCTCACGGACGAAGAGTTGGAAACCTACCGAGACTCGAATGATATTGGCGAAGACCGGATATTGGCATGTCCAAGTTTCCTCGGGCGATTGTTTGCAGCTGTCAGCTTTAGCCAAAGTGTGCGTTCTATGCTGGAATCTCGCATGCATGCAAGAGCAAGTTTGATCATAGAAGTGTCTGCAAATGTCTGCAAATTGGGTAACGCACCGACTACTGTTCGACTTGAGCATATCTAGTTTTGTGTGTGGGGTCACTTGCTTCTTGGATGTGAGTAGGCACAACGGGAAGCATTGATGCAGCCGGGGTGCTCGAACGACACTTTTGATTCCCATTAGTGTTCGAGCCATGGATTGGACCGAGTTCGTCCAGACCGTCGAGAGTCCACCGCCCAATGAAGGAGTGATCAAGGCGGCCATTGAGTGGTTCACGAATACGCTGCAAGCTCAAACTCCTGCATTGGCAGAGGGGTTCACTGAAGAGTCAGTCGAGACCAAGTTGCCAGCTGATATTGTCTTGCAAGCGTGCTGCCGTCGACTGCTACGGGCTGTGGAGGCGGTGAGCAAAGCAAAAAGAGTGCAAGCAGTGCAGTCCTCTCAGGGCTCAGGTGCCGCTGTCGCTGGAGCATCGGCTCAAAGTTTGGCAAAGCTCCTGGCGCCAACAAAGGCAGTGGATGTCTCCGCTTTGCTGGACAAGGCCTCGCTGAAAGGGCTGTGCTTCGGTCTGCAGGCGGAGCAAACGTTGTGGAACACAATGCAGAGCCATTCCGACGAGTGTCGTTCAGCTGGCAAGAAGGCTTTTCTGTTCATTGACTTGACAGGAAAGGAATGCCTCCCCATGTGGCTCACCCCGGACCAGATCGGGGGGAAGTTCTTCTTGAGGGATGACAAGGAGTGGTCCCTGCATGGTGGCCAGGCGATTGCCAACCTACAGGATTTGAGCAGAGCGCTGAAAAGCGCCACATCGTCGTCACGTTTCTTCAGGTCCTTGGGCCAGTGGCTGGGAGCCTTCATGAGGTATGCGGCGGTAGCTGTGGCCACCCAGCAATTGTCGTGGTCGGATGTGCTGTCGCACATTGATGTCGTGACTCACCTCGCCGAGCAAGAGCGCCAGAAAGGCCATCCGCCATTTCTGGCATTCGTCTACGAAGAGCTGATGCGGAAAAACTGGTCCAGACGGGCCGAGAAATCGGACCCAGATTTGAACATATCGCAGGAGATCCAAAGAGTGGACAAAGATGTTCTGGACATTGCTAGGCACCGCTTGGGCGAAGTGCTCAAGGAGGCGGGTATGGACGGCTCCATCGAGCATGCCCCCTCTGCGTCTAGAACGACTGAGGCGCCAAAGAGTTTGCCTGCCAACATCGACAACGCTCTCATTCGCCAGTCTGCTGCCACTGAGGCAGCCCGCAAGCAAGCAGAACAAGTGTCGAAGCAGCTCCTGGAAACGCAGAAGATGATCCTGGAGAAAGGGCTGGCTGTTGGCTACGGAGGAAAGGGTGAGCAGAAAGGCAAGCGGCCTGGAAGCCCAAATCAGCTGAGCAATCGGCAGATGAAGACGCAGAAATGGCATGAGAAAGGCCAGGCACGCAGAGAGGAACAGTCCAGACGCAAAGACTACTGGGGCGACCGCAGGCACTGAGGCGACACACGGGTCCTGTTGGATCCAACTGGTCTTCCGAAGGTGTTCGCAACGCTCCCAGATGTCGGGCGGAGACTGGCTCGGACTGCCCCGCCTATCTTTCTGGAGTGTTTCGCCGGCGCAGCGGTGCTCACCATGGCAGTCATGCTGGCGGGAATTCCTTGCGCAAAGCCTTGGGATCTGCAGTTTGGCGAGCAGTTCGACGTCTTGAGTGATGGCGGGCTGTTGCTAAATAGTGCTAGGTCTGGAGAGATTTGGCATGGGCACTTCGGCACACCATGTCAGTCCATGACTTTCGCAAGAGACCCACAGCTGCGGAGTTCTGAGTGTCCTTGGGGCTTGGAGGAACTCTTGCCGCGCCAGCAAGACTTGGTTCGGTTAGGGAACTCCTTGGCGATTTTCACTGCTGAGATGTGTTTAAGCCTGTGGGCAGCAGGAGCCACTTTTTCAATTGAAAACCCGGCCATGTCTTGGTTGTGGTTGCTGCAACCTTTGCAAAGAGTCCGGGCGTTTTCCTGGTGCCTTTCGCAAAACCCACACTGTTGCTTCACAACGTGCCGAAATGGCACCTAGCATGTGAAGAGGTGGTTCCTTGGCAGGGAGACTTGTGTGTGCTCCGAGGCCAAGTGTGGTACGAAGGCCATAAGGTTTTCAAAACGCATCTTGCCCAAACGTATCCCCCGTTGATCTGTGGCCTCCCTGTTGAAGGAATCTTGGGCGGAGCCGCCAGGAGCTCCGCCTGGCACAGGAGCGCAGTTGCCTCAAGCGCTGTTAGAAGCGCAGTGTTACTCTGAGGTATAGGACCGTCGCTAGGGTCTTTTCTCGTTCCTCACGGCCTCGGGGCCCCAATGGGTTTGAGCCATGACTTACATATTGACTTTGCCCGTCAGGTGAAGCATCCCAGCACGCGTGCTTTCAGAACCACTCAGAGAGGCCCTGAGGTTCGAAGCGTCGCAGGACGCTGAGGCGATTGATGCTTTCCGGGCCAGGGAGCTTCAGAGGGTCATTCACTTGGCGCAAGCGCTGTGCGAGGATCAGCGTTCATGGGCTTTGCAGGCTCCTGTAGAAATACGGCCTCTAGTTTCACTTATCCATGGTCCACTTTGGAAGGCGCTGTTGAGTGAACTGCCGTCTGATTTTAGCAACTTCCTGACATCTCTGCAGCAAGGTTTTCCAATCGTCGGCCGGTTGCCTCCTTGTTAAGGGGGGGCAACGCTGGCCACGTTCGAGGACGGGCCTCCCGTCGACGTGCTGCGGGAGCATCGAAGGGTTCTGAATCTTCACGTTGCGCAGTCTGTCTAGAGTTGCCTTTCAGTGGAGATATAGCTCCGCAGGTGAAGAAGGACCATGCTATAGGAGCCATGACGCTACCAAGGCCGTTGCAAATGGACGATTTGGAAAGGGTCACTCTCACACGTAGGATTCCTGTCAGGGAGCTTCGATCGAAGGGATGGCGCACTAGGGTTGTGACTGTGCCTCAGGATCGCGCGCAGCATGAAACTCTTGATGCTTTGGTGGAAGTAGTGCTCCATTTCTTTGATCACGCGTGTTATGTCAGACGTTGGAAGCGTGACGTCTCGCAAGCATTCAGACGAGTGCCTGTCGCCCCGGAACACTTGCAGTTCATTTGGGGAGTGTGGGCTGATCAAGGTACGCTGTGGGTGGCTCAGCACAAGGGGACCCCATTCGGAACAATTGCAGCTGTTTATTCTTGGCATCGCGTGGGCCATTTGCTGAAACTCCTTGTGCTCATGTTGTTTTTGGCCCCTGTTTGTAGGTATGTGGATGATTTTTTTGGGGCAAGTAAAGTCGGGGTGAAACTGACAGGAGGCGTGATCTTGTCAGTGCTCGCCTCTTTACTGGGGTACCCCTGTGCCAGGCCCTGTGATGAGTCGAAAAGTGCCGATTTAGCTGTGGCCATGACGGTGCTAGGATCCTTGTGCGCAGTCAGTTTTTCTGAGTGCGTCCTGTACACAAAAGTGGATCCGGAGAAGGCCCAAAAGTACCGGGCGCAGCTGGCATCCCTGCTAAGCAGCCAAACCCTGTCTGCAGGCGAAGCCTCGAAACTGGCAGGGCGTCTTTCCTTTGCAGTCACTGTGTCAGGGAATCACGTGGGGAGGGCCTTCATCAAGCCTTGTTATGCACAGGCAAGGTCACCCTTGCCCCATGATATGGTGTCTCCCAGACTCCATCAGGCCGCTGAGTGGTTTGATGCATATCTTCAGGTCTGCCCGGCCGCTGCACGCAGATGTAAAGCCACTGAACGGACACAGTGTGTCACTTGGTCTGACGCTGCCGGTGCCACCAGATGGGTGGCGGCAGTGTTGGAGGCAGGTGGCCAATACTTTTGGACCCGTATGCAAACGCCCGATTTTGTGTGGGGCCAGCTTTTGGACAGAGGGGATTCCCAAATCGGGTTTCAGGAGATGCTGGGCCTGTTATTAGTCTGGGAGACCTTTCAGTCCTGGCTGGCCGGGGCTTTGTGGGTATCTTTTGTTGACAATGACGGAGTACTGCACGCTGTCATGAAAGGAGGCGGGGGCGGACCAGAACGCAACAATGTAGTCGGTCGCCTTTGGCTTAAGTTGGCAGCAGCGTCTGTAGATTTACATGTCGCCAGGGTCGAATCTGGAGCAAATCCAGCTGATGGCCCCACACGTGATTTCTTTGAGGTGCTGCAGCGAGTGAAGGCCAAATGGGTGGAACCCCAACTCCCCTCGTGGCTGCAGCATCTTTGGTGCGTTCCAGAGGTCTGACGATGCAGTCTGACAAAGAACGTGCAAACGGAGAGTGCCTTTCAAGTTTCGCATTGAGGTAATTAAGGGCACGCCTGCACTTGTGCAAGTTGTTTAGGTTCCAAATTGATGCCTCTTGTTTTGGCTCGCGTCAGCGGCCGGTAGGATCAGGATGGCTTCGCCTTCAATTACAAAAAGCACACATGCCACGCAGCAGCCGCCCAAAGGGGCGCCGAAGGCGTCCTTGTGGGCAGCCGTGGGGTGGGTCCAGGAAGTGCTGGAAGCGCGGATTTTGGGGCAAGCAACTGAAATTCTGCGCTTGCTCAAAAAGGTCGAGTGCATGAAGGTCGACCAAAGTGACGCAGCTACCTCTGGCCTGGCGTTCCTGCTGGCCCAGCATGAAATCTGGGTCGACCTGCCCGAGTGGGGCTGCAAGCCTAAAGACTTCTGTGACAAAGTCTGCTCCATGGCAAAGTGGTTGGCAGAAGTGGATAGGTCTGATGAGGTGGCTCTCTGGCACCAACGTGTTGCTTTGCAGCTTGTAGGGAGGGGCTTCCATGCTCCTTCGCATCTTGATGGGCTGCCGGCAGACACGGCAACAAAGTTCTGTAACTTTGAGAAGGGCAAGTGTCTTCTGAGAAACGCTGTCACAGTGGCTGCCTCGCAGGCTGCTGCAAAAAGAGCAAAGCTGGCTCACGTGACGGTGGCTAGATGCCCGTCTTCGGCGTCAGCTGAGGAGCTGGCCAGTACCTGTCTCCAACAAGGTGCCTCGAATGAGTCTGAACCGCTGCTGGAGTTGCTCCTCGCAAGGCCATCGTGCGCGTTGCTGGTCAGATTCATGATGACGGATTGACGTGGCAATTGCTACAGAATAGAGCCCGGGAGTTAAAGCATGCGTCCCGGAAAGACAAGCAGTCGCTGGCCTCAGGTTTGAGAGCGTGGCACTCCTTCGCTACCATGGTCCTGGGATACCTTGCGGAAGAATCCATCCCACCGCACTGCTCG
Organism: Symbiodinium natans; assembly: GCA_905221605.1. Lineage (NCBI taxonomy): Eukaryota > Dinophyceae > Suessiales > Symbiodiniaceae > Symbiodinium > Symbiodinium natans. The sequence goes on from CAJNDS010001946.1 coordinate 631,882, forward strand.
CAGCACGTGCTCATGTACTTGACGCTCTTCAATAACGCAGGAACGGCCTCTAACTACTTGGGTTGTCTGGTGTCGGCATGCAAGTATTGGGGTCTTTGCCAGGACTGGTACGATGACGAAGTTCGTATGGTCATACAAGGGCTCAAGAACCATCAAGCGCAAATGCAGCGGCAGTTGACGTGCAACACGTTGCTGTTAGATGAGGGCATCATGTCCCGGTTGGCGGCGTTGTGCAAGGAGCTCCCAGGCTTCGCAGTGGCGAGTGAGCTCTTCGTGTTGTCGTGGTCATTTTTGCTGCGCGTTCAATCTGAAGGCGTTCCACTGGAGGCAGGCGCCGATGCGGAGCTGCGAAGCTTGCCACCTCACAGGCATGCGGCAATCGTGCTGGATGAATTGGGAAACCTTCACTTGCGCTTGCGATGCCGCAAGAATCGCCCTGGCGGGTCATTGCTCATGAGACCTTGCACCTGCAATGGGCCTGGAGGTTCGTTGTTATGTGCTCCTCATCGTGCGCAAGCCAGACTCGAGCAAATGGTGCCAGGCGAACGACTGTTCCCCGCCTCAGAGAGTCATTACTTGAGTCTGTTTAGGAAGGCGTTGAAGTTGTTAGGAGTGCCGCAAGCATCGAATTTTGGTTTCAAAGCTTTCAGAGCGGGCAGAGCCACGCAGCTTGCCAAAGAAGGCAAGCCTGTCCATGTGATCATGATGATGGGCGAGCGGCGAAATGCTGCCCTTTTGAATGACGTGTCTCCAGATACATTAGATGCCGGAGTGTTCTGGCAGGAAGTGCATAGTGACACGACTTAATTTGCCATGTGTCGGGGTGCAGAAGCTTCGTTGGGAGGGCGTGGTTGGGGTGGATGCAGGATGCCGTGCCCACGTTTACAGATGTCGGTGCTGAAAGCGCCTTCGTTAAAGGGGACGTGGGGGCTCGCAGATTTCACCTGACGTTCCCAACGACAGTATCAGGTGTGCCTCATAAGGAAAACACTTGCTTCTGCACTGAGTCTTGGCTGCATCATCTCCCAAGCCCATTTTGGCCTCAACCCTTTTGAAATGCTGAGAGTTGTGCAAGCAGTACCCCAGCATTCCAAATCGCCTCGACACTCTAGGAGTGCAGTGTGTCATTCGCACGAAGCCACGCGCTAGGGGATCACCGTTGATCACCCAGGACTTTGCGCCCCAATCGTCGGCAGCAGCTTGGTCAGCTTGCTTGGCAACTGCACACCGGACTTTGTAAGACAAGCCCCGAAGTTTGGACCCAAGCTTCAGGCAAAGACTGGTCCAAAGAGACCGTCTCCTGGATTCTGGACGAGCTACACTCTGAAGGTACCGCAATGTACTGCAACATTTTGGGGTGCTTGCTGACAGCTCGGCTTGTGTTGTTTTCTCATGTGTCGCCGGCAGTTTACTTCCCTGGAGGCATGCCACCGTGGACAGAACTCTGTCACCCGGCAGCACTTGAAGCAAGATGTCCGATACACTGCCTGGACAAGTTGCAAAGCTCAACAGCCGCCAAACGGCGTTGAAGCCCTGCAAGCCTCTAGCATCTCATCCTGAAAATTATATATGCTTGCCCAGTACAATATGGATACTTATGGGCCGTATGGCCTGTGCCTGGTCTGCACTGGTAGTCCCTCAGCATGATCCTCTTGGAACAGTGGTAACTTCACCGTCCTTTTGATGGCAAGATCTTCAAAAGCACGTGACTTCCGTTTGCGGCGTGGAACTGCTAGGGCCATGGCCTGACCAGAAGCAGCTCGTGTTAAATCTGACTTTTGGTTTCCTCCCGCATCGGGGATAGGGATCAACTCAAAGAATGATCAACAAAATTAGCTAGTGATCAAAGCATCAAGAACAGGATCAACAACCATTAAAATCTTCTTGGAGGGAAGATGCAGGAAGGAAGAAAGGAAGGAAGGAATTGAAGCTTGTGAATAGAATGCCGTGTTTGCAGCTTGCTGAATTGGCGGAAATGCAGAAATCCTGGATTTCTGTGTTTGCAGCCTGCGAATAGGCAGAAGTGCTGTAAATCATTGTATAGTATCTGGAGCTTGAGAAGCATCAGAATTGCCATATCTCATAGTATGTGGAACCTTCGAAAGGCAGAAACGCTGCACTCGTATTTTGCAAAGTTCGGAGCCTGCGATAGGCGGGACTTGCTTTCGTCGTATCCGGGGGCGGTGGGGCGGGGGGGGGGGGGGGGGGGGGGGGGGGGGGCGGGGCAGCTCTACAATTGTATATTCAGATTTGAATTCAAGAGAATCGGCAGAAAAAAGGAGCTGTGCTCGCACTGTTGCGAACCCCCGCTGTATCAAAGCCAAGCCGAAGCCAAGCTGAAAATTTTCACGTCCGGGAAGCCTGTGGATAGGCAAAAAATGCGGTCATTTGCTTTTGCAGCTTGCGTTTAGGCAGAAAAGCCGCATTTAACCATATTTGGAGCCTGCCAAGAAGGAGAAGCATTTGTTTGAGAGCTTGTGAATAGGTAGAAATGCTAAATTTTATGGCATGGATCCTGCCAATAGGATCTGATAGGCGCATAAACGCAAGATTTTTGAGATCTTTTGGAATGGGCAGAAACGTTTGCCACATCTCACCCAAAACCATGCTGCGCGCCCTCTCCTGGCTCGCCCGGACAGCCCAGATGGAGGCCCTCCTCAGCATGGTCTCGAACTGGCACACATGTTGTAAGTAACAGTGGTTGGAGCCTTGCGAACCAAGACCGTACAGGGTTTGGACATATTTGTTTCTTGCCTGACTGTTAGATCCTTATTGGAGTTGTTAATCCCTCACCCTTGCCATCGAGGTCTGCTGGATGTTGGCAGCAGCTATGGCGCCTTCTGCGGTCGCGGGTTGCACGTGGTCGCGCTGGACTGACGGGAACTTCTTTAGGTCTTTGCTTGAAGAGCATGGGCTGGTGTCACCAGGTTTGTGGTCTGGGTGGATGCAGAAGTATGCGCGCGTGGATGGGCGTAGTCTGTGCTCTGGTGAACACTTGCGGGGCAACCCATAAAGCTGAGACCAATTTCTGGGCTTCAAACTGCCTCCAGGATTTGGCCCCGGCACATCCAGAGGTCCTGGCTGGTGACTTCCTGCAGATCGAGGTGAAAGATGCCGGCTCCTTAAAAGAAATGGGGTGCGGGTCGAAGGGCTCAGGGGGCAGATGCGTCTACCCGACCTGGGCATAGGGCCACAGGGATCACAAAGGTTCAAGCTCATTCACAATTTTTTAAAGATGCGGAGGACCTCAAATACCCGAAAGCCCAGGCCAAAGAGCTTCGGACCTTGGATGCCTCGGGTCGCTTGATTTCGCTCAAGGCCGCGAATGTCCCGAAGAGGTCAACCCACGTTGGGATGTATTGAGCGGAATTTATGCAGAAGAAGGTAGAATTATATGTGGAACTAGGTGGGTTTGGGTGCTTTGCCTGCAGACAAATCGGACATCGCCCTCCGAGGGCTTCGAGAGTCCCATGGTTTGCCCAATCTGTTTGGGAGGCCGCGGGTTTCGACGCTGTGGTGATGAGCCTGGCAGCTGGCTCAGGTTGACTCAGATGGCGGTTTACGATGTTAGTGGTACGGGGTCCTTGTTATACGGGGTCCCTACTATTTGGGGGTCTATATTAGGGGTCCCTAGCAATCGTGAACCCCCAGATGGTCCGGGTGCTGGATCGATTTAATTGAAGCCTGCCAGGCGAGACTAGAGTCGAATCAGTTTGAAATGGTGGAAAAGCGCCGATTCCGCCGAAGCTTATGTCGGTCTGCAAAAAAAGCTTAGATCCCAAATCCCTAAAGACATGCTGGCGTGAATCTTGCAAGAGGTCCTATCATTCCTGCCGACGCCACAGCTTCGTCGAGCCACCCGGATGACCCATGTGTGCCATGCCAACTTCATGTGTTGTTTGCACTGCCATAGTCACTATCACCGTTGTGGGTTCACACCCCACCCCGCATTTTTACTTGCACATGCCTGCCTTCGCGTTTTTCTTTAAGCTGTACATGCCCGGATCGCTCGTTTTGCAAGGCTGCAGCCCAAAACCCGAAATGGAAGGGAGATGTTCGCCCACTCATCCTCGAATCATTCTGTGGCAAATGGAGCAGCCCACAACCCCCCTGATTGTTGGTGGTATGTGTCCCCGCTACTCCATCCGAGCCCGTGCCGTTTCCTGTTTATGCCGCATCATGCTGTTGGAAACATTTGCAACCCTCATCACTCATTCGACCCAGGCGATGCTGGATCAGGCTCGCCGATGCCTGTGCCCGGGAGGAGCGCTCCTCCTCGTAGAGAGCCTTGGATAGCCTTGGGCCACAGCTCAGTCCCGGAAGATTGTAACCGTCCTCAATTTGCTGACTGAGATCGCCGATCTTGCTGAGGAAGACTTCCTTAGCACCAACCGGTCCATCCGGCGCCACACAGCGCCGGCGCTTCGAGGCCATCTGAAGAATCGGCGATCCTGGCTAGCAACCCTTGCAGTAGTCAGCTTTCCGTTGCGCCAAGCTGCGTGGGGCAATGATGGGCAATGGCAAGCTGTTGAGTTTTTGGTGCAGGAAGCGCTGTCCGCTGCTGGCTTTGAGATAAGGAGGCTCGTCTATGCAAGAGATGAAGTGGCAGCATCTTGTGTTCGTCACGCTTCTCCAGGAAAACGAAACTCCTGCGCAGCCCGAAACAACTAAACCCCAGATGACCCTGAAGATCTTAGCAGGGTCTGCCTCATCGGCACCAGTAAAACTCTGAGGCACCTCAATGGATCTACAGCTCCCATAAGCGCGAAGCGCAACAATGCTGGAAGCATTGAGGTCCCACCGCCCCATGCCCTTCTGGTCCTCGAGGTATGCAGCTGTTGGGCATCTTGAAGGTGAACGGCATCCCCACGCTCATGCCTGGCACCTCCAGCTGGGTGCCCGGGAAGCGAGACCCCATTTGCTGTTTGGGGGGAGATGTAAGCCGACGCCAGCCCAGCCTTGCGCAGTGAGCAGTTGTGAAGCACAGCAGGGAAGCTTGGTAGGTAACAAAACGCTCTCGGCTAAGCGCTGAGGGTTTCAAGTCAGGGGCTTTGGGCCCCCGTTGCGAATAAGGACATTCACTGGGAAGTGTAACACCTGCTCAGCCGAGGCGGGCAGACGTCCCGCTTCAGCCGGAGCCACTACCACGGTTCAAGGAGGCGTTTGGTTCACATGGTGCAGATGGCTAGTTGTCCCTAAACAATCCTGAGTCCTAAGCCTGTTTAAAGGAGTGGAGGTTGTCAGCGTCCAGTCCACAAGCCATACGAGCCCAGGGTTGAATCTGCCATGACTGGATTCGTATCAGGGCAGTGGGGCATGGTGCAAGGCTAATCCCGCTCTGTTGTGCTGCATCAGGACGAGATGTCTGAGAGAGCAGCGGAGCAAGAGCAAGATCTACAAAATGACGTGCAGCTTTGTTCTCTTGTTTGCACACTTGCACTGCCCTGCATTCTCAAGCTAGCCTTATGCTTGTCGTTTTTGAAACAACGGGTTGCAGAATGTTGCAGAATGTTGTAGATGACCTGTGCTCTGGAATGTGCGTCAACTCTGCTGATGAGGTTCGTCATGCAAGTATCTTCCTCGTCCTGTGCAGGAGACGGGCGAAGTGAGCTTCAGTCTCCATCATTTCTTGCTCATACCGCTGGCAAGTGATGTGCCCAAGCTTGCGACCAGTACGCTCGGGCGTGCAGTTAGCTGCAAGCGGGCTCGCATCAGTCAAGCCGTCTTGAAAAGGTTCGCCAACTAAGTGGCTTCCTAGACCAATAGAAGATCCCTTTCGACTTATTCTGCAGCAGCATACCGCAGCTGTTGCTCAAGCACCCCTGGCACTGCCAGAGCCTCGTTTCAGACATGATCGAATCTGGCTGCTAGACCGCTGGGCCGCCAGCCTCCACACTGCCTGCGTCAAGGCATGACATGCATGACAACGCGTAACGGAAGAAACCCAGACATGGATCCAGATGCATGCGTTGGGAACCTCCCAGATGTGCCACTAGCCAGGGCACGAATCTGAAGGAAGGAGTTTGCTCGATCTTACTTGGCTTATACTTTTTGTAGGGTGAGAGCTTGGGCCGCTTGAGCCATGGAGCCCCAGTCGCAATCGCCGGCGAGGCTTCCCGGGGCCAGAACTTAGAATTTTGTCAGCGGTCTCTGCTAGCGCAAGCTCCTGATCCGCAGACATCCTTTCTGAGCTGAGAGAGGCTGGCCCTGGAGTTCAGAGTGCCATGCGCTTCGAGCTCAGAGCCATCTTCGGATGCAGAATGATGTAGGTTTTTCTGTTGTTTTTTAAAGTGATATTTTGACAGTTAAAGTTGGGACCTTGATACAGGAAGGGTTTTCGGAGTGGCTGACGGATTTGGGCCCGGACACTCGTAAACGCAGGCCAGCTTCGAGTCACAGTTTTATTCTTGCACCAGAGCAAAGGCCACATGATCTCTTCCAGCTAAAGACTTTGCTGCTTCTTCCAGTCCTTAACGTAACATGGCTGAGCCTCTGCGCTGGTTGAGTCGCACTGCCACCGAAACGGCTTGAGGCTTGAGGATAGGCCGAGGAGTCCGTGACCCTAGCACAATGTACGGGGCGGAGCATGGAGCACGCAGGCGCCGGTGCCCTCCGCGCCGTCTACCTTACCGAGAAGAGGCAGCTTCGTTTCTATTTAGCAGCTATCTTCGGTAGGGTTTGCGCAGATTCTATGAGTCCGTAGGCTAGACAGAGGTTCTCAAGGTAGTTCAGTAATTTTAACGCTACGCGGCCCGCCTCGGCCCGGCCCAGCGCATCCGCGTGAGCATGGTGACTGGACCCCAAGCAATAAGGGTTGGGTTGAGGGTTTAGGGTTCCGGGTTTATGGTTTATGGTTTGGGGTTTAGGGTTGAGGGTTAGTTTAGGATTGAGGGCTTAGGGCTCAAGATTCACGCTGTTGGGGTTTAGGGTTTTCAAGGTTCAAGGCGCAAGGGTGACGGTTCGGCTTGGATTGATCGTAGGGTGCTTCGGCGTTTTGTGGGCGTTTTGTCAGCCGGGTGGGGGGGTGGGTGGGGGCGGGTGGGGAGGGTGGGGGGTAGGGGGGGGGCGGGTGGGGGGCCTTCTTCAACGCCTCTGGTCCTGCACATTAAAAAAAGGGGGGGCGGTAGGTGGGGGGGGTGGGGTATGGGGGGGGGGTGGTGGGGGGGGTAGGGGGGGGGTATGGGGGGGGGGTGGTTGGGGGGGGGGGGGGGTGGGGGGGGGGGGGGGGGGGGTTGGGGAGGGGGGAAGGGGGGGGGGGGGGGTTGTTGGGGGGGGGTAGGGGGGGGGGGGGGGGGTAGGTAGGGGGGGGGGGGAGGGGGGGAGGGGGGGGGGAAGGTTGGTGTGGCGAAACCTGAAAAGCGAAAAGGGCCCTGCTGGGGTGGGCTGCAACTGCTTCTGGTCCTGGCGAGACATCCGCTTGCGGACCCTCCTCTCCTAGGGGGGGTACCCATTTGAAGCAAAAAAAGGGGGCCGAAAAGTGGCTTTGGGTCTGGATTTGGAGGGGGGTGCCTGTTCTGACAACCTATACACCTTCGGCCCGAGGCCTCGGCGGATTTTTGACGGATAACAGAAGATGTGCAATGATTTGTTGCAGCACGATCAGAAGCAACGACTTCTGTTCTATGCAATGTTTCGAGGCATGCAAGGGAGCTTCACTGCGTAGCACGCGTAGCTAGTGCAACATCCTACTTGCAGCACAGCACTACAATACATTACAATACCACGCATGTGCAGGACTGAGGCAGGTTTAATGGGTTAAGGGCTGCACTTCATGCTTTGCAACCTGAAGATTAAACTCAGTGCTGCAGGCAGACCATGGTGCAGCCAAGTCGTCTCCGTCAGGGCCCAGATGGAGCGAGTGTTTCCGCGATTTTCCACGGCATGTTTTCACTTCGAGATGCAGCAGGAACATGACCAGGCCTGACCTGAAATTACGGGCCCACAGTGTCCACAGTGTCCACAGCAGATTCGGAGACGAAGACGCCGACAGGGCGAGGTTTCTGGTTCACCTCAAAGCACGGTGCAGCCGAATGTAGGCATGCACGTCTTAGTCCGAGGCGGCGAGCTTCACCATTGCAGCAACCAGCTCCACGTGGCATCGCCGAAGGGTTATCCTGCGACAAGGCTTGTCATCTTGTGGCAGCTGCTCTGAGAACTCGGTTGGACTCTTGTTGGAAGATTCACTTCGGCTTCAATCTTTACAATGCTGTCACTCCCACCGCTGCAAAGTCTGCAAAGTTGTTAGATGTAAGATTCTGATCTTGCGGCCGCAAGCCGCTATGCGCCATGGAGAACCTAGAGCCATGCCATTATCTTCGTGTCACCACAGGAGTCCAGGAGAAGGTGCTTGACATGTATGGCACCTGGATTGTCGGGAGAGCAAAAGTAATCTTCATTCCCGCTGCGGCGGCCTCCACAGTGCATCCGTGCATCACCATGACCTTGGGGTTGAAACTCATGCATCGACAGTACGCGTGGCGTTTCTCACTGTGTGAGCCTTTGCCATTTGTAACCTTCAAGAGATTTGCGCTTAGGTCGGAGCTTGAACAGCGCATTCAGGAGATGCAGAGTTTGCGAGTCGATGCCTCAGCTTTGAATAGTTTTGCCGGCTTCATGGCTTGTGCATGGCTTGTGCATGGCTCGTGCGTGCAGTGGAGGGTTGATTGAACACGATGGACTTTCGTGCACGACAAATCATACCAATCCGGAGCCCAGACGCGGAGGTCCGGGATCTTCGGGCTGAACTCGAGGGCTTGGGCCTCTCCACTCGTGGCCGCGTGGATCGAGAGCCAGGGCCTGGGAAGAGGGAAGCTACGCTCAGCGCCTAAGCTTTTTGATATCTTTTTGATCATTGTCATGTGCTGCGAGTTGCCGCGTGACAATCAGTCTGGAGATCTCCAAAAAATACTCCGACATGTCACGTAGAGCCCCAGGTTGATTGGATTGCACTTCACTACATCTCACGCTGACAGGTCCCTGGTTGAACTGCTGAATACAGAGGGTCGCAGGCCACGGTTGTTGCCACGCGGTCACGGAGCGGCATATCTGAAGCCACCTCAGCCTCAAAAGGAAATCTGTGTTGTACTACCAGACTCGCTTATCCTCGCGTTCATGGCCTAAGAAGGCCTTGAAAGCGTGCCACTGCTACTGAGCCTGTCCAGGGTGCTCTTCACGGGCCACGCTGAGGATGCAGAGGCCAGCATGTAGAGAGCAAAGGGATACTCAAAGGTTCCTTGTTTTTGACAGAGCCGGGGTGTCGCCGGACCTCGGTGTCTCAGATTCTCCAGCTGGCGCTGCAGCATGAAGGGATACACAATGAGACACAATGTGCATCCGCATTGCTATAGGCAATTAAAACTCGAGGCCTCGAAGGAGTCTGGACGCATAAGTTCGTCGTTTGGACCGTAAGCCGTAAGCTGTAATAGCCTGGTCTTGAGTTCCAGTTAGGGATCATGAAACGGGGTCGGCCGGCCATGGCGTCATCCCAGCCGGAGAAAAAAAGAGCGAAGAAGGCCAAGAAGCTCTTTGTGGAGGTAGGCAAGGCGCTGAGCTTCTACGTGCCTCCCTGTCAGGATGCTGCCCAGCTGCGATCGTTAGTGCGGGATGGAGGTGGCCTCATCGTAGACAAGCCTGGTGATTACGTGATCAACATCATTCCACAAGGAGCCCCTGCAGCCACGGAGCACGTGGGAGTCTCCTCGCGCTTCATCACCGACTCGGCGGCGAAAGGGCAGCTGCAGAAGGTGCGGCGCTATATTATCCAGCCAGCCAAGGCAGCACCAGCCAAGGCAGCACCAGCAAGTGCTGCCAACGCGGCAGGTGTTGCCAGAGCTGGAGATGCCTTTCCAGAAGCCAAGGTGAGAGCAGAGAGAAAGAAGTTCACGGAAGAGGATGATAATGCCCTGACCAAGTGGGTGAAGTCCAACCCAGGTCTCCGACCGCAGGGTCGCGAGATTTGGGAGCGAGCGCAGCGAGCCAAGATTACGAAGCACAGCTGGCAGTCAATGCAGAATCGCTTCCGAAGGCGCATTGCTGACAAAAAAATGTTGGAGAAGCCGGGACAGCTGGCATTAGCACTCGAAAGGGAGAAGGAGGCTGCAGAAGATCCAAAACCCGCGAAGCGAATGGCTGCCAAGCCCCAGCGTAAGAGGAGGAGATCGCAGCCAGTTGCGGACAAGGACGGCCAAGAAGGCCAAGAATCCAACGCAGGCGGATGGCCACGGGACCCTTTCTGGGGAGTGCCATTTTGGCTGCGGAAGACACAGAAGGCAAAAGGGCCATTCCCAGACCTTGCCGACTTGTGAGATCTGAGGCGTCCGAGGACGCGCTGTTGTCATGACAGTGTTGTGCAAAATGTCCCTACGGGGGTTTCACCAGACTTGCGAGCTTTCCTCGAGACAGCGCACGAGGAAAACGGGACCCCCAAAGCCTCCGAGTCCTCAACAGCCCTTAGCTATCGGATAGCTATCGAAAGACCGTGCGAGCTCAGAAGCAGTCCTCCGAAACATTGCATCCCAGCAACGTTGGCCTTCCGAATACTTCAGGAGGGCCCCACGCCTCAGAGCGAGATGCCAAAGGAGATGCCAAAGGAGCTGCCGCTCGAGGCCGCACGGCATCGGCTTTCTTGAGATCTCTCTCTCTTTCTCGCTCCACATGGTGTTTTTCTCTGTAACAACCTGTGCAAAGCTGTATTTCTCTTGAGAGTCCTATCCGAAGCCATGTATGTCTCTCTAAACCTTTTAACTTTAATAATACCTATCCGACAGCGTTTTGCTCTTTAACATCCTGTCTGCGGCTGCATATCTCTCCAAGAACCTCTTTGAAGCTGTTGTTCTTTCGGAACAAGAACCTTTCCCGACGCCGCACTTTTCTCTGAAAGCCTACCCGAACCGGTCATTCTTTCAAAAGACCTTCCGACGCTGCAATTCCCTCCAAAAAGCTATCCGTCCGAACCCGCATTTTCTTTCAAAATCTCAAAGGCTGCGTTCCCTTGGGAAGCCCATCCAGAGATGCACACGGTAATCAGCAAAAATTAGCAGGTGCGCGATGGGGGAGCGACATTTGTTGCACATGATTTCCGCTCCCAAAACCCAAAATCTCACACCGTGCTTTGCCGGGGTATCGAGTGACACGCCCGCTCGAAACCCCGCAGAAGCTTTAAGAACTCCAAGTGGCGCAGGTGCAGGAGAAGATGGAGGAACTTCGGGCGCTCAAGGCACGACGTTCGACATTCTTGATGTCTCCCGCGAGCTCGGAAGCCCCTCCGCCTGCAGGCGCGTGAGCTGCGCAAGGAGATGATCGCTCTTGGCCTGAACTGTGAGGCCCCATGTATCCCAATGTCCTCGGTGATGCAGGGCATGTGGCGGAGCTTAGGGACTGAAAGCGCCCGATCTCCACATTCGCGTTGGATGCATGCACTGCCTCCCCGCCTAGACCCAGACTGTATCATGCAGCATCAAGCCCGAATCACAGCACATCCCGTTTTACTCCAACATGCCATCAAGTGCATACGGCCTCTGGGCACAAATTAGAGTTAGGGTTTTGACTCGCCAAGCCTTCGCATGCGGAATGGTCGACCTTCTCAGACCCAAGTGTCGTGTTGTAGGCTTCGGGGGTTTGAGGCTTTGAAGCAAGGCGCTGCCCTTTGCATCGCGCCAGGGACGGGTGGACAAGGAATCCCTGTTGGAGCTCCTGGAAGCACAGGCCGCGCCGCTCAGTTCACAATCTTGGATTCTTGGTGAGATTTGGCGAGCCCTCTGAGACCTGTCAGGTTTCTGGCTGGAGTCAATCACGTATTCTTGTCAAATCAAATCCTGGCTGTTTTGGATGCTGCACGTAAGACCGGCCACGAATAGTGCAACGGCCTCATCCGCCTTCACTTCAGGGCGCTGACGCTATCCTGCACCCTCCGCAGAAAGAGGGCGCGAAGCAGAAGAAGAAGGCAACCTTTCTAGGGATGCATTGGGCTGCCTTGGGAAGGAGATTGGTGCAGGCGTCCTAATTTCAAGAGCGGCAACAAGCCAGACATGTCTTGACAAGCTTAGACTGCTTTCCGTGTTATTGACTCGAAGGGCTTTGTATGCTGAGCTCACGCGGTCGTTGCATAACAACAATGTTGCCTACTGCGCGACGCCGCTGCGTGAACGTATGCTGAGAGCTAGGGGCATGTGTGGGGCAGGCAGCAGGCATCAGCAGGCAGCAGGCAGCTGCCAATAATTTGCAGACTCGAGACACTTTCATCTGCGGTGGCTACTAGCTACTGGAGCTCGTAAGACACGCAGTCCCCTGCCAGAATCCATTCAAAGAGAAGATGAAGAAGCCACCTGCTGCGGCTCAGCCGAAGGCAAGGACAGTGCATGTAGAAGTCTGTGGAAATTAGGAGGAATTCAGGGGTTCAGGAGTTAAAAGCTGCAGGACCTGGGAGGCTTTGGTACTAGGGCCCGCAAAGTTTGGAGCTTTTGAACGTGTCCCTCATGAGGCCCCAAACCCTTAGCCCCAGTCCGCGCTGCCGTAAGATGGCTAGCAGTCCGCGATTTCGCGAATGGCAGCCGTGGCAACATTTCATCGTATGTGTCTTGTTTTCTCAGTAAAACTTTACAGAGGATGTCAGACTGGCCTGAAGACTTCCCTCGGGACATGCCGCGCCTACCTTCTGGGGCGTGTATGGTGGTTGAATATACTTTTGGTGAGCTGTTTCCTCTTGCAGCGTGGTGTAGACGCCTTAAAGCTGGTTTGCAGACGGGAAGCGCCGGGACACTTTTGTGAGCATTTGTGCTCAAGTCAGTTCTGATGCCGGTCCAATGAATTGTTTGAAATGTAGAGCATCCAAATGCACTTCCTTCTCATCATTTTTATGAGAGCAGGCAACACAATTTCTAAGCACATGCCGATACAGCCGCGGGAGATGTTGTTGAGCGGTGCTGGAGACCCGTTGTAGTGTAGTTCCGGTCCGCTGAGAATTCTTTCTTGGAGTTGCCCGTCCTGGATAGACTGGCCGATGGTGCTGCCATGGAAAGACCCGGATGCCCAGGCCGATGATTTCCGGGCCTTGAAGCTGTGACCTTTTTTTAACCTGCCTCCTTCTGAGAGGATTTGGATCAAGCGGATGACAGTGACAATGACAATTCCGGGGCGAGCGATGACGGCGATGGCGGATCGCCTGAAAAGACTGCGTGCATCATCGAGGCCAGGTGGAGATGTTTCAATGACATTTCTGTGCTCTACTCTACGACTCTACAAGGCCGATCAAGGCCGTACAGACGCGAATGTCTGGAGGTGCACAGGAGTTGCCGTTTCGTAGGCGGCGTGTGTTGTCGGCAACCGTTGGCGCAGCAAGCCCACAATGTGGTTGAGGGAAGGTCTTGCTTGTCTTCGGCTGAATTGCTGCGCGGTGTGATTCAACTTTCAAACCACAGATCGAGTCTATAGCTCATGCCAGTCCACGAGCTGCCTTTCCTTGTTCAGGATGTCGCGGACCGTGCAATCACCGTGAAGCAACTGCGCAACCTGCGAACTTTCCTCCAGTACCTCACGAAAACAGAGCTCCTGAAGAATCCTGGCCACATAACTCGAAGATAGTGAGTTCGGGGTCGAGATCCCAGGCTTTTGGTGCTTAAAGTGCAACTTTACCGTTACTGGGAACTGATGCAGATAATCAGGCTGTGCAGGTACTTCGGCTGGTCTAATTAGGCTGGTCATACGGTGAGCTCTTTCGTCTGATGCAAGGCATCATGATAACATCCCAGAACATTCCCAGACAGCATCAGAACAATCCTTGCCTGCACCGATACTCGAAATTTGCAGACTGTTCCATGGCAGCTGCTTGAACCCTAACGGCCCTTTAAAGGCTTAAACGGTGCCATTCCTAAACTTTCGGTCTGCGAAGGCCTCTACCCGACTCTACCCATCACCCGAGTCAGTTCAGACCTTTTAGGCCCCCATCATTCGGCAAATCCTCGTAGAATCAGGTTAACGTTCCAATAGCGGTAGCCGTGACCTCGGCAAACAAGCTGCGACCGGGGTGGCGGTCAACACCAAGGTCCCTATTTGTTGTTCAATTGTGCTACTGGCATTGGCTTGGGTACAAACTGCATTTGAACAGTATACGTGCCTGCTGCAAGAAGCAGTGCTGCATGTGTCTGAATTTGACATGGAATGTGCAATGCGGAAGCTTCCCCTTCAATCCTCCCCGACTACTGTAGTTACATCGGTGTTGTGTACCCTTGAAATGTCTTCTGGCATGAATGTCTGCAACCCAGGCACACCAGCGAATTCTCCAAGGGAAAGGGAAGCTTTGGGAAGCTCATCCCATGGACGACCCTCAACATGTGCCCTGATTGCATGATGATTCGGCAAGAAGGTTCAGAAAACCCTGATGACACGCTTTGCTTCCTTGCTCTTTGGTATTGCGGGTGTTCCTCTGATGGTTGCTTCCAGGATGACTTCCATGTACTGCGACAGTGTTGCCGGATCACTGCATCCCAAGTCTGCTGTTAGATGCCTTAAGCTGCTAATTGCAGACAAGGGTTGCAGAGCATCTCGCCTCTTCGACAGATTCAAGGCACAGACACACTTTGACATCTTTGGAAGCTGCACAAGTCGGGACGTTCACAGACTCCACCACCCCGAACTCGAAATCCAACAAAGGTACCACATCACCAACGAGGTGATCAAGAAGGTCATTCCGCACGTCGACCCCAAAGGAGAGCGTTTGGATGAACATCGACGCTGGCAACCTGGCACTGTATTGCACGGAAGCGTGTAAAGTTGTAAAGTTGAAATGCAGCTTCGCTGCATGACCCTGTCCTGTGCTCCCGAATTTTGCTTCAAAAGGCTGCAGCCCCAAAGATCCAACTCGGCAAGGAACCAGTCTCTTCATTTCCTTTGGGGCATCAGAGGTACAGCTGGGTAGAGTTTGTTGCGGACGATCCGCAGCCTGCCAAGATAATGTTCAGCCACTGGTGGGGAGGACCGCGTTGGGTGTCATGTGTCATGCAGGTTTCCTAACCATGTTTACAAACTCCAGGACTGTTACCAGCACCCAGCACACAAGCACGGAACAGAGAACATCCCCCCAGTCTTGCCTGAACATGACCCAGCACAAAATGAAGGCACAAAACTTCAGGCCCTCAAAAGCGGTCCAAAAGCAGGGCGCTTCATGGACTTCATGCAGGCGGTGGACAACATGACCATGGACCGTGCCCTGAGCACCTCAGCTTCATGGCTAGGGCCGCTAGGGTGTGCTGATGTCGAATGTAGAGGTATGTAGGGCTCTCTTTGCCCACCCTCTGTGGGCATCTTCGAGCTAAGTCATCTAAGGCATCTACACACCCATTTGGGTCTGCACCTTTGCGAACTGCCAGTTCGGGGAGAACTTCGGCTCCAAGCTCATGGACTGGTCCCACCTTCGTGCAGATATTGGGTACCATATCCCTATGCGAACCACATGCGCGCACCTGAAATGTATGTATGTGCGGCAGGACTGCCCTTTCATCCGCACCCTGAAAACAGTGGACCTGACAGTTCTGATCGTGGACTCTCAGGCCTTCCACGGAAAGGGCGGGCTCATGGAATGGGCGGAATCGGTACGGAATCCATTGCCACATCAAGAGTCTTCCTGCTACTGCTTCACTGTTCTCGCACGAGCACAAAATCACCGTCAGGTCAAAGTCAACCCCATAAGCTGCCGTAGACTGCCGAATAAGACAATCTTCTAGACCATCCCCGCGACCCAAGCCACGTTCAGAGGCTGGCTCGCTCACTCGGACATGGTGCGGACTTGAGGCCGGTGGAACATTGCGAGCAAGCCATAACAAGCCCATATAAGCCAATCGAATTGGGAGTTTAGTCTGCTGTTTAGGGATCAGGGCTCATCATTTTTGTAGACGATTTGCTCCAGAGGCTTTGAGCCTCCGAGGGCCTACTGACATGCCATGAAATCATGATTTCGCGAGGTGCATTACACCACGAACAACGACATCGACTTCGTCCTCTACACGTCCGCAGGGCGCGTGGGCTCCTCTTACGTCTCCGGTGGGCCCCTGGTCGAGGCCGCTGTGTGGAATTGGACTTAGATCAGAGGGCTGGCTTGAAGCCCTTTGCAGCTGCTGTGGGCGCAGGCAGTGAAGAGCTGGGACATCCGCTCCAGCGAAGCTTCGGATCCGCAGTATCGCCGACAGATCCTGAACTATGTGGCACTTCACTTGCAAAAACTCACGTTGGAAGGTCGAGATCCACCCGGAGCCAGAAAGCCATCGACCCCCATAGCCAGATATACATATCTAATATGCAGATCGAAATCGAAATAGGAAGGAAGGCACAAGGGGAGAGCCAGACCCAGCATTTAGAGAAGGTTCAAGACCAATTGTTCGAAAGTAAACAAGGCCTTCAATTCTGGTTGGGGCTGTTCAGCATGGCCTTCTGGCCAAGGCCAAAGTCAATGAGCTGGAGGGCCTGAAGAAGGACTGGACTAGACTTTAGATTCACTTTCGGTCTTTGCTGTATCTGCCGCAGAGTCGAAACGCGGCGACGGCAAACCCCATGCCGTCAATACGTGTCTTTCGCAGAATCGGTTGGTAATCGGAGGGTAATCTGGAATGCAGGTCAATTTCCCACTTTGTTCGAGGACAAAAATGGTCGGATGGTTTTGGACAGCATGGGTCGACCTTCCCTCGACGGCGACAGTCGAGATCCCTCCTGGCAGAGCCGGTCCAACGGTGCCCTCATCTGCAAATAAACCATGATTCACACCCTGCTGGGCATTCATCTTCGCTGTGAGATCTTGTGAATGTTAACGCTATGCTCAGCGGTGCTTGTTCTGCTCGAAGCTAGGGGATCGGGGGGGGGGGGGGGTGGGGGCAGGGCCTGCTGCACGATCCGCTCCCGGACACGTTGGGGGGGGAGATTAGAGGTGGGGTGCCTGCTTTGTGCCTACCAATACTTGCTGTTGCCTTCAGACGCCAGCGCTGGGAGTAGACGGTTTGGTTAGTCGAGAGCAGCTGCCGCCAAAGTTTGTCCGGAGGATCAGGGTTCAGCTGTGTTGGTGCAGACCTTCAGAAGGGAGAAGTGGCCATCTACAATGGAGTCTACAGTCTGCAGTTAATCTGCGGTGACTGTTCAGGGATGAACAGCTGCCCTAGGTGAGAAGGAGTACTCTCACGAAGCCAACCTGTTCAGGAAGCATGCGCAGCTGAGCTTCATTTAAGAATGGGAAGAAAAGAACCACAGGTCTTTCCTGCTCATGTGAGGCTTAAGCTGAGCGGGAAGGGAATTTGATCGAACGAGGTTGCCAGCCCCAATTCTGCGGAACACCATGTATCTTGAAGTGCACTATACAATTTGTACATATTTGTACGACCAACGTCGATCGAGCAGGGGCTCCAGGACCAGCACCCCAAAACTCCGAAACCCAAAATGAAGGATAAACCACGACAGTTCTGAGCAACGTTTGCAAATTTCGTGACACTGGGAGTGCAGCTTGGACTATGGAGTGCGGGAGATTTGATCAAGACCGGTCCTAGTAGGTTGTAAACGACAAGGCCAAGAAATCACAGACCACAGGCCGGGGCATGCTCATTGCTGCTTCTTCGACCCAAATGTGGGCTCACGTGTTTTTCCCAACGCGAGATTCCCCTAGTGTGTGCTGCTTTGGGGGTGGTTAGATATGATATGAGGACCCAGTTCCAGAATCCCAAACTGCCGAGAGCCGAGGAAGCGCTTCGAGCACCTGAACATGATGGTGCGCTTGCGTGTCATGGCGAACTTGGGCTTGCCCAAGAAGCCCAAGGGTTGCGAGGTGGGGGCTTCACACAGAACAACTCGTCGGGCAGGTGAGTGGACCTTCTAGGCCTATCAGGGTCTGGAGTTCCAATAGCTACAGCAGGTTCCGGAGATGGGCTTGCGCGGGATGACGCTGAATCAGCTGCGAGTGATGACAGCAAAGCTGGAGGCTGAGAGCTCAGAGGGGGCTTCGGGGCACTGGCTTTGCTTGGGTAATAGAATTTACAGGAGTGCGGTCCGAAGGTCAGCAACTATCGGCCTATGGCGGGATGCGGATCAAAAGAAAAATTATTTAGGATCAAGAACAAATTTTTTTAGGATCAAAAAATAATTTATTTAGGATCAAGAAAAAAATTTATGGTCTTCCGACGGAGAGAGGGAATGGGAGGAGGGAGGGAGAAAAGGAGGGAGGGAGGGAGGGAAGGAAGGGCGGAAGGAAGGAAGGAAGGCAGGAAGGAAGGAAGCAAGCAAGCAAGCAAGGAAGCAAGGAAGCAAGGAAGCAAGGAAGCAAGGAAGGAAGGAAGGAAGGAAGGAAGGAAGGAAGGAAAGGAAATGAAATGAAAGGACAGGAAAGGATATGAAGGAAAACATAACATAACATCATGTGTTATAGTATATATATATATATACATACACATATATATATATATATGTATGTGTGCGTATATGTTAAATCAAAGTAAAACAAACTATTATAGTGGCATAGAGTAGAATAGAACACAATATCATAGAGTATACTTTTGTATCATAAAAATATGATAAAATCGAAATAACAAAGCATATATGTATATATTTACTGCTATTTGATTTGATTAGAATTCATAATACACTATACACAGTTCTTGTTTGTTTGGCGCCGGGCAGGCTTCTTCAACGCGTATGAAAATCCCTTCCAAACTCATGATGCGAGCATTGTGTTTGCAAATGGGGGGGGGTCTGCGCCCCCGCTTCAAAGCCCCCGCTGTTTTTTAAAGCCGGGCAAGCTTGCTTCAAAGCATATGAATATCCTTTCCAAACCAATGATGCGAGCGTTGTGTTTGCAAATGGGCCGGGGGGGGGGGGGCCCCCAACCCCCCGGCTGTGTTTAGTCCGGGCAAGCTTGCTTCAAAGCACATGAATCCTTCCAATCCCATGATGCGAGCACTTTTTTGCAAAAAAACATGAAGACACAATAAGATACAATGATATACGAGAATGTATTACAAAAAGATGCAGTAATATACAATAATACACAAAAACACAACAATATACAAGTATGTACAAGAATATGCAGCAATTTTTCACGTAAAAAAGACTAACTTACAATAATTTTCAGTAATTGACAATAATATTCAATAATAGACAACAATATACAATAATATATAAAAATGTACAAAAATGTACAATAATATACAACCATATATAGAATAGTGTACAAAAAATTCAATAATATACAATGGTAGACAATAATCTACGATAGTATACAAGAATATACAATAATGTACTATAATATAGAATAATCTGCAATAATATACAAAGAAAATTCAATAATATACAATAATATACAGTAACCTACAAAAAGCAAAAAAAGACAACACAAAACAATAATTTTAAAAATATACAAAAACATTCAATAATATGCAATATTATACAAAAAACACAAGAAAATACAAGACAATACAATAATGCTCAACAATTTATACAACAATGTACAATGTACAATATTATGCAAGAATATACAATGTCGTACACTTTTATACAAGAATTTCCACAATACTATGCCAGAATACACATGCTCATGCTTCAGAGTGTACGCATTTTTTTGAAACTTCTAATGCCAAGATGCCAGCATTGATTTGCAGCCTCTGCAAACTCAGAAATGCTGCTATTTGCAGTGTTTCCAGCCTCTGAAATCGCTAGATTGGCAGTTGAACGAGTACAACGTGCTTGCTGGACTCCTTTGAGGCAAGATCACCGCCCAAGACGGCGCGCTGCGATGGTCGCAGCTTATCTTTGGCTGTCGAGTTTTTGGGCAGGCAGGGAGCATGAATGCCCTGAACAATGTACTCACAATTTTGCCCAAGGCATCCTCTACAATATTGTGGCCTGTAGTTTCTTTCACATGGCGCGTTCTTGGCCCCTGTGGTTAGTTATTAGTTTCACAGGGCAGCCACTGGAGTTTCTTGGCCCTGCCGGTTGCTCGGTGGTTCGAGGCTGACAGGTGCCGTCAAGCGAGCTTCAGCCCGCCTAGGGCTGCGTCTGACAAGGACAGGAAAGTGTCAACCTCAGCGACAAGACAGTCACCAAACATCAAAGCCTCAGAATTTGAGAACGTGAGCTGCACATGCTAGCTGCTATGGTTCTGACAACAAGCACCAGGCATGCTTGATGATATGTCTAGAGACATACTGTGTTTGAGCCGACGATTCGTTGCAGATGGGACCGTGTTTAAGGCCGGCCTTCTGGTGCATGTGTTTGTGAGAGAGAAACACACTGCATAAGTCCCCTGGGCAGGGCCTCAGTGATCTAGCTAGTAGTACAGGGCTTCAGGTTGTTCCAAGCGTGAAGCAAAGTTGAGGAGGAGACTTGTCGCGAGCCAGAAGGGTTCCCATGTCATGCGCTGCATTAGGTTCTGGCGGTTTCTGGTGCGAAGATGGTAAAAGGGCATCGTGGAAAACGGGGAGGTCCGCAGCTACGTACACTTGCTGGGCTTTGGTGTCGATTGCCCGGGCGCTGAGCTGAATAGCATGAACTTCACCCAGAGGACAGGTTTATAGTATGTAGCCGAGAAAGGCAAAGGAAATGGGAATCCCGAGGGCCGCAAGCTCAAGAGTGGAATCTTGGCCACCGCCTGGCGGCTGCCCTCCCCTTACTGTTAACTTGATCATGCAAAGATGATATAGGAAGCAGAAGCCTGTGCTGTGGACGGCATCTCTTGCTTCAGTGTTTGGGCTGTTGCGGACTTGCGTGTGACACAAAAGATCGCTGGCAATGACGGCCATGCGTCTTTGCACATTGATGTCAGGCGTTGAATTCGTCACCGCCTGGGCGAGATCAAAACGCACTTCAGCAGCGCATGCCCTGCTCGCAGACATGGTGGGTCAGCAGGGCTGTTTGTGACCAGTGCCATGCTTTCGCACTCCAACAGTGTTTCTCGGCTCTTGGAGATCTCTGGCGGCCCGAAAACCGGGCGGTAGCCTGGTCTCACGATGTGGCAGTTCCTCTCGAGCACGCAGGCCACGTACAGTAGGGACGTCATGTTGCAGCAGTGCTAAGCCGCAACTTGATTCGTCGATTGGGGCACGGGTTAAGTAAGAGGTGTAGGATACGAAAGTCGTCCTGGCCACATTCTGAAAACTGAAAATGCCGGTCCACAGCAGGAACATGTTAATTTCTGGGACAATTTTGTTGTATTCTGTGGAACTTACCTTGGCATTGGTGTTTTCTCCGTGGCCGCATCTTGTCTAAAGTCTAAAGGGAGTTCGGCTCAGCCAAGTGCCTTCACGCAGATCAAGATGCCGACAGCGTACCCGCGCCCTTAGCCCTAGGCCCCAGGCACGACTTCGGCTGAGGTGCCCCGTGTCTCCAACATGTACGAAATCTCACCCATCCAGCTGGTGTCTCGGTGCGTTGACGGGGTAGGAGGCATGTGCACTGGCCTAATAATGCACATATCAAGCCCGAGACCCGGCTCCTCTGTGCAGGAACACGATCGTCAGCAAGACCCCCCCCCCCCCCCCCCCCCCCCCCGCCCTCCCCGCCCCCCCGACGACGACGACGACGACGACAACGAAGACACGACGACAACGACAACAACGACAACGGCAACGACAATGAGGATAACGACAACAACAAAAACGACAATGACGACAACAAAGACAACGACAATGACAACGACAATGACAATGATGATGAAACAAGTCGAAAGGCACCAACAACCACGATGGCTTCTCAGCCCCAACCCCAACAAGCGGACAGGGTTGGGGGTGGTCTTTGTGGGAGAATCGGTAGATGCGTGCACGCGTAGAATTTTAGTCAACTTTACAGACGCCCAGAATGACGTCCCAATTTTGTACCGCAATGTCATTGAAGGACATCGCAAATCAGGGCAATGTTGCGCCTAGGCCGGGCATCATTTGCGAGCTCCCCTGCCGTGGAATCTGTTATGCGCCTGCCTTAGTGACTTAGTGAAACCTTGCTTTTGACCATGTTTGTCTACGGGGTCAATTATGCTTCGAGCTTGGATTGTTGATGATTGTTGGAGGACTGTTGGAGTGCTGTGGCCATGCGTGCCATATGTTGATATTCGCTGCAGCAGGGTTTCGGACATTTTCGGGCTGTCAAGCCTCAGCCTTCCCCCCCCCCCCCCCCCCAAAAGCCTTAAACAGCCCTAGAATACCCACAAACCCCATTAAGCCGCAAACATCACCTTAAAACAAAACAGCAACAACTCCCAGCTACAGCCCTCAAACTCCTTCCCGAGCAGATGCTGAGAGAGCGCGCGTCTACCCTAAGTTTTGAGATTTTTGAGGCTGGTGGTGTTAGGGTTTAAGTTTACTCTGGTTTACTCATTCTCATCGGTTTGTCCAATCGGGCAGCACAGGCCGGTCGCGGCCTCTGCTTGTGCTGGCAAAAGAGCCTCTGAGCAGCCTAGCCTAGAGTTTGAGGTTTCTTCACACGGAACCGGCGTGCCACAGGGACAGCCAGCCGTCTACATGCAGGCCCCGATTTGCGGGTCAAGGCCAAGGATTGGGCTTGAGGGTGCAGTGTACACTATTTCCAGCCTCTGAAAGCGCAGAACTGCTTCTCTGGAAACTCAGACATGCTGCTATTTTCAGTAGTTCCCGCATAAATGCTCTATTTTTCCGGTATTTAGGCCAGAACTGCTGCATTTCTGAGCGTTTACAGCCTCCGTTCCGCTTGCAAGAAGCCTCGAAGCCTTCAGTAAATGATTTTTTGATCCCAAATAAGTTTTTTTTGATCCGCCTAGAAATAAATTATTTTTTGATCCCAAATAAATTTTTGATCCCCTACCCCACTATGGCCGTGATGAGTCCTTCCAGGGAATGTGTTCATCATTCCTCTGCTAGTTGCTTTGGCTGTTGCTGGTACGAGACGTGCCTTGCACTCGAAATCTGGAGCGTTCACAGGCAACCTGCCCTTGGTCTGCGGATGACGAGGATTGTGTTTGGTATGAGCGCAGCTGGGATGCCACAGTATATTGAGAATGTAAGAATAAGTGAGTGCACGGTGAGTGCACGTAAAACTGCGAATATGCAAGGATGGGTTGACTTGGATGGGTGCTTCAGCCCGTAGTCCGCGTCACAGACTGGCAGTACGCCTGCCCGAGGCTTGGACCTGGAGTCTGACAAGCCCTTGGAGTACGAGCAACTACAAATTCAGCATGTAAAGGAGTGGGTTACGGAAATGACGGAGGAACGTCGGTGCTCGTACATGGAGCTTGTGTCGGATGGATCCCAAAAGCCGCAGCCAGCCCAAATCAGAAACAAAGTGTTTGGGGCATCTTGGGACATCTTGCGCTGTTTCCGGCGGCTCGGTGTTGCATTGTTGCTGTCCCAGTTGCCTTTCCCTGTGTCCAGCAGACAATCAGCCCAGGCAGTACGCGATCACCTTTTCCGAGAGCAGTTTCTGGAGCGAGCGCATGTCTGCGATCGAACTGTTCGCGGAGGCCCAGCACCTGCCAGATTCGACGATTTTCTTTGTGGAGATACTCGGGATTAACAGTCACGACGACGACGAAGACGCGGAGGTGTGCTGGAAGTCAGTGAAGACTGAGGTGGAGGGCATCATCTGTCAGCTCTCCACCCGAGCTGAGCTGCAGGATGATGAAGGCCTTGGCTCCCTGATCTTTGAGGCGCCAGGATCGCCTTGAAACAAAAAAACGGAATCATTCAGAACCTAGATTATAGGTACCCTTTTCAAGGACGGCCGATGCTCCCAGGTTCTAGGCGAGATAACTTAGAGGGAGCCATCCCGACCCCAACGCCAGATGTTCGTAATGTTTCAGGTGGGCACGGACAAGGGCATCTTCTTCGCAAGCAGCGGCGGAGTGCTGGCCTGCAGCCAGGCTTTCCGCAGCGGCAACTGGGTGCATGGCGACTTCGATGTCCAGGTGATCTACAAACTTCTCAAACGACTTCTGGACGACGCGCCTGACGAGCCTCGTCATCAGTCCAGTCGGTTCAGTAAGTCTCTGTGGGGTTGAGTGGCAGTGGCCACGCTCTTTTTTCTTTTTCTGGCTGGTGTATGCAGAAAAGCCCGGCTATCATTGGCCGTTCTATATTCCAATTCCCGAGGGCTCGATCAAGAGTGGCTTTCGAGCTGCTCAAACAGACTTGGATGATACGCAAAGACCGGGCCAAGCCCCGGCGTGTAGGCGCTAAGCTATAGACCTCTTGGTTCCGGGGCACCCTGCCATCGCAAGAACCATTTGCCTACTATGGGGGGGAGAGGCCTGCACTCCTGAAGAGGTGCCGGAAGCTCCCAGAGACACAGTCTCGGGTTTAAGCGTGTTTGTTTTTTTGGTCCGAGCCCTGTACATCAACGAGGTAGCTACATGGCACTCTAGGGCCCATCTTATCTGAGAGGATGCGACCCAAAATACGACGAAGGTGAGAGTGCTTATCGCCTGAGGGCTTTCTTTTTCTCCCTTCTCATATTTCCCCCAAGCATCTGCCCAGGAGAATGATGGCGATGACGAGCTGGTGGAATCCGACAACCCAACTTTCCGCGGTCTACTCCGCAGCATGGCAGGGAGTGAGATACGGGTGGCGACACGATCTCCCATGAGTCCAAGAAGTGTCCAGCAAAGGCTCATGTGGCTGCCTTTGTATGTCCGTCAGCAAACATCCCAGACAAGCGAGTTTCCTCCTGTATTGATGCATTCCTGGTAATTTGGGGGGAGAACTGCAGGATGTCAGACACTCTGGCAGCAAATCCCAGGCCTTCACCAGTGGCTTGCCGGCCCCGTGTTGCGAAGGGCCGCAAGGAGACCTCAGCCCGTGAATGATTGGTGTGTGTGTGTGTGTGTTGGCGGATGGTGTGCTTTCAGGTTGGTGCTGGCGTGCGTGACTGCCCATGCCGCCTAAACACCACACCATTCACATTTGTACGGATGCTTTCGTTTCAAGCATGCCCTGGGTTGAGCGTGCACCGTGCACTTCTACTGCCCCTTGATACACCGCCCACACACTGCGCCTTAGTATCTTAATGGGAGCCGACATCAAGCGTCATCAAGCAGTGTGCCCAACCCACGGCCTAAAATAGTCAGTTCTGCAGGAACAACGATGTGCAGGCGATCAAGGACATTTGCAGTTTGCCTGGCCTGCGGCTGTCCGGTGACACCATGAAAGACAATGTCGGGAGGACTGCCGCCAGATAAGCCAGGGCAGACAGAAGCGCCAGAATAGGGACAATGACCACATGGCAGAATTTTCATTGCGCCAACACCTGCGCAGTAACCTCGGGCTGCACACGCCGTGTTCTGGGCTCGGGATAAGAGAACAAAGGTACGATCTAAACATTCTAAACATATCTAAAACGTGTCTAAACCAAGGCAGAACTCAGACAAGGAGGCTTTAGCAAGCTTTCGGCTGAAGGGCTTTCAGGCTCTTAGAGTGCCCAACGCAGCAGGATGCCTCTGCACATCGCCATTGCCAGCCGATCCTGGCCAGCCATGACAGTCTCCTGGCAACATGATTGATCATTTTCCCGCTCTTCTTTATCGTTTAGGGTTTAGGGTTTAGGGTAGATCGTGTCTCCGTGAGTCGCAAGTATGGCTGTCGATAGTTGCTGGCATAGATTTTGGGCATGGTTTGAAGGATTGTGGGAGCCTCGAAGCCCATGTATTCAATGTATTCCCAGATGATTAGTCTTCTTCCCTCCCTCGTAGTATCCAACCCCTGTGGTTCATGGTTGGTTTAGATTTCCGGTTTTAGGCCCAGGCCCCCCGGATTTCATGGTCTGTGGTTCATGCTGGGTTTCGGGGCTAGGGTTTTTAGGTTCAGGGTCTGGGGTTAGATTTAGCTTGAGGGTTTAGGATGTTCACTCTTCCCCGCAGTGGTTCATGGTGGGTTCCAGGTTTAGAGTAGAGGGTTATGTTGAGGGTTTAGGTTCGGGGTTTGGTGTTTCTTTTCTGAGGTGGTGGGGGGGGTGTACCGCAGAGACGTGTGTGGCGCCACTGGCCTTTCCATGGTATGCCCCCCCCCCTCCATTCCAACCCTATGCGCACTCCCCACAGCTCAGAGGTCCATACATAGAACCCACTTGGGTTCCAGAGGTCCAGGGTTTTGCCACTTGAGCCTCCCTCACCTTACCGTCGCCCGGGTGAGCCTCCCTGGCTTGTTCTGCTCACATTCCCGTACAGTTGCCCGCCTTATCTAACAGCCCCCCTTGTCGGCAGGGGACACATGAATTACAGCCCTCAGACCAACGCCCAGCCACCGCAGGCTCTGTTGGAGGCGAAGGCGGATCCAAACGTTGAGGTCGGATGCGGAGCGCGGCATTGTAGTACTTTGAGCATTTCAGATATCTCAGATGCCAACATTAAGGGTTCACGGATTCATGACCCCCTAGGGAGTAAATGCGTCTAGGCGTCAAGTTGTGGCTTAGCTTGGGAGGCGAAGATGCTTTGCCACCCTGCTGCCCGGAACCCCTGAAACCCTGCGGGGTTCATCTGAAATCCCAAGCCATGCAAACGTTTCAGTTCGTAGGAACGGGTCATGGCAACTGAATCCAAGAGATGCAAAGAGATGCATCAATAGAGCATACATGTATCTAGACTCCACATGCCTCCATGCTGGCCGGAATGATTGTTCAATGTATGTGAACTCTCCGTGTCACAACGGCTGAGCCATCCAAGCCTCTCCAAAATTATTTACCTCGAACATCCCCACCTTCATGGAGTCTCTGGGGTTAAGCACTCCAGGGAGACTCTGTGGTTGGGCACTCCAGGGAGCCCTGGGGTTGGGCATTTCAGGGCACTCCAGGGAGACTCTGGAGTGCCCTGGGGCGTGGCACTCCAGGCAAAAAAAGGGGTTGGCACTTTAGCGAGACTCTGGGGTTGGGCATTTCAGGGAGCCTCTGGGGTTGGGCATTTCAGGGAGTGTATGGGGTTGGGCTCTCTGAGGGAGTCTCTGGGTTGGGCACTCCAGGAGACTCTGGGGTTGGGCACCCTAAGGTTGGGCACTCCAGAAATTGTCAACTCCAGGGATTCTCTTGGGTTGGGCACTCCGGGGAGTCTCTAGGAGCAGACCGGGCGAGGAGAAGAGTTCCGGCGAGGAGAAGAGTTTAAAAAATCTAACAACCCCACACCGAAGGTGGGGAACCATGACAACTCCAGCCATGCACCACGGGGGGGGGGGGGGGGGGGGGGGGGGGGGGAAAGAAAAAAACAGCCACGAGGACGACATGAAGGATCGGCCACTGCACTACGCAGCGCTGGCGGGCCATGCCGAAGCCGCCAAGGCCGGGTTCCAATGGGTCCATGCTGGCTTGGACTTGGGCTTGCAGTTCGCAGACTTCGCAGGAGCTGGTGGCGGCGGGCGCGGACCCCTGGGCAGAGAACTGCTTTACCGAGACTGCGCTGCAGGACAGCTCGGGCATCCTTGTCTAGGGGTGCATACCATAAGCACTGCATAGGTAGATTCGCTGAAATATGCAAAAAGCAGCTCCGAACAGCCTCCTTTTTCTCGAGGTGGCGAGGCAGAGCCCTGCTGCCTTCTTGGGTGTGGACACTGCGGCGGTTCGTGACTTTCTCAAGGCCCATGAACTCAGAGGAATTCTTTTTGAATGCTTCTGGTCGATTTGCCTTGGGTTTGGTCGCAGACCGTGCCGGGTTTTGCGATACAGCTTGATCGTGAAGTGTGGTTTGCCATCCTGCTTCACGCTTCACCAGGGAAGCTAGCATGGAAGATGGCGGATTGTTGCTTGCCTCCCCTCAAGCACCACACTGCCAGGAAACCACAGCGGCCTTTCCATCTCAGCTGCTGGGATGCCGAAGCGTTTGCTGTTGGGTTTCGGTGCATGTAAACACACAAACCCCAGAGGCATGGCCAGAGATTCCGTCGGAAGTCCATCGCACCGTTGCGCAATTTTGGTCTTCTGTTCCTGAACCATGATTGGCATCCTCGACCCCGATACTCTGCACATGAAGCTCCACAAATCCGAATGCCTTTTGTTCTGCGAAGCCGTCAGCATAACGTGTTAAAAGAGCCAAGGAAGATAATGAGCTTGTTTCGGGCCTTCGTCCGCGACCAGCGCCGACCATCGGCCGCCGGAAGCGGCGCGCGTGCTGCGCGGGAACTCGCCAAGCCTTAGGTGCGTCTGACATTGACATGGCGAATCATGGCGAATGCCTGCCAGATTCAGGGTTGTCCTTGCATGAGGGTTTTTTCAGGACCGGCTCTAGAGTTCATGCACAAGGTTTGCTGATGGGAACTCGGAACCTAAGTAACCACTTATAGCAGAGATTGGCCTAAGCCAGATCACTTGGAGCCTTAGAGCCGTTCTTGAACAAAATGAAGAGAAAGAGAAGCTGATGCTCTTAGGCAACAGCTCCACTTTCCAACTCTTTCCAAAAGGAAGCTGGGCATGTTCAGGCTGAAGCCTTGAGCCAAACTTGCCGGAGGCAGACCAGCTTCGACACGTTATTGCCGTAATATGGTGGAAAGACCTGCAATGCACCAGGCTCTCTGCGCAGGGCGCCTGCATGGGGTGATGAGGGTGTGGCTGCTGCTGACTTTCTATCCACCGAGATTTATGTTAATCATGTTGGCTGCGGTACAACACTGCGGCGACATTCAAAAGCAAATGTTTGATGCGAGCACGCTGCTGTGCTTTTTAAAGGAAAGCTATGGAGCTGCTCTGTTTAGTCACGGAAGGCATGAGCTCAAACAAGAAACATGGCATTGAGGGGAGCTTGAGGGTTCCCCCCCCCCCCCCCCCCCCCGCGGCCCCGCCCAGCCTGCCCTGCCCTCCCGCACGCGTGACCTTGTTGAACTTCAGCAAAGCACAAATAGCACCGCCTCCACCACCACCAGCGTCACCTTTGTGCAAGTTGACAATCATGCTGCAGGCGGGCACTTCAGCTGCCGCTTGACCGCATCAATCCTTCACGATCACAAATCCTTCGTTCATAGTTGGCTGGTTGGCCCTCGTGATGGGTTGTCTTGGGCCTTTCGGTGGCTTGTCTTGCAGTTGAGACAGAAACATTATTGACAAAATTGAAAGGATCGAGCTCACGGGGAGTTTTCCCGCAACTACTCGCCAGAAGCAGAGAGGCTCGTTCAACAACAGGGAATGTGAGCAGTGCGCACCGCATACCAGTACCTGTCATACTGGATGCTAGCCAGCTAGAGAATGAACGGGCCGGCAGGCAGAACATTCGACACCAGCGAACTCTTCGCAACCCTAAATACTTAAATCGCCAGGGGTTTGTTCAGCAGCCATGTAAAGCAAAGTCACCGGAACCTAAAGAATCCGTTTGCCCAGGAAGCTCGCATCTTCATGTCGTCGGCTAAGTGGTCCTTCTCTTGTTCTGTTCTGTGAAGTTTGGAATCATGGGCTCAAGAGCTGGAGAGCAATGACCCATCATGCCATGGAAATGTGTTGGGGGCGACGTCTGCTGTCCAGAAGTAGTTCGCAGGATTGTACATTTCAGCAGCATGTGAGTTTGAGATCTGGAAGGGCTCGCGCTCCAAGAGCCTACCGGCAGTGCCGTACTGTAACCCTCGGGTCAAGTCAGTTTCTCCCCCGATACCGAACGAATCCCCGCACTGCATCTGCGCGCTAGGCAGCACACCGTCAGCGACTTCGGAGCCCGCCCAGACACCTTTGAGTTCGTTGTGTCACTTTGGGCTGGCGGGTGCAGGACAGTCTGGGAGATGTAGGGTCTGCAGGTTTACGAGACTGGCTCCGCTGTGGGAATGGTGAGAGGGTCTTGGCATTGCGAATCCTAACCCAGGGCTCAAGAAAACGAATTCCGCGACTGGAAGGGTTCATGGCGCACTATGAGTTCACAGCTGAGCTTTCAATATGTTCGCCGGAAGCCTGACAGCCGACTCGAAAGGTGCATAGGAATTTCTTAGGGCACGCGTTTTTCCGAAAGTTTTTAGGTTCCGCATATTGGAAGAACATGGACAGTGGTAACTTTGGTAACTTCCGCCCTCTCCCGCCCCTGCCCCTCTCCTTGCTCTGCCTCTTACAATGATCCCAAATGCCAGCTGGCGACCAGCTCCAGGGTAATCACTGTCGAGCTGGAGGCTGGCAGCCTTTCATAGCCCTTTATATCCCTTTATGATAGCGGATACCTCGAGATGCTGTCTGATAGCTTTTGGCGGATTGCTTCTTCTTCGAGCCAGTTGCTTACACGGTTTGGGCAGCCATGATCCCTGGACGCAACAACCTCACTGCAGTCTTGGACCCCATACACATTCTGCATAGATCTGAGGAATGTTCCGCAGCATCCTGGTCAGGTAGGGATGTCGCCACTGCGTTTTGTGGTGGACACCGCGTGCTACCATTCTGTGATGAAGGAGAAACACAGTGCCTTCTGCCTTCCGCATGTTCCTGCCACAATAGCTAGTACAACATACTAGGAACGGCGGCACTGTGCAGCTGATGGCTATGGCAACATACCACCAAATCGACATCATTGCCATAGGTCATTTTGTGTCCTACTTGCAAGCGCCGAAAGAGCGAGCGTTTGTGTCCCGCAAAGATGAGGAAAGTAAGTCGGCCACATTTTGCCAGGAGTCCTTGGCCAGCAATCTGTTCCAGGCCGTTACTCTGATAGTGCTTTAGGGAGATTTCCCGACCCAACAAAGCCTGTCAAAGCTGCACTTCCCTGGCCTCCCCAGCTCACTTAACTTTTAACATTGTTCTTGCACCGTCTCGAAAAAAGTTGAATCACACCCCTCGCGTTAGACGACTCCTCTGAGCGCGAGTCTGTACAAGCTAGATGAGCCATCATTGCGCTCCTGTTGTGATCGACTGCCATGTTTGCCTTGCCTTGGAGGCTGGTGGAGCCTTTGAGAGAACACCACAAGCCTTCTGCCATGCACAGCTCTATACTCACCCCCAAGAAGGCTGCCTTTTGCGGAGCGCCGGACTGGGCCGAGGAGCAGGCCGGCGGCTTAAGGATGCTTATCTTTGAGCACTACCGAACAGGAGCAGTCACGAGCCTTCGCAAAGTAGAGTGTCAAGAGTTCAGCAGACGATCGCGCTGGTGGGTTTTTGCTTTCCATGGTTCTCGATGTATTGGTAGGCGGCGGGTACAAACACAGGGCGCCCCTAAAGCTGTCAAGCCTTGTTATGCAATGGCTCGCAGTGTTCCACATAATCTCACCGACGGAGAGCCAAGATCGATGATGCAAGTTCAACACATGGTCGGTGGCCTAGCTAGGTACCCAAACCCACGAACCAGGACGGTGGCAACTGACCTGGAACTCTGCAGTCCGACCGCTTGAACACCAGCTTATGCAAAGAAGCAGGTAGGAGCAAATAGACTGGTGGAAGCCAGTTTGTCGGATAGCTTCATGGCTGCTCGCGCGCCGGATATACCTGGTATTCCAGACAAAGCGCTTCTTTGCAGCAGACGAGCATTGTAAAACAGCGTGCGGAAGAGGAAGAGCGTCGTCCTGCCCCCACCTCAAGTAAGCCGAAAAAACCAGCATCCATCAGCATCCATTTGCCCTGGCAATGCCTGCGCAAGCCGAGGAGTGCCACCTCCATGTCTCCGCAGGACCCGTAAACGTAGCTGGCGTAGTAGCTTCACGTTGGTTTCACATTGGTTCAGTTGCAGGGTTGTAACCCTGGCGCATGCTTGTCAATCCTATTGACGCTCTGCAACCCAGAAATGTCCAGAACCAATCAGGACATTCAACATGCTCCAACCTGCCAGCTATCAAACAAGGCTGTGCCATCTGGGATGGAAATGCCTGATAGACCCCCCAGAAGTTTGCAGCTCGCTACCTTTGCCGATGTTGTTGACCAGTTTCAGGATGGCAGAAGCGGCGAGGAGTCGCAGCTTCGCGCATGGCTAGCGGAGGAGCGAAGAAGCGAAGATTAGCTGACAATACAACGCCAATTCATTGGCGGGACTCTGCTGCCTTTGGTTGCATGTCTCACGATTGTTTTTGCAGGAGTTGACACGGCAGAACGTGGCCATCTGCCGCCACTTGGACGAGGCCCTGGAAAAGCAGGCCAAGCGCCAAAATAGCTGCTCGGCAAGTGGGCAATGAACGTGAGAGGGCTATATGTAACAGTACAGCTAAAACTACTTCGGCTGGTTAGCCGTAAGCTCTCATAGGCCTCCGAGCTATCTCTGAGAAGAGGTCTGGGTTGAGTCATCTCGGTGTTCGAGCTTTCCTACGAGTACACTTGTCTGGCCCTGGAGGGCCTTGGCCATGCAGTTTTCAGCTGGCAGCCGTGCTCAGGTGTGATGGAGCAGCTTGCGCAGAATCTTGGCTGGAGATGGGAATGTGATGAGATGAGTGCTCTCGGCCCTGGCCCCCGCGATCTTATCGTGTAAACCAAACAAACAACCTACAGGCACTCAGCTCTGCCTGGACAGGCTTTGGGTGTGCAATGCACTAGCTTGAAATTTCATGTTCCCAAGTACCTGCTTGCGGGACCGCCTCTCGAAGAATGAGCCTTCATGAGCTACTGCAGCTGGCGCTGGGCCGTTTGCAGAAGCCCCAAGTCTCTAAGGAAGAAAACCCAAAGACTTTTAATATGGAGAACAGCACGTAGACTTAGACAGTACGACGGCAAATGGTAGCTCGTCTTGGCCTTCAAAGCTTCGATAGAAAGGTAATGAATTATGAGATCCTCTGAGGAATTTCAGCTCGACGCAGAAGAGCATGCAGAGCGATCTCCGAATGGCCGGTACCATGGTGGCAGAAGTCATGCAGCAAGCTTGGTTCCTGAAATCCATCTTGGAGCCCGATTGTTCCACCATAAAGGCAAGTCCCCAACTCAACCCTGAGCTCGTACGATTCTACGATTGCGTAGGCGAAGCCGCGCTGGCAGATGAAATCGAAGCCGTGAGGGAGTGGACAAGCCATCAAGCGCTTCAAACACGCTTGAAACACCAACCACAACACCTTTCCAGCTCCGTTCAGGTTTGGCCTTCCCGCCGCCGGAGCGCGCGGAGTCCAAGACGCGAGGCCTTTCGAAATGTCGGAACATGTCAGAACCCTGAGAGCCTCTAAGAGCCGAGACCCGCTGCACGAGGCATGGCAGGGCACGAGCCCCCGCCCGTGCCGAACGCCTCGTCGAGGAGCCGCAACTCTTCAGGCAGCCCCGTGGTAGTTTCCCAGAAGCCCCCAACCATCCCCAACCTGACTTGATGCGTGCGCCTGATGACTGTAAGCGGATCCAGCGCATGCCTGAAGACTTTTGAGCATGACATGGCACGGGCATTTGCAACGGCCTGGATACTGTTGGCCCCCGTTGACTCTGAACATCTCTAAACGTAAAGTTACAATGAGCTATAACAACTTAAATAAATAAATAAATATATATATATATCTATATATATATATATCTATATATCAATATAAATAAATAAATATAAATATAAATATATATATATATATATATATTTATATTTATATTTATATTTATATTTATATTTATATTTATTTATTTATATATTAACCTATCATAACGCACAATAGCCTGTAACAACCGAAAATGGCCGGATTTGAGCTCAGGCTTGCTTCTAGGACTCTCGTGTCCATCCGCTCCATCCCCCCTTCCATCGCAGATACGTCGAGCCTGAATACTGCATCCACTGAGAGCCACGAGGTGGCCTGCCTGGGGAGGACTTCGGTCTGTTCAGGTTTTTTTGCGAACATACTCCACCTGTTCCCCCAAAACCTTCCGTTCACGTTTTAAGAGTAGCGTTGTAGCTTCTCGAAACGGGGAAGGACGAAAAGGCACGCAGCACATGTAGCCTTTGCCCCTGCTTTTACATGTTTGTGGTTGGCATCTTCTGGCTTGTGGACTGCCTTTTTCGGGCTTCGATTCCAGTTGTTCTTGAGGGCACTGTCTCTTGTCAGTGGTTTCATCCTTGGTTCTTCTAAAACTCACACTTCATGCTGACTTGATAATCAGAATATCTAGAAGATGCAGAGTTAAGTATCTAGGCGCAGTCCACCTGCCGTGATGTGGCTTCCGAGTAAGCAGTGCAGTACGGACCTGGGAGCTTGTTCAGAATTCAATCTGCGGTTCGTGGGCGCCAGCATGAATTACAGATTTCACGACATTGGCAGCAGAAGTCAGGGTCGTTCAGCGATCGGAGCCAGAAAACTGCCTTGTTCAATCTTCGCTTCAACCAGGTCGATGGAAATCGGCGTCCATCGAGGATGGAGAAGGCGGCGGTCAGCCCTGGGGGAAGAAGCTTCATGACGGGGATCCAGCCAGTGGAACGACCTCCTGTCCGGATAGCTGTATCCCGACTTTCTACTTCGACATGCGAACATCTTGCTGTATCGCGGGTCAGCTTGTTGGCTGGATGTGCACATGATTCCACATGGCTGAAACTTCCGAGCCTGAACATGTCTAAGCCTTCGCTTTGGTTTGCGGTCAATACCAATATCGAACTTTGTTGCAGGCTTGGCAAGAAGCGCAGGAGGAGGAGAAGAAGGCGATTTGCATCATGTGGAGTAGCTCTCCACTGCCGGGAGGGTGCTGTGATCCCACCATCTTGGTTGTGAATGCGAAGAGCAAAGTTGCAAGCAACCTTCCCCTTCCCAGAGTCAAACCGCAACTTCTGTCAATCGAAGAGACCTAGAGCATGAACAGAGAGTTTTCCAAGACAGTTTCTAGCTGTTCCTTCGGCCAGTAGATGCTTTGCAAACCGACTGCGAACACACAAGCGGCAAAACCTGAAGCCATGGCAGGAGAAGGGAGAGAAAGCCCTCGCCACTTGGTCTCGCGATTCCTGGTACAGGGCACTCGCCACTTAGTAACCTGCACCGGCAGCCTGCGAACACAAAAGCTGCACTCCTCAACAAGCGACAACCATCAACAAGTGCTCTGAGTGCCATCTATCGGTGCTTGGGACGAGCTTCACTATTTAATTCGAGAAGACTCTGGTGATTCTAGCATGGCCTCTCAGGCCCTGGGGACCACCTACAATCGGCTGGTCACGCGAGTGGAGATCGACTTTAAGGAGTCGGTGGCTTCGACAGCATGGATGAGCTTGGGGCTCGCACCACATTACCTTGTTAGGTAGGCTCATGAATTCCTGTGTAAGGGTCAGGGTACCCTCCAGGTTTGGCTGGGGGGGAGACTTGGAGCCCCTTTGAGCAGTCAGCGTTCAGGTTGCATGTCAAATGTGGATGATGAGCTTTGGTTTTCAAGGCTACTATGCACGTCAATCAAACTCGTCTAGCTGCCTACCTGGATTTTTGCGTTGCCTCTGACGAAGGTTGTGGACGCCGTGGTTAGCTTTCTGGTAGCCTCTTGGCACAAAGCCTCTGCTCATGTGCTTGGATTGGTCCACTGCAGTAAATGCCCAAGCTTAAACCTCTGTAATGCCTGAAATCTTTAAATGCCTATACCCCAACTCAACCAATAAGACTGCAGGTTGCAGCGTCAGGCATGGAGACATAGACGACATGGGCCATGGGCCATGGGCCATGGCATCTGACACAGATGCCTCGTCGGCTTTGTCACATCAACTTTAGGAGTTTAGGATGGCGAGAAGCACCCGATCACCCGCCCCCGTTACTTCACCCTGAAACGCTCCTCGAAAGCTCCACGAAGTCACGCCCAATCTTGCGCTCTACAGTGCTGCTACAGGTTCTGTACACATTCATTCTCCTCCTGCAAACCCAGTGGAGAGGTTCCCAGGCCGGGGTGTTGACCATGGCTTGTTTGGATTAAACTTGAATCCGGAAGGTCAAGCTCGGCAGGTGCTAGCGCGTTGATTCATTGATATTCTTTGCCATGTAATTTATGTCAAGGCGTCGGCAGAGTAAATGCCCTGACCCTTGCTGTGTAATGTGAAGTTTGATCACGTGGGTGGGAGTGTGATATGCTGTCTGAACAGAAGAATAGCAAGTAGTTCGACATGTTGTTGAAGCAGAATAAGAAATTAAGTAGCCCGGAATAGCCTCCCTGCCCCCGGCCTCCATTTGATTCAGGTCAAGGAAACTCAATTCTCGACACGGAAGACAGTTCCATTGAAAAGTAGTCCAGCATAGTGCCAGGCCGCCAGGCCCCGGGAAGCCCCCAATTGTGTTTTTTTGTTTGGGGTGGGGGGGGGGGGTAGTTAATCCGAGCCGCACACGCGCTGCTTTGAGTCCCCCACTCGCTGTGGCGTGGTTTGTGGATTACCTACTGTGCTGCGGTTGTGAGGTTTACGGCTTAAGTTTCAGAATGGTTCGCCGTGTGACCAAAGTATTGCAATGAAACCAGCAGGAAGATGCTGCATGTGTGTAGAAGTACTTGCTGCAAAAGGCTCCCTTTCTTCTGAGCCGAAGCGGGGACTCTTAGAATATACGTATTATCAGCTCGGCTCTATGCTTCCACCCGGCTTGGCATGGGATTGAAGCACAGCAACTGGGTCACTCGCACACTCCACCACCACAAACAATTCCTGACCTCTGTCAACAACCTCAACTACTACTTGCCTTGTCGACCTGCACAAACCAAAATTTAGAGCTGTCACGAAGAGCTGTAGCAAGTCTTATACACAGCCGACGTGTGTTGATCATGGCGACAGAGGAATATCCCCACGCGTACTGTTTACGGTTTATGCCGGAAGCACGAGGTAGCCAGGTTAGTAGTTGGGCACATCAGATACGCGCATTGAGTAATTCTAAGACTCCACGAAAGGCCGCGGTCATCTTAGGGCTCCAAGAGCCTGAGTCCGACTCCTGGCCGGGCGCCGATGCCCGGCAGCAAGCTTCCCAGAGCTCCGATCAAGAGTTTTCAGCTATGTCTCGTTTCGATGGGCTGATAAGTGTTCACAGGATTCCAGGTCACGCAAGTCACACCCGTTCGCCCCAGTCGTGCCATGGACTCCTGAGCTCGGCATGTAGATGCAGAAACCTCAAGATAGTAGACGGTTGGACCATTCTGCAGAAGCAGACGGATGTACCACGACAGCCATGTTCAGCATCACTTTGCAAGGAGATGGCCTTCTTCATAGTGGATCACGTGTTCAACGCCGTGGCTTGGCCTCGCGCATGTGAGGGGTCGTTTTAACCGAGGGCTTCGTGGCACTGAATCTTACATCCTCCGCTCACAGCCGGGGAACTTGCACTAGACATATTTCAGGCTTACGGCTGCATCCTACATTGTCACCCCTCGGCGTATGCATACATAAAACCCCAGATTTACCCCGAGCCTCGGGCGCACATCTGCTTTACTCATGCTCAACGAGTGCAGTGTAAGAGTTGCAGTAGGATTGACAGTAGAGCATGCCATGGTTTAACTTCTGGTCTCGAATTAATTGCGATGCAAGTTCACAGCAACACCCGACTTGCAACATGCGACTCATCGTCTAGCTCTGCTTGAGCTGAGATCTTCGTTCTGGAGATAGCGTGGCGCTTGCACATGCACAAGCTCCAATTTCTCTGCGATGTTTTCGGCGTATTTGACATGCTCGTCGTCGTGGCGACCAGCATCGATGTCTACGTGCTGCGGCCTGGCTGACGAATAAGGTAGTGTAAGGCTTTAGCAGAGGACTCGGCATACTGAGGGCGCATGCTAGGGTGCGATTGCAACATGCATTGTCCGATTCCGAGGCAGCCTTTCGATGCGGGCTATGCACAAAACTTTGCTGTAGGGCGACTGACTCGCATCTTCCGTCTGATGCGAATCTTCAGGCTGGCAGGGTCCAGTAGAAGTTGAGATGGCGCAGGGCAGTGTAGGGTGTGGGGAGAGTTAAGCCAAGGCCACAAGGGATTGCGATCAGCAAGATTGGTTTACCGCTGTTCACGCGCGTCATGCCAGTCATAGTCAGGTGAGGTGCGAGGAATGAAGTACACGGCGATATTTAAGCTCCGGAGTGAACGGCGTGTATGCCAGGGTTCTTCGAGTCATGCGCTTCGCCAAGAATCTGCAGCAGCTGCCTGCCTGCTATGTCATGCGATTTTGAAACGGCTTTGGCAGGCAGCTGTACAGTTTTGCTCCCAGAGCAACACTGCAGCTATTTTGAGCACTGGGTGTTGCAATCAGTTGGAATCCGTTCTTTCCAGTCTCGGCTTTGTGTCTGCGCAATTTTGAGCATGAGATGCATGAGGCTCCGGCTGCTGGGGGATGTTCTCGCCGCCTCCTCAGGCTGAGAGGACCACAGAAACCAACTCAATACCCACCATCTCCAAGCCGCACGGATACGCCCACATGCTCAGTGCAGTCCGGTGATGGCCGAGGGCCTAGGCCTCTGCAGGGCTGCGATTGATTCATCTGCATTACCCTATTTGCGTCAGTCGTGGCCAGTAGCCTTATACTTGCTCTCCTTCAATGATTCCATGCTTGCCTTCCCGAGTCCAAATGCTTGAGCCCGTTGATGTGGGCACTACTGGCCGTGACCTGAGCAGACACGGCGTTCAGACACGCGGAGTTTGGGCACAGAAGGCATCTCTTGCGCAGCTTGAAGCCAACATTTCTGACTATCAGAATCCAGGTGACCCGCAGTGGTTTGGATCCCAGATTCGACCAGATCCGAGGTGCTGGGCATCATCATGGTTGGCACGGGCGTTCTGATGTCCCAACTGCTTGTGGAGCACGTCCTCGATACCACGGCGGATGAAGAGAACCGGATGTGGGTTTATGCATCCTGACTGCCAGCTTGAGCATCGCGCTCGTGCCGTCAAATTTTTACGTGTAGCAACGACAGCTCTCAATCAAGATTACATGTATTCGAAATTCATGCCAGATGATGCAAGAGGCCTTTCACAGGGCTTTTTGGTGGGTCCCCAGAGCAACTTTGGAGCAGTCCTTGACTGCGAGTGGGTGGCTCCTCCGTACTGGCAGC
This sequence comes from Symbiodinium natans, assembly GCA_905221605.1. NCBI lineage: Eukaryota > Dinophyceae > Suessiales > Symbiodiniaceae > Symbiodinium > Symbiodinium natans. The sequence goes on from CAJNDS010001946.1 coordinate 670,655, forward strand.
AGTTTAACATGTTTGTGGGGTAGAGCTCTGCCTTCCCCAGAACTACTACGGCACTGCGATCAAAGCCACGTACTCTGTCTTCGAGGCGACCTTCTCGGGCTCCTGGTCACTTGGGGAGAATTTTTGACCATGCTCACTTGAGATGGCGGTTAGCTTTGCGTGGTCCTTCATGTTGAGACGATCGCCATCGATCGCCCAATCCCGAGCCCCGAGCCCAAAAACGCGACTTGAGGCCCCTCCTGGCGCGGCCCTTGATCCACGAGGTGAGCGAGTGGCCCCTGAGCTTGAAAGCCTGCGAGGGACGTGTAGCTGCCTGTATTGTGGCGAATTCTCAGTGAAAAACCAACAGGTCTTCGAAATGATATCACCAGCTTCCCTGTCGTTGGGTCTACAGGAGATTCCGGGAGAGTTTCAAGTTATAGGGTGCATTAGGTTGTCGCTGGTGTCGCTGCACAGAACTGAATCCTCTCTCCCCAGCAGCAGCCTGCTCCGAAGGTTTTGTGTTTTCTGGATTGCGTATCAAGTCGCATCTCGTCCTGCATTAGCAATGCATTGGATGCACTTTGACTTAACGGCCCCAGCGAACCCAACTGAAGCTCCTGGCAGAAGATGGCAAATGTGGTTTTGTCTTGTGCATGTTTGCTCCGTGTTTTTTGTACTTGAACGCTGCTGGATGCGGCCTCGTGCCCAACTAGGTTGGGGAGCTTGCAATCAGGTCATCGGTTTCGCCGTGATGCGTGTCATCGGCGCCTTGTTCCTCAACGAAACGCACCTCGGAATCCATACTCATGAGCTACGCAGTTCTTCGATACCTGCTACCTGCCTGAAGCTGTAGCACGCAATATCTGCTTGCAGCACTACTAACGAATCTACACACACAATAGACCGAAAACTAGTATGCTCTCTCTCACTCTCTCTCTACAAATATATATATATATATATATATATATTTATATTTATAACCACACGATGCAATTGGGCCGAAGAGAAAAAACCTAGAAATCTCAGCAAGAAATTGCTCCACGATTGGAGGAGGCATTCTACATTTTCTTCTGAGTCTGAGAGCTGTGCCAAAATCTGCTTTGAGTATATTGTGGTGGTTCCCTTGAAGCTTGTTTGCACATCCGCATGCACCAAGGATTCGTGCTGCCAACTCAGACGGTGAAGCAGAGGTGAGCGGAATGCCGGGAGCGTTTGCGGCAAAAGGGCCAGCTGACAAAAGCCTTATAAACTTCCAGCATCAGATCAACAACTGAAAGCATGATCGGACATGCATAGTCGCGGGAAAGGCTGGAAATGCAGCTGCGGGCTGCGTCCCGTCCCTGACCCTCTGACAGACTCTGACCCACCCAAGAAGACACCTTAAACAATTTTTATGGTCCTTGGCCCAGATCTGGCCCAAGGCTCTAGTGCCGCCTGTCTTTGAGCAGCCGTTTTTTTTTGGAGGTACTCCGGAAGATGAAGGAGAAGGAGGCGTTCAGCCAGAAGGCTCTCGGATTGATCGCCACATCTGATTGAAAAGTAGCTGCAGCAGCAAAACTCGACTCGCAGTCAATGCCGGACTTCGGTAGATCCAAAAGCCTTGCTCTCACGCGAGGTCTACCAATTCTTCACGGCTGCCGCTTGGCACGTACTGCCGAACTGGAACAGGTTGAGTTGTGTAGACCTTTGTAGACCTAGTGCGGCACAATCCACGAAGTCCACTCCATCCACGCCAAAGGTATCCAAAGGTGGTCTACTGTAGGGGCAAGTACAGGCTTGGGGTTTGGAGCTCAGCTAGGGGGGTTAACCGCAAATAGCAAGCATGTTCAATCTAAGCTGTCAATATTGCTGAAGGTGCTGCGTGTGGGATATCCCCGACCATCGTATGCACAAGAAGCTGTGAGGCTCTGCCAACCTGCGTCACAGGACTTTCGTCATGACCGGTCTGGAACTCGAACATGGGGCCCTCGAGCCCTAACACCACAAACCAGAAACTTCCACCTCTCTCCCCCCAAAATCTAGTTTGCAGAGGGCACTGCGGGTAAGGCCGATGCTTCGGGCGACGGGCGCCTTTCCTATGAGGAGCTTGAGGCAGCTTTGCAGGCTGCGGCGGGGGTTGAGGGTTCACATAGGGGTTTAGGTTTGGGGGTGATTTTTTTTGTAGATGTAGAGTTTCAGAGTGTTTTTGAGGGATTGGCGCGGCGCGATTGAAGTTTTCTTCACAGCTGGTCAGCGTTGTTTTGGTGCGTGCGTAGCCCATGTTTAGGTGTAGCATGATGCGTCCTCAAGCACGCACATCGTCAGCAAAAGAAGGCGCAGATTTGCAAGAGCTTAAATTTCGTCCCCTGAACCTCGCCACTGCGCTTGAGATTGCTCCCAGCATCTACCGGAGTGAAGGCATGTGTTCTTGAAGCCTCATTCTCGCGCGCAGGTTGACACCATGAAATCAACTCAACGTAGGCATCCAGTCCGTGTTAGCAAACAATATAGGAAGTAGAACTCGAGCAGGTCAGCCTGAGCTGTAGAATGCTTGGTCAGGAGCCGGGAGTAGAGGCCTGGCTTAAGGCTCTGGAGCTCGAGATCCACGTTACTCGGCAGAGAGCTTGTTAGGCCCACAATCTAGGCCTCCGGATATTCGGGCCGTTTCCAGACATCAGGCCCGGGGCTTCCGTATCGCAATATCTCTTCTGTGACAAGACAAAGACTCGGCCGGGATGCTGTCGGTCTAGGCCCGTTGTACGGCCTAGAAGTGCACTGCTTTGGCCCAAGGAAGCCTACACTCTGTTTAGCCTGCTGGATGACGATCGAGATGGAGAGGTGTCCTACGCCCCCTGGCCCTTGAGAGTGTCACCCGCCTCACACGTGTTGAGTTCAAGACTTAGTCTTGGGTCTTGGAGTTCCTGAGGGACTATGTAAACCCCATGAATAAACCCTATGAATAAACCCTATAGGCCCTATGGCCTTGACCACAGTACATTTTAGGCCCCGTCGAGGGTCGAGGCATGTTCAAAGTGCTCTCACGGATCCGAGGAAGAGTTTCTTCACAGCGCCCTCAGACTCAAGGGGAACGCCCGGGCCATCGACTCCATCATGATAATGCATGAGCAGCTGCCTGGAGGGCAAGGAACTCCAAGCCATTAAGTTCTCGGCTTATCTCGGCTTCTCCTTAGGGGATTCTACGAGCCTTGTGAATCGTGATGTTTCTAGAGGTACAACACTGTCACAACACAGCTCAACAAATCTACTTGATTTCTGATTCTCGCAGCAGGGATCATGGTGACATGCTTGCAGCCCTACACTGGAAACATCCCTGAAGCAAGCTTTGGAATCGCCAAGTGTAACAGCCGGAAAGCCAGAAGGACTTCAACCAAGGTTCGTTGAACCAGAAACCACTTCACAGGCACCATGTCAGCTCTCGTGCAATCCTCGAACCCAACTTATCCAACTCCCTCTGCCAGAAAGCCTGCGTGGGTGCGCAACAAGCCCCTGCCTAGTGTGCAGCTGCTACCCAGGGCAAAGATGCACGACGCCTTGAAGCGGCTCTCCGACATGGTATCTAACTCCTTTGATGAGGCCGGATTCCGGGAGCAATGGCAGCAACTAAGCAGGTCCTTAGGTATAGGCAGGTTTCAATGCTTTTTACCGCTGGCTCTGCGAAGCCATCAGTTCTTGCCACAGAGCAAAAGTCCAAGTTCGGCCGAAGAGGCCTCCGCCAGGAAGCTCCGCAAAAGTGCCATATGCCAACAGGCTTTGAACATCTCAGAACCTCAGGAATGAGTGTTCGACAGCTGCTTTCAGGACCGAATCCCTATACACACCTTAAAAACGTCACAGGCTCAGAAGATCCGTGACCGCATCGAGGGCAAGTCCCAAACGCCGGCGGATCTCAAAGTCAAGCCGACGCTGCTGGTCTTGTAAGATTTGTGAATTGTTAAGAGCCTCCTAGATCAGATTTTTCTTGGTGGATGTGTGTGACCATCCCTTGCAGACTCCTCTCAAGATGCCGTGCAAACAGTTGGGAAAGAGTGCTGCGCTTGGCCCTCTTCGTCTCTTGCAGCCTCACAGCTGTCAACATCGCCCTTCTGTCAGCCGGAAATTCTTGGAGCCAGGGAGGTAATAATGTTTTATCTAGTTGCCACGCTTTACCCCCACAACCCGATCAGCTCCACTCGTAGCAAGGCATTCGCAGCCGCCGCCGCCGGAACATCGCAACTCTGCGACACTTGCCTCGCAGAAAAACCTCCACTTCCCGCTTCTCCCCTCACCCTCCTGCCCCACCCCCGCAAAACCGCTCTAAGTAGGTTTAGAGTCAGGTTGAAGGGATTGGGTTTCAGGTCCTGAGCACCGCTCAAATCCACCCATCTACATCTTGCCTTCTGGTCGTGAGGAGGGCGGGGAGAACTGTTCGGCCATTAAAATACGGAGGGGGTTAATGCTATGGAAGGGATTAACAAGCTTGAGCGCAAATTCTCAAATACAAAGCTAACATCTGCAAAGCCTGACGGCGGTTTGAACAGGCTGCAACCTGACGCGCCAAGCCTCAAATTGGTGTTCATGCCATCCAGCCAGCTTACCATGGAGGGTCCGTGGCGCTGTGACAACTGAAAAAAAAGACTCCGTGAGATTCGGAGAAGCCGAACCTGTAGGCGTTTGTGCTGTATAGACTTCCGCAGACATGCTTAGTTGTGCAGCCAGATCCCAGCCTCAGGGGTTCTGGATTTCATTATTTCGAAGACCTCTTCCTCACGCCGGAGAAAGTCAAGCAGCGCCTAGCTCAGAGGAGGCGCGCGTCGGTGACAGTCAATGCTTGGCGCATCTACCTCAGAGCTGTTTGGTGATGGGTCAAGGCTGGCGCACGGCAAAGGTTGAATCTCTCAATCTCACATGGATTCAACCCAAAAAAGAAGGTGCGCAAAACTCATTATCAAAGCAAAAAACCAAACAGTTTGAGAACATGTGTGGCCAAGCAGCGGCGCTCGCATACTGCACTGGTATGATGCCTTTGTCCCCTTGCATGCCTCGCGTGCGATCCCGGCGTATCAAGGCTTTGCATTCGGTTTTGGGCCAGGACCTGTGCTTCTGTCTGCAATGTAGGGCATGCATGTCAAGCTGGTCCACACCTAGAAGGATATGCCGATTGGCTGGATCCCCTCCACCTACCTAGACGAAACTGACGAAACTGCTCTGCCCCGGCGCCAGGGCGTCCGAGTTGGCGATACGAAGACCCTCCCACCTGGAATGAAGCAGCTCAGAAGAAGAGGGAGCTTAGGCCCCCTCCCTGGTTGTTCTGAAAAAAGTTGCAAGGTGCTGCCGCAATGTTGTGCATGTTGTACGTACTGATATCACCTCACAACCAGCTGAGGCTGGCGAAGACTATCTGGATGCCGGTGCATGCCAGCTTTGCATCAGCCATGTCTTGCTGCTAGACATAGGATCAAAATCCTACTGAATTGGCGCTCCATTTGTGGAGACCCAATGTCAAGTCCACTGAAAAGCTGAGAGCGGCAGAGACTGGTGGCTGGGCGAAGCCTCGCGTTTTCCGAGCTGAAGGGACTTCTGGCCACGCTTCACATGAGTTGAGCTAGTTGATGTGGTTAAGGCTCGTTAAATTGCAGTTTAGAACCTGGACAACTGGAAGTCTGTGGCCTCTAGGGGCGGCAGGTGCGATGCTTTGTTACATTCGGTTTTCAGGATCGTTGCAGCAACGTTTGCCAAACACCTACTAGCGCAGTGCAGCTTGATGGTTGCAGCTTGCTTAGAGACTTCTCACATTCGTTAGATTTCGCTGGCCAGTGTCGCTACGGTGTCGGACAACACCGTCACTCCAGTGAGCAGCCAGTCGCCCAGAGAAGGAAAGCTGATGAAAGTTGTTTTGGAAACCGCTGCCAGTAGCGAAGTGAAACACAAACTTGTGAAACACGGCGGTCGGAAAGACTTGGAACCTAGCGAGACACAAAATTGTTGTCCAACGACTGCACTGCCTTCATCTGCCGTCCTGTCGTGGGGCGATTGTCATGGCTGCTTGCCCCTTGTACAGCCGGTCTGGAGCCATCCACAAAGCGTGTCCAACGAACGCGTGGTCCACTATCAGAACCCAAATGAAACTTAGCAACCCTGCACCACACTAGACACTTGAACCAGAGCTTGGGCCTGTGCTTGTGACAGGTCAGGGACTGCAAAGCAGACCCACACCCCGTCAGAACCGATAATGTAGACTTGTTCTTGTCGAAGAAAGCTGGGAGTCATGGAACATATGCTATCGACCTCTAAGTTCATTGAGGTTCCGCCTCCCAGCACAGAGGCTACACGACAAATCCTGCGAATTGTAGGACTTCACGGATTGATTGCTCGGAACTTCAATGCCACCGGGTCCAATTTGCAAGTTCTTGGCCATCCAACATTCGGCCCACCGCGAGCATTAGGGCACAAAGCTACTGCTTCAGGTTTTAGCACCTTCTGTATAAAGGCCTTCCTTATATAATTTGCCCCGCAAGCAAGGAGAAATGACGGGAAGCTTCAGGGTTTAGCCGGTTAAGCCTTAGTCGGAATGGAAGGAGATCATTCTTTCCAGTGGAATATATGTCACGACGCTGAGTTGTCACTTTCTGTGTTTCAGAGGTGCCGAGCAAGCACAATCGGATAACAACCGATCACGCCGAAACCGCATAACCGGCTGCACTGGCCAGATCGCCAACATGCCGGAATGTGAGAAGCAGCTTTGAGTAGAGCCAATGTTCCCGGCTTCAAAGGGGGCTAGAGAAGTCCAATCCGGCCGGTCCAAGTTTCAGTGCCAATGTAAGTTGGCATGCAGTCTTTTGGCGGTGCCGTATTGGAGGGTCTCGGCCGCGCGCTGACTCTTCGGATTTCTTTGGGCCTCCATGCTGTGGCCTGTGTTCGAGCACAGCACACTCCTGAGACATGGTGAGTTATCTGGTACCTGGTAGTGCCTTGTGCCGCCTTGAATGCGAAGCTGCCGGAGCTCTGTCATTGTTCTAGAATGTCCGTCCAGCGAGCTGAACTGTCTGCTCTGCTCCTAGAACACGTTATAAGTCCTTTTATGGCACAGTGGCGCTTGCGAAGCTCATGCCCGAAGCGTTGAACTTTGCATAGCTTTGCAAAGAGCGCAGGCTGCGGCATAGTCGTCCCGAGGACTCCGTGCTGATTCCGTGGAAGCCTTTGGCCCCAGCCTTTGAGGCGGATTGTCTATCATTCAATCGAAGTTTGGCTCTTCAGACTGGTTGTGTTCACCGAGAATACGTCGGCTTGTCCTCTGGAATCACGAGTCTCACCACGCAAGGCCGCCACCATGCCGTAAAGCTGAGGTCGGTTGTAATCGCATGGATACGACGCGCAATGGCCCATACCCTACGGCACCTACAAGATCTTCTTAGACAACTCTGTTCCATTCATTGACATGCATATTGAGGCTGTCTTGCGTTGTTCGCTTCGTCAGCGCGCAACTCACACTGGGGTAGGGTGGCCTCTTTCTGGGATTGCCGCAAGGAAACTTGCAAGCAGATGACCAGGACACTTTGTGCCACAAAAAAACACAAACCTTCACGAACCCATGTGAGTTGATACATCTCAGGGTGCGAGCATGGCCTACTGGCTTCGTGAGCATGCTCAGATTTCTATTGTATATACCTATATCTATATATCTATATATCTATATATCTATATATCTATATATCTATATATCTATATATCTATATATCTATATATCTATATATCTATATATCTATATATCTATATATCTATGTGTATATCTATATATCTATATATCGATATATCGATACAACTATGTGTGTATATATATGTATATATATATATGTATACATATGTATATATATATATGTATATATATATATGTATGTTCTCTGAACCTTCTGCAGCAATCTGTGGTTCGAGAGCGCCTCAGTCGCCAATGTCGCCACCATGGACATGCCTTGGAGCCCAAAATGTCCTGTGTTTCTTGGCAGGCATTGCCGCGGTAAAGGCAGGGCTTCAACACTACCAGTTATCGAACGCTGACTGTAATCCATTTGCTTTTGTCAGGACCTGTCACCCGCGTGACTTGGTTTGCAGTTAATGTGGAGAGTGGCAAACCTTAAGCCCAAAAAGGAGTGACCAGGGCGCGCGGCGAAAAAACACAATATATATATATATGTATATATATATAGATGTATATATAGAAATGTATGTATATAAATGTAATTATCTATATATATATGTATATAAATATGTGTGTATATATATATGTATACATGTGTATATACATATATATATATATACATGTGCATACGTACATATGTATACATGTATATGTGTATATGTGTATAAACACATACATATTTATGGTACCCCCAAAAAATGCCACGCTTCCATATGCTCTTCCCTGAAGTCCGACAGAGCCTGCCAGTTTGGTCATGGTAGGGTTGTATTAGTTCATTAATTACTTTACTCAGTTTCACTAGTCTGCTTAATGTAATTGATTTAGTTACGTTAATTAACTTCGTTGGTTCCAAAAAGCTTAATTCACATCATTTGATCCACTCAGCAATTGCTCGAGCGAGTGCTCAAACATTGGAATCCCATGTACATCAAGAGGAACCCCATGAAAATGAATGAGACCCCTACTTAAATTAATACGAATCTTTTTTTTTTAAAGAACTTGGTAAGACTCCTAGCACAATGAGTAGGAATCTGGTTAAAATACGTAGAGGCTTGTTAAATTAATTGGACTCCTATCAAAATTTCTTGGAGTCTTAAATTCAGAGGAATCATAGGAAGCCCATTGAAATGAGTAGGAGGCCTTAGAATTCGTAGGAATGCTATTAAAAATAATAGGAACCCTACAAAAAAAACTATGAATTCCTTTAAGAGTAACAGGAATCCGCTTAGCATGAAGATGAATCCTATTAAGATTAAGAGGAGCCAATATAATCCTCCAAAAAAGTAACGTGGACCCTTTGAAACAATAAGAGTAGCACTGTTAGAATTATTATAAACCCTATTACAACTTTTAGTTATTAGGATTGCTACTAAAATCATTGAGAATTACAGTAAAATTACTTCGAGTCCAATTGAAATGAATATGGAACAGGATCCAAAAGATAATAGGAGCACTGTTGAATCTAGTAGGAATCCTATGAAAATTATTAGGAATCCTTTCAACGTGAATGAGAAACCCTGTTAGAATGAACACGAAGCCTATTCAAACTAACCAAAAGCCTATTTTTTAAATGACTAGGAAGCTGGTCAAAGCAAACGAATCCAATTAGAAAGTGATGTTTATAGTTTGTTATGAAGCTTATTAAATTCTTACATTTACTAGGGATAAGAATGCAATTAACATTACTAAGAATTGTATTCAAATTGCTTGGAATCTGATTACATGAATAGGAATCAATATTAAACCCAATAAAGTTTATAGGCACCCTTTAATCGGCAAACTTTAAAATTTAACACGAACCCCATTAAACAAATACAGGAATCCCATTTAGAAACAATTTGAATGCTAGTAAAATTATTCGGAATCTTGTTCATTTAATCAGAACTCACTTTAAGTATTATTCAATTTAATAGGAAGCCTAGAAAATAACAAGGACTCCGATAAAACTTGTAGGAACCCCACTCAGACTAATAAGACTCTTACTTTCCGTCTCTAGTTCGAAAATGCAATACCAAACACTTGACTTGCGTGCGTATATATGTGTTTCCGTTGTTTATACTTGTGCTTTTCATTTTAGCTTTATATTTCGGAACTGCCAGAATTCCAGAAATCCAGATTTTTTTGAGACCCCCAGTTCCAATTCCAGATGTTGTTGACATCCGCTTCTGCGATGATGAGCAAGCAGCCAACGTACCTCAGATCCGAACACCCTTCCGCTCGCTGAAGGCCTACACCTGCCAATGGCTCCGCCAAGGCCTGCTTTGAAACACCTTTTGTTCGCAGGATGATGACTCGGGATAAAGTGTTACAGGTGCGGCTGTATCGGTTTCGACCACCTTCACGTAGGGCTGCCACGGGAAGCGCCTGCCGCCCGAAATGGTACAGGCCCCCTCCGCTTCGAAGAGCGCTTCCAGCAGCACGCCGGCGGTCACCGCGACCTATCCGTGAGGTCTTGGGGGCTTGGGGCTTTGAGGTTGTGCGTGATTCCAGAATTCCAGACTCTTTCAGACACCTAGTTCCAGAGTTCCAGATTCTGGAATTCTGGAACTGGGGCTGGACTTCTGGAATCCTGGAATTCTGGAACTGGGGGTGTCAAAAAATCTGGACTTCTGGAATTCTGGAACTGGTGGTGTATGGGGGGCCAATTTAATGAATGACCTTATGTTGGGCACCCCAAGGGTTGCGCGGTTACACTGAATGTGTAATTCGGCGTTTTCAAGCCCGAGCCGTCGATGGCGGGGCCCTGGGCTTCTCTCACGCGCGCACGCGCGCGTGTGCAAACACACGCTCACGCGCACGCGCGCAAGCACGCATGCTAGGCAGCTGGCTGTCAAGACCTGAGATGATGGTGGAGCCAACGGCAAGGGCTCTGTGAAACTGAGATCTTGAAGGCTGCGCATAAATTTGCCCCGCAATCGTTCTAAATGTTTCTTCCGAAAAGAATGCCCGAACAGCTCAAGCGGCTTCGAAAGCTCCAGCAGCAGTAGTGCAAGCTCAACATCAGCCGCAATGCCTGCACAGGCCATAACTGCGTCCATCGCCCCCTCCCCGTGTCATCAAAACACTTTGCTTCGAAAAAGGCGCTGTGTGGGCATTGTTTGTTTCAAAACAGGGGGGCACCTGGCAGAGAAAAACCATTAATGATTAATGATTCTGTGAAGCTGAGACTCTGAAGTCTGCGAGGCGCAAACTATGTTTCTGAAAAGAATGCAAAAACGGCTCAGGCCGCATTGAAAGCTCCAGCCGCAGTAGCCCAAGCTCAGTATCAGCGTCTGCAGCGTGCAGATTTCGGCAAAGCTGAGGCTGTGCCTGCCACATCATTCAGGCCAGATGGTCCGCGACAGACATCGTATGTGTGTGTGCGTGTCTATCTGTGCGTGTGTCTGTGTGTGTGTGTGTCTGTGTGTGTCTGTGTGTGTCTGTGTGTGTCTGTGTGTGTGTGTGTGTGTGTGTGTGTGTGTGTGTGTGTGTGTGTGTGTGTGTGTGTGTGTGTGTGTGTGTGTTGTTTGTTGTGTGTGGTGTGTGTGTGTGTGTGTGTGTGTGTGCTGTGTGTGTGTGTGTGTGTGTGTGTGTGTGTGTGTGTGTGTGTGTGTGTGTGTGTGTGTGTGTGTGTGTGTGTGTTTGTGTGTGTGGTGTGTGTGTTGTGTGTGTGTGTGTGTGTGTGTGTGTGTGTGTGTGGTGTGTGTGGTGTGGTGTGTGTGTGTGTTTGGTGTGTGTGTGGTGTGTGTGTGTGTGTGTGTGTGTGTGTGTGTGTGTGTGTGTGTGTGGTTGTGTGTGTGTGTGTGTGTGTGTGTGGGGTGTGTGTGTGTGTGTGTGGGTGTGGTGTGTGTGTGTGTGTGTGTGGTGTGTGGGTGTGTGGTGTGTGTGTGTGTGTGTTGTGTGTCTGTGTGTGTGTGTTGTGTGTGTGTGTGTGTGTGTGTGTGTGTGGTGTGTGGGTGTGTGTGTGTGGTGTGTTTGGGTGTGGTGTGTGTGTGTGTGTGTGTGTAGTGGTGGTGTGTGTGGTGTGTTTGTGTGTGTGTGGTGTGTTGTGTGTGTGTGTGTGTGTGTTTGTGTGTGTTGTTTGTGTTTGTGTGTGTGTGTGTGTGTGTGTGTGTGTGTGTGTGTGTGTGTGTGTGTGTGTGTGTGTGTGTGTGTGTGTGTGTGTGTGTGTGTGTGTGTGTGTGTGTGTGTGTGTGTGTGTGTGTGTGTGTGTGTGTGCGTGTGTTGTGCCTTTTGGTGGCCGATTCTGGACGGGACTTGATCACAAATCGATGATATCTCTAGTGCCGGTTGTGGTATTTTGACCGAAAAGACCTACTCGCAGTTGTCTGGGAGGCAGTACTACGATGCACGTTTGCGGACTGTCGCGCCCGATGCTACGCAGGCCGAGTGCGTGGTGGGTGCGGTCTGTGCTAATGCCTTCCCGGAATGAAAGGGTGTGCTGTGCAGATGTATACCTTCAGCGCCTCTTCGCCGCTCCGAAGCCCACGCAGCCGGAGCCAGATGCCCAGCTAAACAGTAAATTTCGTGCTACGAGGACCACAAGGCCCCGTCAACCACATGCCGGGATCTCAGCGGCTGCAACCTCTAGAAAGTCGGACTGCGCATTACCCCGAACTAATGGGGGGTTCAGGGTTTGCGAGTCCGCACATGTGGAGTCCGCGCTCCGCATTCTTGCCCCCCCCCCCCCCCAAGGGCTCCCCAGCCCTAAATCCTCAAGCTCTATTGAACCCAAATCCTAAACCCACCATAAACTACAGGGGGAAAGGGGAAAGCCGAAAGCTAGACCCTGTAAAGCTCAACTCTCCTTGCCCGCCGCGCCAAACCCTAAAACCCACCACGAACGGTTGCGTTGAATGTGCACCATGCAACCCATAATTCGGCGTTCTCAAGCCCGGGCCGTCGATGACGGGGCCCTGGGCTTCTCACACGCGCGCGCGCACGCGCGTGCAAACACACGCTCACGCGCGCACAAGCACACGTGCTAGGCAGCTGGCTGTCAAGACCTGAGATGATGGTGGAGCCAACGGCAAGGGCTCTGTGAAACTGAGATCTTGAAGGCTGCGCATAAATTTGCCCCGCAATCGTTCTAAATGTTTCTTCCGAAAAGAATGCCCGAACAGCTCAAGCGGCTTCGAAAGCTCCAGCAGCAGTAGCGCAAGCTCAACATCAGCCGCAATGCGCGCGCAGGCCATAACTGCGTCCATCGCCCCCTCCCCGTGTCATCAAAACACTTTGCTTCGAAAAAGGCGCTGTGTGGGCATTGTTTGTTTCAAAACAGGGGGGCGCCTGGCAGAGAAAAACCATTAATGATTAATGATTCTGTGAAGCTGAGACTCTGAAGTCTGCGATGTGCAAACTATGTTTCTGAAAAGAATGCAAAAACGGCTCAGGCCGCATTGAAAGCTCCAGCCGCAGTAGCCCAAGCTCAGCATCAGCGTCTGCAGCGTGCAGATTTCGGCAAAGCCGTGGCTGTGCCTGCCACATCATTCAGGCGAGAGGGTCCACAACAGACATCTTACGTGTGTGTGTGTGTGTGCATGCGTTGTGCCTTTTGGTGGCCGATTCTGGACGGGACTTGATCACAAATCGAGGATATCTCTAGTGCCGGTTGTGGTATTTTGACTGAAAAGACCTACTCGTAGTTGTCTGGGAGGCAGTACTACGATGCACATTTGCGGACTGTCGCACCCGATGCTACGCAGGCCGAGTGCGTGGTGGGTGCGGTCTGTGCTAATGCCTTCCCGGAATGAAAGGGAGTGGTGTGCAAATGTACACCTTCAGCACTTCTTCGGCGGAAGCTGTACACCAAGTTCCCGGCCGCTCCGAAGCCAGATGCCCAGCCGGCAGAAGTGAGGAGGCACAGGCGGTGTCACGAGCCCTAAACAGTAAATTTCGTGCTATGAGGACCACAAGGCCGGGATCTCAGCGGCTGCAACCGCCAGAAAGTCGGATTGCACAATACCCCGAACTAATGGGGGGTTGAGGGTTTGCGAGTCCGGTCTGGGTGCAAAAAAGGGGTATCACACATTGAGGTTTTTGGGGTTTATATGAATGTTTGTTCTTTTATACACATACATATATATATATATATATGCATATATATATATATATATGCATATATATATATATGTATACACATACATATATGTAAACATATACAGTAGACCTACAAGTGCAAAATCTATTTATGTTCACTTGAATGTCGCCAGCGCCAGCATGTATCACGCGTCTCACTGTGCCAGGGCCGTGCAAAACATCATGAGAAGTCGTCTAACCGGTTCACCGTGCGCTCGCGGAGCTTGGCAACCTCGAGCGTGAAAGAAGCGGTGCAAAGTTTGGACTGCGTAGAAGGAGGGAGCCCTGCGTAAGGCAGCGTACTCGTAGCTGCTTGTCCGGATTCCTAACATTTCCCCAAAGCCCACAAGCCCCAAATCCTGAATTCCAAATCACTTCTCGGAAGCTGCTGAAGGCTCCCGGCTCTGGGATTCGGCAGGTCGCCCTTAGCAACGCCTTCCTGGCCGAAGGCACCACTGTAGGGGGGTTTGCAGCCGTTTGGAGGTGATCGGGTTTAGGCTGAAAAATGTTTGAAAACCGTTGTGGAGCTCAGGGATTAAAGATGTTGAGGGCTTCGCCTGGTCCTTGTTGATCAACCCTTGGGAGTAGCTACTGGGCCTTGATCATTGTGGGGTCAACGCCTTGGGCTGTCTAGTCTGCTGGGTCGGAGGCTTGAAGGAACAGTCTGAACGTTAATCCATGGACCCATCCATCACCAAGGCAAGATCGCCTGCGGCGAGGCCGGGCGGGCGCTGGTTCCTGCTGCGTTGAGCGCTGGGGCAAGCGCAATCCACTCTTTTTCAGGGCGCCTGCTCTTGCGAAGGTGAAGCTTGCCACCATTCCTGGGGAGTTGCCGGCTCTGGCACTCAGCAGATTTTTGTTGGTGAAGAGTTGTAATTTCAGGTTTCTGTTGTCGGGGTCTCCTGCCCTATCGCCCTACGCATGAGCTGCTTAGTGTGTGGACATGCGCCACTAGGCACGCACGAGCTTGTAAAGTCATTCATCCTATCAGTATCGTTTGCTCGATTGATGAACTACGGCCCATTCTATCGGCACAACGATACTGACAAGGAACCAAAAACGATTAAGACGCATTCGTTTCTATTGCCTTTGCCATGTTCTGCTCCGCTCTCTCTCTCTCTCTCTCTCTCTCTCTCTCACGTATCTGATTCGGCTTCAAAGCTGCTGCGTGAGAAGGCACGGGAAGATCACGATGCAATAAGCACGGCATGTGGAGAAAAGAAAGAAAAAGGCGGGGACCCACTAGCCGAGTGCAGGATGGGCCGACATGGGCCAACGAGCATGTGTGAGACAGGACCCGGCAGCGACGTGGAAAGCTGCCAGGGCGGAGTCGGGCCGAATGCAAGGTCTCAAGGATGACTCAAACTCCGGGTAAGAAGTGTTCAAGGGGCCCCTAGTTAGTTGTTTGCTGGACTGGCTGCTACCTGCTACTACAGTATTTGCTTTGGAGATGGGCTGCAAGTCCACTTATTATCATGCCCAAGACACTCCGTACTGTATACATCATGCGCAGGTTGTTGCTTTGCTTCGAACCTCAGGTGCCCCCCGGGACTGCTGGGATCCTGGGCCTCGACTTTTTAACGCTCTTCGACTGGGACTTCGATATCGCTGCTCAGAAGGCAGGGTAAAAAGGCTAGGGGCGGCAGTCGGGGTCAAAGCTGAGACGCAGCGCATGGTTGAAGGCCCAGTATGGTGCAATGATTCTGAAACAGCTTCAGGAGACCCATAGCTCCCGCCATGATCTCCCCTGGAGGGCTTAGCGGGGTTTCTGGGATGAGGTGCAGATTGCCGTTGCACCAAAGGATCGCCGAGCTGGGAGCCCTGGTGTGCCTGAGAAAGTCTTTTTGTTGGGAGTTCGCGGAGCTTCACAACATGAAGCATTTAGGAACCATGAAGGAGTCCATGGGTCGGGGTTTGCAAGGCTTGTGATTCTGGTATTGTTTTCGTCAGGAATGCTCCTACTACTACTACTACTACTACTACTACTACTACTACTACTACTACTACTACTACTACTACTACTACTACTACTACTACTACTACTACTACTACTACTACTACTACTACTACTACTACTACTACTACTACTACTACTACTACTACTACTACTACTACTACTACTACTACTACTACTACTACTACTACTACTACTACTACTACTACTACTACTACTACTACTACTACTACTACTACTACTACTTCTACCAGCAGCACCAGCAGCAGCATCAGGAGCAGCAGTGCGCAGTTCGGTGACTCGATGGATCCAGTAGATATTGGCTAGGCCATTACAGTTTGAGTTTGCCGTGCCAGGCACCTGTACCTTTCCTCCTGGATGGCATGGTGCTTGTGAATTTGACCAAGGTGCGGGCATTGATCCTGATCCGCCAGAACTAGAAATAGAAGCAAATACTTCTCCGTTGCAATCGGTTGGCCGTGCTGCCAGATCCGCACCCCGAACCGCGCAGAACTTTTCGCCTGCAACGTCAAGGCTGCCAGGGGAGTTGCGCAGCGCTGTACGTGTTGGACTCATCAAAGTTACGAACTGGCAGTAATTTGCAGGTTGCTTCAAGCGCCGGCGACGTGCAGGAGCCACCGCAAAGCATCTCGCATGGCTGAGCAGCGTATTGTGGCATATTCCTCTGTGCACTTGGCAAACACTCTGTTGAGGATGCCAAGCTTCGCAGCATCCAAGGCACACCCTCTTGGGGTCTATGTAAGGAAGGATGACTTAAGCTGCAACTCTTGGACTCAGGTTTGCCAGACCTGGCATCGCCTGGGGCTTTCATTTGGCAGAATCGTGTACAACTGTTCAACTCTCTGAGTTTGCACGTTCAGATGGGTGGGCGCTGCATTGAAATTGTAGCTGGTGCGAATCGATTTTCTGGACGTGTTCTCCACCGGACGTGCTCTGTGCATCAGGATCAACCCACTGCTTGTTAGCCAGAGCTTCGTAGTTGTAGCGGTGCAAGAGTGGCAGTAGTAGCAGTCATAGCATGGGCACTTGTGCTCGCTGTTGCCCAGAACATGTTCAGTTTCGGAACATCCCAGGTCACACACGATGTGCAACAGAGTGGCCGCCAAGACGCTGCGCAAGGATGCGACGTCCAGCCAGGAGACAGCCACGCTAGTCGTATTCGAGTCCGCTTGTAATGCATGTGAGTTCACATGTTGCCTTGGTTCATGTGGTTCTTCCTGGGTCGCAATCTTACTGGGCCACAGCTACGTCTTGAGCATGTGGACTTTTTCCGGAGAGAACATCTCCTAAAAATGCAAGTTATCCATGTCCATGTTCCGTATCAAGCTGTCAGGCTTGCAGCTATTGGCAGCCTCGTCGAAAGCATTTCAACTAGAGAAGCTGCGCAACAAGGCTTTCTAGATGCAAGCCGAGAAGGCGCATTTAAAGGGTTGAGGCCTTAGATGGGGAGTGCCTCCCACAGAATCTTACGTAGCAAGACCAGTGAGACCCTGATAGGGGGGGGAGGGGAGGAGCAGGAATTTAGCAGGTGTGTGCCCATGAACTCCCATGGAAGCCGGGCCATTCGGACCATGCCAGACACAGCGGCGTTGATGCAGCCTCGCAGCAGACCTTCGTTGTCCCACGCTGCGAAGATCTGAACATCGACTCGTTTGATTCGTGGTGGCCATGCTCCCCCTTCTCTTTACCGTGCTGGGCCTGCTCGTCTCGGCATGTGCCAGGCTCTCAGAAGCTGCGGAAGCTCACAGAACATTGATGTTGCCGACTCGAATCCCTCTTGCCCTGATTCCTCTCTCAAGCAGCATGAGCTACGAGGTTCTGATGCTGGTGGTCTCCGTCCAGCGCACCGCCGACGTGTCCTCCTGGAACTCTCGGATTCAAAGGGTGTAGGGGGGTGTTTGAACCCAGGGTTTTGAAGTTTAGAGCTTTGAGGGCTAGGGTGTGCAGGCTTTAGGGGTCTAGAATTTCGGGTGGATTTTGGCGGTACCAAGCATTGACCCTGGTAGTTGCAGTTTCGGGCTCCAAGATGGTGGTCTCTTGTTTGTTGAGTTGCAGTTGCTTCACTTATCAGATATGTATGAGTAGAGGAACATCAGCATGTTTGAAGCTACTCGATCCTATTCTGCTGTATCCTACAAGCATGAGCGCAGCCTGTTTTCTGCACTTTTGCCGCAGGACTCCCAGCCACGTGCATGGCGGACCCTTTCCTTGAAAAGCGAGCAAAGCTTTTCCAGCAGTCCTGAATTGATCTGAATTGTTTTTTTAAGCTTGGTACTGTGCTCGTGCCCAAAGCTGCTTTCATCAGCATTGCAAGCTGATTGCGAAGCATCCATGTCGGGAGTTGCTCCAAAGGTCCATTATGGTCCATTGGGAAAGTCCCTTGAAAGGGGATTCCTTTCAAAGAAGGGGACCTGCGTATTTTGATCAACTACTGTACCATGTGAGCGAGAAAGGATTAGGATACTCTGCGTTTCCATGGGCAGTACGTCACAGCACTTGAGACGTGAGCTTAAGCTTCGTGGTTTCTTCAGGTGTGAGTTTGCTGGACAGCTCGATGATCACCAGACTCTCTGAGTTCCCAAACTCTATGAAGACGCTCGAAAGGACCCGCACGTGTCAGAAGCTGACCAAGAAGCTTATGGTACAGTAAAGCCAGTTGATGATCTGAAAAGTCCCGAGCTACTCTGGAGGAAACTTCTGGACTTGGAGTACCTTGCCGTCAGTGCAACAGATTCCGTGTGTCGTGCTCCAGTGGTGTGTCACGTCACAGAAGCAAGCTAGCTCTCGCGCTCGGTTTTTGTTTACAAGGTTGCTTCTAGCATCAGTTGGGAGGCTTTTAGGCCCGCCCGAGGGTATGACTTCCTCGTCAGGGTTCATTCATCTTGCTTCTCGGCACCAGTACCCATCTTCTGGCACAGAGACACACACTGGGCATGCAGAGTGGAACAGATTGGGGGGGGGGGGGGGGTGATGCGCCGTACTGCGCCCAGGCAAGCCATCCACGACCTCAGTGAAGAGATGCGTGATGGCAATGACGGCGCAGGCTCTTGGCTTTTGAGGGCATCTCGGGACTTCCCTGAGTCCCAGCTTCTGCTTCCAAGCTCCGAGGTGCGCTCCGGCTCCGCAGGGCACCGGCCCCTGCCCTGGCCCCTGCACCGGCCGCGCCGGTGGCGTCACCGGCAGAGAGGCCTCCAAGCAAAGAGGCGAGCTCCGGAGCGCCTCTCTAAGCTCTCTAAACTTCAAACTTTAAAACTTTACGAAACGAATCTAAACCTTTCTCTACTCCCCCCAGAGGCCGAAGCTGCGTCCACAACTCGACCAAGTGCTGGAGCTCTGAGCACTTCCCCAACGCCGGGCCCCGTGGCGAGCACCGAGCCACCCTGCATGTGAACTGCGATCTAGGACATCGAGGAGGTGAGTTCTTGAGATTCTCCAGAACAGGAACTCAATGCAGCGTGCATCATGTGCTTCCGTTTTGACCCCTATACAATAGCTTCTCCCATGTTCATGTCTCAACTGCTGCTGCGATGAAAGAAGTGTCCACACTGAGCCTTCGAAGGCGCAGCGACAGGCTATCAGAGGTGGCGGAAAGACCAGAAATGCGGCAAGGCCGTTGCCACCCGGCGCGGAAGTCCATGTCGTGCAGTCAAAAACCAAAACGTTGCATGGAACTACCTTACATGATGAAGCACCATCTCCTTTCAACGAAGATTTTTGCCAGCAAGTCCGTTCATGTCACAGCTGTCCATGAAGCGGCAATGTTTGAGAGCAATCTCGGCGACGGAAACTGCGTGCTTGTTCTCGGGTAGTGTTCGCTTCGAAGTGTTTCGTTTCCCAAGGCCCCGCTTCCAGACGGCAAGCCTGTGGAGTGTGAGCCCACAGGACAGGACAACAACAAGAGCAATGCGGAGTGTGCAACCGCTTTCCTGCCTGCCTTCCGTCTCCCAAAGGCATGTAATAAAGGCATCTTAAGTCCACCGTAGAAGCTGGAGGAGAGTTTGCTTGCTGCTCAGTCAATGGCTGGTGCGGCAACTCCAAGAAGCACTGCAGCTGCAAAGGCTGCTTCGGATGGGTTCTGGCATCCATGTTCCTAATGGGGCCGCCTAATGGCCATTAGCCCAATTATTGAGGCAGATGAGGCAGTGGCTGGTGAGCTTATGTAGTTGGGCCCAGGCCAGATCCTGCATGTTCGATGTGCTTGGATCCCGACACCTCAACTCTTTCACTTTGCTCCTGCGGGCCCGTCTGCAGGCTGCGTAAACTACCGCGACCTCTACGTTGCACAGTCCCAGGGTGTCTCGCAGAAGGCTTTGCTGGGCTTGAGACTTCAGCGAAGAAAACCGGGGCAAGACAGGTGTTTGGCTGCATGAATGCATCAAGAAATGAGCATGTTCGCCAGGACCTTGATCGCCTTGATCCTTACCCAACGCATGCATGTTTGTCGGAAGAGAGGTTAAACAGAGCTTCGAAGGACATGAATTGAAGCTATACAGGATCATTAACAAGTTCACCCTTCCGAATGACACTAGAGGACCAACTGCAACTATTCCTAGAACTCTCGCATGTTTGCCTATCCCATCTGTTTCTTGATGAGCATTGCTGGTAGGGTCTGAATCGGTCTGAACCTCATCGTCTAAGCTCTCGGAAAAGCTGTTGGTGAAGGCCGTGGCACTGCCGCCAAGTCCACCCAAAGATGGTGGCTCCGATCATGTTGGCTTGAGTTTGGGCTGTCTTCGGGTTGTCACTCCCCCGGTCCCCGGACATCAAACATCCAGACCCTTCAGCCGTTAGGGTGGGGCTCTGGGAATTGAGGAAAGAGTTCACAAACTGCTAATAACGAAATATTTTAACACTCGTCTCATCGAGATGCCTTTGGTTACCAGTTACTTTAACCTAAACAGAAAGCCGCAAACCCAGAATAATGCAACCCATGAGTACCCAAAACAGTCCTCGAGCAGGTTTTCTATTGTCTGACGGTACATCGTTTTATGACTGAAGTTTAAGCCCTAAGTCGTGCTGTTATGGCTGTTATTTTCTGGAAATGCCCTAACCCCTACAGCCTAAACCCTAAACCCTAAACTTCAATTTCTGATGCGGAAGGAGAAGCCGTTTGCCCACCATCCTCTCTTTGCATTACATATATCATTCACACATGTAACAAGAATAACATGTACACATGTATGTAGTAATTATCCATGGATTACGTGTTTCGAACATTCTTTGCTTTGCGACAACCCGAGTGCTGTCTAGAGCAAATGGATTGGGAATTGTGTGGCCCCTATGAGGCCCCCAAATGAGGATGAACGGAAAGTTAGAGCCCAGCCCTTGAGGCCACCAGGGCAAGACCGTCATTGTGATAATCCCCTTCCGCGACCGCGAGTCGCATCTGCCCTTTGGACCTGGAGTTTGGTGGTTCAGGGGTTCTGGGCGCAGGGCTTTGTGGCGAGCTTGGGGTGGTCCAGGGAGGCCTTGAGAGACACGCGTGTCAGGTGCGTAAGCGCATGTTAACAGGCTGTGGACGAGGCAAGTGAATAGTCACTGGCAGCAGCACGTCACCTGACCTTGATCAGCCTGGTCTCGCGCCAAGGGCTAGAAAACCAAGGGCATCTTAGTCGGGCTGAAGGATGGAAGAGACCATAAAAAGCATCACGCGGCGCCTCATCGCAGATCAGCTCTTCGGGGAGGTTGCAGTAGATCCACTTTGTCATGCTACCCATACAGCAACGATCTCTCTGTAAGACATAGCCGCTTGAATTCAGAGATCTCCCAGTTCTGCCTGGCACAGGAAGCTCTTCAAGCAGTATTGGCGCTGGTTTGCGGAGTCTGGGCGATCGCCGAAGACGGTGCAGAGACACCGGATGCAACTGATACAGTATACATCCCCAATCCGACCCCAATCCATCCCCAGTACCTATCGCCTCTGCTACAGTGATCATGCTGGGTAAGAAAAACGATAGTTGCCAGGTCAGGGCATGCTGGGTTCCTCATGTTCAAGCCCACGATATTGCAGACACGTAAAACCCTAATCCGTGATGGAAACCTGGCTGTTGGAAGGAATTTAATTGACCTGGTTGCTTCTCAAATCTCGCTCATTTCAGGGCCGCCGAAAAAGTCACCTTCCACCACGCATCCCAACCCAAATCAAGAACTGCATCGAGCAGAAAGTCAGGTGTCGGGCCCAGGAACTTCAAGATGTGATTTTGAGCCCCAAGTCCTGATCCTGAAGCCGTACATTAGGGCATCCTCAGCCGAACTTCAGCCCCGACCTGCCCGACCGTACGTGTTTTTGGGTAGCATCTCTTTTGCATTGAGGCCAAAGGTTTCTGCTGTTGCAAAGAAGATGTCTGTCCGAGACGATCTAGAATCAGAACAGCTCACTGGTGTCTTCGTTCCAAATGTTCATGGCAGACTCGTCAAACACAGCGTAGTAGTATGCCCACCACCCAGGATGGTTGGTCATCATCGCAGAGCAGTTTGACGTACTTTGTCACAACTGTTGGCTTTTGACATGGTTCATCAACATTCTTCCACTGGACTTGGTTTCTTCGCGGAACATGGCCTTCCTTCGCGCATAGCGAAGCCGACGTTTGAAGGTTTGAGGTCTCAGCATCCATCGGCCATGACCTTGACAAGTCGACCCCTCTTTCATGGCCACTTGCGTGGACTTTTACGAAAAACATACGCTTTTCAAATGCTGACATACTCTGATGCTGGCGCTGGGTATTCAACTGCAATCGCTCTGAAGTTTGGCTACTACACAGTCGCTTGAAGGCTTCGGAGCTGTATGCCTGCAGAGCGATGGCATGCTCCGTTTCAGTTTTATCTTAGCCGCGGATTATCGCTTCACTTCGACAGACCCATCGCGAGACTTTCGGGACGCGTTGCTTTGCATGTTATTAAGACTGTGTCATATAATCTCTAGCTTAATCAGTAAGTTTGCACAAGCCCCGACATCTTTGCGGGCTCCATTATGCGCATTTTTCCTTTCCTGGCGGCACCGCTGTGCATCGATGTGCGGATGAATGCATTCCTGTGTATATGTATGTATTGTACGCACGTAGGCAGGTACAAGTGTATGTACGTATGCAGGTAGGCAGGTATGTATGTCTGTATGTATGTATGTATGTAGGTATGTATGTACACAGGTAGGGGGCAGGTAGGTAGGTATATAGAAAGCAAGGTAGGTATTTAGGTATGTATGCATGTATGTATGTATGTAAGTATGTGAGTCCCTCGAGTGTGCAATTTTGTTACGTTTGTGTGTTTGTTTGCTTGCTCGCTGTCATGCACTATCATATTTACATATATGTATATAGAGAGAGAGAGATAGGAGAGATGCCTTTATCAATTAGCGTGTATTTGACACCTTAATTTGTTTAACTTAAAATGAACATAATTGAAATGATTGACATCACACTCCCATTTCAACTGTTTCAACTATTGCGGGCCCCAGGTTTGCAAATAATTGAATTCGACACTGTTGCAATCATTTCCCCCAATTTGTCAAACGATTGAAATTATTGAAATCCCGACCTTTATCTCGTTGTGCGGCCCCCGTTTTTCAACCGGGGGGGGGGGGGGGCGCCAGGGAGCATAAGCAGTTTTTTTATGATGGCCTTCGGAGCCCTCAACCCTTGTAACCACCTGCGTCGTGTGTCAGGCGGGTCCCTGGTAGCCTCAAGTGGTCACAGCCCTGCTGTCGTTCGGGATGTTGTGCTGTGCTCGGGTTGAGAGCAGCCTTGATTCCTGCAACCCTATGAGCACTGCAGGCCCTCGCATTCTTAAACTAGCGTGTCACAGAACCTCCAACACAGCCCACCCAAAGACTCCAAAACCCTTAATTAATTACGGAATATACCTTAAAATATAAGAGGATCCCTAATATGATTTAAGATATGTTCCGTAATTAGTGAAGGGGTTTTGGAGTCTCTGGGCATGAGTCTTCGGACTCAAAACCCTAAACCCCAACCCCCACGGCCCCACAGCCCTCCTGAAACTGCAACTCCAGCTCCCTTCCCGAGCACTTTTGTGGAGAGTCCACACACAGCCCGAAACCCTAAACCCTAAACTGTAAACCCTATTGGCTTCAACCCTCCGGGCCCAGCACAATTTGTTCCACCGCAGTGATGGCCGATGTCCTTTTCTCTCTGCTGCGGTTCCTGCAGGCAGTCTAAGGGGCCATGGCGCTACTGTTCGGGCACCTCAGGGCCAGAGCTGGCGGTAGCACAAAATGTGATGTACAGCCTGCTCTTCTAAGAACAGCTCTGTTCTTGCACGCCCTCCTGAGTTAAAAACTCACAAACGTCGGGCACTCCAGGGAACCCATTCCCTAGCTACCCCCTCCCCCGTTCTCCAGAGGATCTTTCCCCTGCGCTCTTCTCTTCTTGCCAGAAAACATGTCGGGGTCATGAACAATGCGCCACTGCTGCCCTAAACTGATGAAACGTGTGATCTGGTGTTCTTCCCCTCTCTTTGTAAGGATGTTGGCCAACTGAGCATCTGAGTTGACCCAGCGAACACTCAAACAGGTGGACTCTTGTGACTCGTTTAAGGCCAGGAGTTCTATATCTACGCCTTTCGGGGACGCATAAGGATTGTCAACTTTGTCATAAACATTCCGAGAGTCTGTCACCAGAATGCCGCGGGTGTGTCGAGCCATGCCGATGAGAGTTCCTTCGGTGGAATAGCCCTCATGTCGGTTCTGAGAACTTGCATCGCACCAACCCACCATCACCAATTCCTCTGACTCGGGGAAAGCGTGAATGCGTAGCGGCACCTCTGCCTCCTGCTTAATGGTGTAGAGGAGTTTGTTGGCTTGTTCCAGATGCTCCACTGTGCTGTGTGGGACCTGAAAGGCTCAAGCTGACATGGGCGCTGTACTTGTAGCCGACTTGTCCAACCTGCCAACTGAGAGCTCCGTGTAAAGCTCTTAGCTCGCTCTTCTCTTGTTCTGTGGTGGCTTCATGTTTGGCTCGTCGTCGCTCTCGAGGGATGCTGATCTCCTTGATGGTCTCCAGGTACTGCCTCTGACTGATGTCGAAGGATCCGTCCTCAAGTTGTCTTTTTCCCAGGCCTGCCACTCAAACCGCTTCTGGGTCTGGCTCTTTATTTAGCAGCTCCCAAATAGGATCATTGTCCCTTCCCGTGAACAAAAAGTCATCGACATGTCCACTGACGATGGAGACGACTCGTTCTTGGTCTTTGTAGACCCACGCACACGGGTCGCTTCGGAGCTGACGGTATCCGATGGAGTGCAAGAAGGTGTTTTTTACGGTTTCAAACCACTCAATCGGGGCCTCCACAAGCCCGTAGCAGGCTCGCCTGAGCCTGCAGACCGACTCCACCGGCAGACCCTGACAAATTTCTGGAGCTGGAATGCAATATAGTTCGCGTTCATATGCTCTGCCTTGCAAAAACGCTCCTGCCACATCTCCTTTCCAGCAAGACATATTCTGCTAGGCACAGTGCTGAAGCAGGAGTTGTCTGCTGTTTCTTGTCATAGTAGGTGCGAATGTAGGTCTGCTCTCGCAGCTCTCGCCTTGGGCTTGTGCCCACCGTCGTCGGTTGTTTGGTAAGTGAGGATCCAACGCATTCGCAGGGCTGCGCCACTCATCAAGGAGAGGCCACTTCCAAGCCCTACATCTACGAGACCACTCCCAATGCACAGTACTACCACACCAATGCCCAAACCAGGCCACCAACAAACCTCCTACGCATTGTCTACGGGCCTCTTTCTTTTTGGACTCAAGCCTGTCTTTTTGGGCGTCATCCCTTTGGTTCAGGTTTGCATTGGGGAGAAGGCAGAGCAGTCGGTGGAGATCCAGATATGTTCAGGGTGCTCTTCGCGGATGATTTTCAGGATTTGTTTTACTCCAGCACTAGTGGTAAGGTCACAACTATTACGCAGTCTGCACCTTTGTGTCCGATAACCCTGGGCTTCAGCTTCAGCCGACAGAACTGAGGTCGCAGAGCAAGCTACCTCCAAAAGAAACAGTTGGCCGGGATCCCGAAGAGCCCTGTACTGAGACTGCTGAAACTCAAAGTCCTGAACCTCCTCCAAACGACGACACAAGCCTATACCCGAGCGAATTTCCAGCTTCAAGGCCTGCAGCTGCTGCGTCAGATCTTCCTGTGAGAGAGCCGGCTCGGCCTTCGCATGCGGGCTGCTGCTGCCGCTGGCCTGCCCGTAGCCCTTCTCGGTCTTGAGCTTCAGCACTGGTGACAAGAGACGCGTGCTGTTGTCAAGCGCCAGGACGCGAGCCAGCCATGTCGGAGCCGAGTCTGGGTCCTTCTCTGTCTTCTTGCGGTTCTTGATGAGCATCCTGGCCCCACGTCTCGTCGAACGTCAGGCCCGCATGCTTCTCGAAGGTGACGAGAGTGTCCCCTGCCCCGGAGCGCATCAGCCACAAACGAAGTCGGAGGGAGGCCTTGCTGTCGTAGTCCAGGTCCTTCTCCGCTGCGAAGGCTTTGAGCTCCTTTGCAGTGCCCTTCAAGACCAGTGTCATGGGATCTGTTTCCTTGCTGAGGTCGCTCAGGCCCTTGTCCTTCATGAAGCCGTGCTCGACCCTGTTGCGCTTCACCAAGGCACGACGCCCTGCTAATGTTAGGTCTGTGTTGGGCTTGTGACCGAAGGACCGGAGCTCCTGAAGACACTCTGCTTTGGTGCAGGCGCTGGGTGCCTTCACTCCTTGCGTCAGCTGACCTATCGGGCCCTGAGAGTCCATGGCCAGAGAAAGAGTGAGGGGAGGACACAACACGAGAAACACTGCTTAACTGGAGATGCTGCTCATGTGTGCTATCGTGGCCACGCCTGTAAGACCCTTGTTCCTTTCTCCCTCTCTCGCTCTCTCTTTCTTTCGGGAATCGCTGGGAACTGTCATCCCCCTCCAGGCCCCATGCTCTCTATCCTCTCGACCCCCGGGCAAACGAGTTTCGACCACCGCCGGACGACGCGATACAGGGGCAACTTTTTGAGCCTCAGCCGCAAATTAGCGAACCCGTCCTGGCCCCCTAACCCTGGAGTGCCTGACATCTTGTTTCCTCCCACTCAGGTTCAGGCATGCCCGAGCAGAGTCCGCGTCCCTACTCTGACGCGGTCTGTCCAAGGCGCGTCACAGGCGCCTCTAAAGAAACGGCTTCTCTCATGAAGTCTCGAGTTAAAGGAAGAACTTGATGCCCTGTCTGAGTGGTCTCGAGCTTCACACGCTTGAGAGGATTGAGCTTCGCAAAAACAGCTTCGTCACGCCCAAAATCTATGACGGCGCCCATCTTCTTAAGCGTGCTGATGCTCATTAACACGGGCACACACCCCTTGTCTGGGGCATGCGCCTTCAGCTTCAGATTCTGCTGCTCAGCAACAGGAAGCTGCAAAACGACTGTCGAGCTACACTGCGCTTTCTCAGGGTCGGCAAAGCCGAAAGTCGGCCTTTTTTGGAGGCTCACATGGCTCACATTGTCACACTTCTTTGGATCCAGCTTTGCTCCCTGGCGGCCTCAAGCACGACGATGGGCCCCATGGTCTTGGTGGCGCCGGGGTCCAGGACCCCGTAGCCTTTCTTCATGGCCTCGTGTGTGGTCATGGCGGCATTTGGTCCGGCTCATCGGACTTTGTGACCATGTCTCCGCGCAGGCTGAGTTCGTTGCCGAAGAGGACGAACTGCGACTCCTCTTCCACTTGCAGGCCCTTTGGCTCTTCTGGCTCCCTTTCCGGAGGTGGCGGTCGAGGAACTGGAGGACTTAGGCCCGCAACAAGCAAGGCTAATCCGTTCCACTTGAGCTTACGCAAGCTTCCCCCAATGTCGAAAGCTCGCTTGGATAAAACTTCTGGGAGAGTATGTGCACAAGCGGACTGCAACCATAATTACTTCTCAAATTCAAATGCCAAACTTATAAGCACGGAAATCAACGCCTCCTGCACGAATGCCACTTGCCTCAGTTCTGCTCGAGCCAGGTCCTTGCGACCGTCAGCGTCCGATTTGCTACTTGGCACCACTTGTGGGTTAACTAAGGGTTCCCAAGAATTGGGCGGGGCTAGCGTTTGGGGGTTCACCGAACTCTTGACAATATTGAAATAGGGGTTTCACAACCCCAAGTGAAGCAGAATGCCACAGGCTCTCCGAATCCTACATGTGCTCATGAGGTGCAGGGTTGAGTTGCGTAGAGTGTATATACGGCTTGTGCAAGGTCCCTATACATGGTGACTGACTGCCTTCCAGTAGTTGGGCTGAAGTGTCAGCATGGATTGAGGTGTGCACAAGGGGAAGAGAGGGAGCAAGCTGAAGGCTCAGAGCTTAGGGCTTCAGGTTTATGTCTCAGCAATTTCAAATTCTAACTGGCCCGAAAGTTTGCCCAACATTTGCCAACATTTGGTTCTTGTGACCAGTGCGAATCACGTGGGATGTCTTTTCGCTTCGCCAGTGCAAAAACTGAAGGCAAAGGATGTGTCTGATGCGAGCCCACCTAGCTGTGTTTCTCAGCCACTCGATGTTGGACAACCGCCTTGCGGTTGACTAGCATTGGGGAGTAAGTATAAATAATGGGAATATATACGTATACACATAGGACAGGATTTGTTGGAATCCATGCCCAAACTCTCGAGTAAGCACAAGGCAGGTAGACTACGGTCGCTCTCGTGCCCCAAGCATCTGAGCCTCGCAAGATCCAAAGCTTGGCGCGGAGTCTTCCAACTCCGATAGATTTGACATCCTGTGGCTCAACTCCCTCGACCTTCTTGCAGAAAATGGCCCAGGATCCTATCGGCTTTTGTGCGACGCCAGGCTGTCCGTCAGATGTCGCAGGGGTGTAGAGGCTTAGTGTTTAAGGTAAGAGTTCTAAGGGTCATCAGATAGGATATGGGCCCGGGCCAAATTCATCAGCGCAGGGCTCTGGAGAATGTTGTGCTAGTGGCTGCTAGTGCTTCATGGTAACGCGCACGTGATGTTGCTAGTCGTGCGCAGCAGCGACGAAGTCTAGCGGAAATATTCTTACGTGCGTTCGGCGAAACGAGTGGAGAAGCGTCATCAGAAGCATTTCCGCACTGATTGAAGTGATGCGAGCATTCATAGTCGCGGTCATAGAGAGCGTCGCAAGAGTTGGCGCAAAGTAGTACTAACTTCTACGATGATGATAATGATGATGATGATGATGTTGATGTTGATGCTGATGATGCTGCTGCTGATGATGATGATGATGATGATGATGAAAGCAGATTCAGATATGATGGTGCGGGGGTTAGGCCAACGGTACTTGGAGGATCACTGGCACTCAGTAAGTAGGTTGATGATGGGGATGACTGGACCGATCATGATTTGTCTGGTCAATAAATGTGCTTACTGAGTCCCCCTGACCGCCCGAGTGGAGGTCGTAAACATGTCTAATATCGTCGTCCTCATTGATCATGACAACAACCAGCAAGGCAACAACAGTAAAACAAACTTGTTTCTAAGGAGATGTAGGCCCAAGCGCCAAATCCTTGAGTCCAGGGCTGGACGAAAGCCAACGGCCGCGGGTGCATGATGGCTGCTGGATGTGGTCAGTGTGGAATGCGGGGCTTAGGGTTTTCGGGTGTAGAAATTAGTTTATAGACTTAGGGACAGAGGGTGCGCGAGGACTTAGCAGGGGAGCGGGCAGAAGCAGACATTCTTGTGTTTGTTGCATGCGTCTTTTCCAGCACAGTCAAAGGGGAAAGCGGTTGTTTACGACAAATCTTAGCACAATTGTACTTCCTGATTCCCCGCGAGCTCTCCAAGTAGTGATTATTTGTCATAGCATTCCATGTAGGGGCCAAGAAACCCCTCAACTCCTAAACCCAAAACCCCTAAAGCCTCAACCCTCAACCCTAAACCCTAAACCCTATGGTGGTACCCTTATTCCCCTTTTCTTAAAGGCTAGTTGCCCCCAGAAGCCAGAAGCCACGTTAAGCGACACGAAATACAGCGTTCAACCACTTAGGTTTTCTAACGTTAAAGAGTAACCGATTTTAAGCTGTATGATGGGCTTCGGGTTTTGTTGGGATCACGTTTTTTTGGGTTCTATGACGAGGTGTTGGGATGCATGCAAGTTAACGCTGTTGCAGTTGTTGATTTTGTCAGGCGTATATCGCGCTTGAGGTTTAGAGTTTTCTCGGGGGCTTAAGGGTTTTTGGCCAGCGCCTGGGATTTTCCATTTGGGGTCTTAATTTGGGTTTAGGGTCTTGGCGCGGATGAAGCATTTTCGGTTTTGAGTGCACGGTCCAGAGTCTTGGGGGTTAGCCCTTGGGTTTAGGTCTAGGGTTCTGCTTTTGTCGGGCTTGGGGTTTCACCTAAACCCTAAACCCTAAACCCCAAACCAATGTTTTCTGCAAGGCCGGAGGCTGATAAGCCTCAAGCTCGTTAAAAGCTCTGAAGCTTTAACTCAAGCGCCGAATAGGCCCAAAGACCCAGAAGCCTATACCCTAAACTCTAAACCCTGTACAAACCCTGCGCCCCTCTGTATGAGGGTCCTTGCACACCCTAATCTCTAAACCCTAAAGCCGAAACCCTAAACCCCGAACCCCAAACCCTAAACCCCAAATCAGCCCTGGCTGCGTCGGGCATTGCACTCTGCGGAGGCTCCGAGACAGGGATTTGGGCTCCAAGGGCTTTTGGGGGCTTCGGGTGCTAATGGTGTAGTCAATCCCGAAAGCAACCAAACCTGAAGCCCACAAAACAAACCCAAACATTCCCCAAGCCCCAAAAAAGCCCCGTGTGCTCTCTGCCCTCGGCTCCAGGCGGCTCGCATCCAGCGTCACACCCGCGGCTTCCTAGTCCGACTGGCCATCCGGAGGTCCCTACTGTTGATACAAGTAAACATTGAGTTTCAACAAGGAATAGTTAAGTTAATCGATGTGATTCTCGTCGTTAAGTCCCCTTTCCTATATGGAGGTCCCCGTCTGATTTGCTTTGTCGCGTCTGCTTTACTGCGGTTTCTCAGCATACTTACCGCGAATCTAGATTTGAGTGGTTGTCAAAATGATGCATCCTCGGATACCTCAAATACTAGGTGCCATATCAGACTGAAGACACATAGTTTTGACAACCGCCCAGTAAGCCTAAACCCGAAACCTCTACAGACCTTGCCTGGCTTTGCTGACTGTGAGAGTCAAAACCCCAGACCTCTAATCCCTAACCCAAACCCAAAACCCAAGAACCCATGTTATGGGTTTTTCGCGAGGCGTCGGGCTGCTGTGGAGATCCCC
Organism: Symbiodinium natans; assembly: GCA_905221605.1. NCBI lineage: Eukaryota > Dinophyceae > Suessiales > Symbiodiniaceae > Symbiodinium > Symbiodinium natans. Next base: position 701,555 of record CAJNDS010001946.1, read on the forward strand.
TTTCGGGCGGCCGAAGTACGAATTTCGGAGTTTTTGTGGGATTTGGGATTTGGGGTTTAGAACTTAGGGCGTCGGTGCTCGGAGTTTCAGAGTTACGCCCCTATTGTCGGGGCCTTGAAATCCCATCCTTCTAGACGTCGGGGGTCTGGAAGGATTGGCTCGGAGATTGCCTGCTGCAAGTGCTGGAGCAGCCAGGGTACTCCGTCATCCGACGACAACCAAGAAGGCTTCTTGTTGGCGATCGAGGCCCGTGCTGGACCTGTCAGCTCCGCCGACAGCCTGGGACCACATAAGTAGCGCTGGCCCCACTTGGTTGTCTCCGCGTACAGGAGCGCTGCGCGCCTGTACTCTGACCACGTTGCAGGATCACCTGCCCACGTGGGCACGCCTTCTCGGCTTCTTCCCACGGTCATGGTTCACCTTGACTGTCTGCCCAGGCAAGACTTGTCGTTGGCGTGGGCGGTACGCCCGGGTCTGATTGGGCTCGTTCCCTGGAACCTATAACTGTTGAAGGTCTCCAACAGAAAGGCTCCGCCTACCATGCAAGTCCTTGCCTGGTAGACGTGGTACTTCGCACAGTGATGGCCCATGTCCTTTTCTCTATGCTGCGGTTCCTGCAGGCAGTCTAAGGGGCCATGGCGCTACTGTTCAGCAACCTCAGGCCAAAGAAGGCGGTAGCACAACATGCGATGTACAGCCTGCTCTTCTAAGAACAGCTCTGTGCTTGCACCCGTTGATTGTTTTTGGCAGAAAGCGATCCAAACGCGCTATGCTCGGTCAAGGTGGTGATGCGAATCCGGCACAGGTGTTGGGTCCCCAAGTCTCCCCTGAAGTGGAGATTTTGGAAATTTAGGGAAGGGCAACCCTGATTTACGCCAAGGAGCTGTTTGATTGTTGATGCTCCTCTCGCTCGCTCTTTCTCTCTCTCTCTCTCTCTCTCTCTCCTCTCTCTCTCTCTCTCCTCTCTCTCTCTCTCTCTTCTCTCTCTCGCTCTCCTTCTCTCTCTCCTATCCTCTCATCTCTCTCATCTCTCTCTCTCTCTCCGCTCTCTCTCTCCCTCTCTCTCTCTCCTCTCTCTCCCTCCATCTCTCTCTTCTCTCTCCTCTCGCCTCGCTCTTTCTCTCTCTCTCTCTCTCTCCTCTCTCTCTCTCTCTCTCTCTCTCTCTCTCTCGCGTCTCTCTCAGAAGGTCGCGCCGCAAAAATCGCGCAAACACATCACCAACACGGCAACCCAGCACGCGGAGCTTAAAGCATGGATTTGGATTACACAGAAGGTCCAGCTAGTCGTTAAACAACAACGGCCCAGGCTGTCGCTTGAGAGTGCCACGTTTTCCGCGTATTCATATTTCTCTGTGTGTCCCGGCCCGCCAGTTCAGGTCCAGTTTTCTTCCACCTCCCCTTCCCCCCTCCCCCCTTCTCCCCCCCCCCCCCCCCCTTCGCCCCGCCTTCCCACGCCTTCCCACCCCCCCCCCCACCCCCGCGGCCCGCGGCTGAAAACCAGAGCCTTCATGTGGTTTGGTTGAATATGAAAAGGAAAATCTCAATTCCCAAGATTTCAATCTCAAAACCTGTGTCTTTTTCCTATTGTCCTTGATTGGGGATCCTTTATTTCCTCGACAGCAAAAAACCGAGGGCGGGGCACCAACGAGCAGGCTTTTGCCGCAGTCTCGCTTCAGGCGGGCGTTGAGGGGGGCTTTTCTCGAGGGGCGACTCTAGAAAGTCGAACTAGGGGTTTGAGCGGGTTCCTGTGGGAATCTCTGACGCCCACTGCCGGGGCGGAGGCAGTAGGACCGCTCCATCATGTTATTTGGGGTATCAAACATGTACCAGTCCTAGGTGGAACAACCGAAGCTGCTTTGCCCGAAGGACGCCTCTGCTCTTGTGGAGTACGCTGTGGCCAGGTGACCCAAATTCACGCATTTGAGTTTTCGATTATTACCGACAAATTAGGTGTCCGATGACGATAACTTTAATTTAGTGTTTTCGTTCTGGCAAAGCCAGTCAGCGAACTTTCGAGACTGTGCAACCGGATGGCCTGTCAGTCTGTTCAGAAATACAACGTGCACTTCCAGGCCGGACCACGTTGCATCCCAAGTGCACACGAAAGTGAAACCGAGCCAAACCGAACCATGCAGTTAAGTCACGTCAACGATCATACGCGCAGAAAACACACGAACACACAAAGCCTACAAAGCCAGCGCCTGGCGCAGCTCTTCGTCCAGTGCTTTCACCAGTTCACGCCCCTGGCCGAGCTGCAGAAGCTCGGCGCGCAGCGCAAGATCGAGCTGCTGAAGAAGTACCGCGCCTACGTCGCCCACGTCTCCCGGACCGAGTACAGCGACCCCGAGACCTGGCGAGCCAGCCAGCAGGAAACGAGAACGAATGGCCCGAGTTTCGCGGCTCCGCCCTGGCCCTGAGCCGCCCCGCGTACCAAGGCGCCGACCAGGACCAGATGGACGCAGAGGCCTGGCGCAAACGGTACCTGGAAGAGGATGTGGAGCGGCTGCAGCAGATGAAGCAGCACCACGTGCACCTGGCGAAGACGCCAGGCGGGCCGCGGCTGCCCCTAGCCCACTGCCAGGACAAGAACGATCCCTAGCTCTGCAAGGCCGGGTTTCCCAGGGAGCAGCGCCTCGCCGACGAGACGCTGCTGGTCTGCAAGGGCCTGGCCAAGAAGATGGACATGCCCGTCAAGGGCAAGCGCAGCGCGCTGGGGCTGCTCTGGGGACCCTGCAACGACCCCAACCTGAACGGCACCCACCCGGCCATGCTGGCGGGCCTCCGGTGCAACGGCGACGTGCAGGTGCCCTACCGCTTCCCCATCACGGAGGAGCTCCACGAGAACCGGCACTGCGAGAGCGAGAAGAACTGCGTCAACGATTTGGAGTTCAAGGAGGTGATCCGCCAGGCCCAGCTGAACCAGGCGGCCCAGGGGGCTACGGCTGCGACTACCAGAACAAGCGCCTGCCCATCGCCACCCACGAGATCAAGGAGTGGCAGAAGAGCCAGCAGACCTTCCCTCGGACCTCAGCGACAACGCCTCGACGGGCTACGTGGGCGGCCGCGCGGCCAAGCGCATGATCACCGAGTGCTTCTGCCGCGGCGTCTGCAGGGGCGCCGTGGAGTGCGCCAACCTCGTGGACCACGCGGACCGCGGCGACCCCACCGCCGCCGAAGCCGTCAAAACCGCCCCGGTCACGGACCTCGCGGGCTGAACTACGGGCTCCAGCTCCTGGACGCCGCAATAAACGGAGAGCCCCTGCCGGTAGAGCGCGAGAAAATCAGCGCAGACAGCAGGATCTGTGCAAAGAAGACCGTGCACAGCCCACAGACGTGGACCGTGTACGGGCACCGAGGCCGAAACCCCCAAACGCAAGCCTTGTCCATCTACGAGTTCGCTCGGCGCTATCACTGTCAGATGGCCAGTCATCCCTGGACGCGCGAAGCCCAAGACAACACTGAGAACGACGACTACCACGCCCTGCTCACGGAGAGCGGCCTGGCCAAAGCCGAGGCGGGAGTATCGCGGAAACACTTCCATCCCGGCGAGGACTACAGCATCAAGGAGTGCGGCGGCGAGGACTGGATGCCGCTCGGCACGGGAGGCCCGGCGCAGAAGCACCGGCACGACTGGGTCGTCGCGCCTCGCCAAAGACCCAACGTGCCCGTGATCTTCGGTGCCCTGGGAAGCAAGAGCGACGAGGAGAATGCCAAGAAGCTCCTGCTGCTCTTCTGGCCCTGGACCAGCAACGTCGAGGACGCCACGGACGAGGTGCCTTACATCGGCGACCTGCGGCCGCGGCACACGAGCAGCTGGCGCGAGGCCCTCAGCGCGCGGATCGCGCAGCACGGCTTCCCCACCGAGGAGGTGCGGCGCTACGCCACGAACTACGCCTTCGTCTACTGCCTGCCCCGCCAGTACCAGCTGGAAGACGAACAACAGCGACAACGACTTCGCGGAGGACCAGCTGCAGCGCCTGGACCCCGAAGATCTGGAGAAGGCCATCGCCACGCGCGTCAAGGGAAGCAACGAGGCGGAGGCCGGCGACGACGAACAGGAAAACTGGCAAAGGGACGAGGAGAGCACCCAACGCCGACTTACGACCTCTCCAAGGACGTCTGGCGCGACGGCGCCGAGGAAAGCCGGAACCTGCGAGACGTCGCGCGGGAGCAGCGGCGACGCATGGAGGCGATCCAGGGCGTCCAGAATCCGGCCCGCTTCCTCGCCGCGGCCCGCGCCTCCGGCGCGCGCAGCACCCGCGCGCAGCCCCAGAACTTCGTCGGGCTCCACCGCCCGCAAGGCCGACCGGCGGTGAACCCGCAGCACGTCGTCACGGCCAAATTGCTCCGGGACTGGCTCGACAGGACGCGCTTCGTCGAGGAGCCCATGAACGCCAAGCAGCGCGAAGCCGTGGGCCTGGTGGTCGAGCGGATCATCGTCGAAAACGGCCTGCTGACGGAAGAGGACCGGCTGGAGGACACCGCGCTCAAGAGCACGGAGCCGCTCGTGTGGCAGCTGCACGGCTCGCCCGGCACCGGCAAGTCCCACTCGCTGAAGTTCGTCCGCGAGCTCTTCGAGGAAGTGCTGGGCTTCAGGCAGGGCATCGACTTCGAGGTGGCCGCCTTCCAGGCCACGAACGCCGCGGACGTGCGGGGCCACACCATCCACAAGGCCTGCGGCGTCAGCATGGACTGCTACAGCCTCGACAAGCCCCCGGCCCCCGACACCACGAAGCAGATGGCCTTCTGGCGCTGGCTGATTGTGGACGAGATCGGCATGGTGAGCGCGCGCCTGCTCGCCCAAATGGACCAGCGGATCCGAAGCGCCAAGCCCGCGGCGGACGAGTGGAAGATCGACCCCAAAACCAACCGGCCCCGGCCCTTCGGCGGCATCAACGTGCTCTTCACGGGCGACTTCGCCCAGCTGCCCTCACCCGAGGGCGGCGGCATCGCGGAGATCCCGGCCAGCCTGAGGCCGCGGGGAGACCACGCGCCGCCGTCCGTCTTCCGCTGGCCATTGGCCACTTGTGTTTTTTGCAGGAGGGGACAGCAATCGCCCGGCACCTTGGGACTGCAAGTTTCGCGGTGTCGCGGTGCTCGTTTGGTTTAGATTCGCGCTCTCGCCTATACACAGGCGTGCGGAGATCAGAGGTGTCCCAAACATCACAAGCGGCACAGTTCTGGCCTCACGGACGGTGTTAACTTACGTCACGCGCTTGCATAGGTCCCGCGCACGTTCCGCGCTTAGAAATCGTGCTATACTCCGCAACTGCCGAGGCGCCGTGCAATTTTTGAGGCGGGCGTCGCTCTTGCGGGCGCCGCGCGCGCAGAGCGCACTCGGAGCGCGCGCGGAGTGCAACGCACACGAAACGCGGACGTTATTCCTCGAGCGGCGGTCGCAAAGATGGTGGTGTGTGGGTGGTGTGTAATGTCTGGGAAAGCGGGGGGAAAATAGTGGCGCGGTCCATAAACCCTAAACCCTAAACCCTAAACCCCTGACTCGGCCCCGGGCCTCTGGATTGCCTACGAGACCTTGCTGGCACCCTTGACTCTCGGATTCAGCCAGCATCATGAAACTGAATAAGTTTTGAAAAGTGGACTGTTGTCTGAGTTTAGGCTTAAACCCAAAAAGGAATAGGTTTGGGTGGCTTTGCCACCTTGGACGGCGTGGGGTGGGAGAAAAGTGTTAGATGGCCCTCCACAATCGGGCCAAAGCTGCTTTTCGGCGCCTCACGAAGCTTGCGAGCGTGTTCCGAAACCTAATCTTCACAGCATCTACGCCCGATCACAGCAAACCCGAAACCCGAAGCCCGAAACCCGAAGCCCGAAGCCCGAAACCCGAAACCCGAAACCCTAAACCCTAAACCCAAACCGGGTTTCTACATGTCGACAAGCCAAGGCAAAGCGAAAGAAAAACAAGGGCAAAAAGCCGAAGATGAAGAAGAAGAAGACGCAGCACCTCAGCAGGGGAAATTCTTGGGATTTGTTGATAGTGGGCAGGCTTCAGAAGGTGCAGGTAGTGTAGGTTGGAAAGATGGGAAGAAATCTCTTTTTGTAAAACAGGATAAGAACCCCACGCTCAACAGGTGATGCAGACGACCGTGGAGGCTGGGGGGAGAGAGAGAGAGAGAGAGAGAGAGAGAGAGAGAGAGAGAGAGAGAGAGAGAGAGAGAGAGAGAGAGAGAGAGAGAGAGAGAGAGAGAGAGGAGAGAGAGAAGAGAGATGAGAGGAGAGAGAGAGTAGAGAGATAGAGAGGTAGAGAGAGAGAGAGAGGAGAGAGAGAGAGAGAAGAGAGAGATAGAGAGAGAGAGAGAGAAGAGAGAGAGAGAAGAGAGGAGTGTGAGTGATTGAGTGAGTTTGAGTGAGTGAGTTGAGTGAGTTGCAGCAGCAGTGAGTAGCAGCAGCAGCAGGAAGTAAGCAGCAAGCAGCAGCGCAGCAGCAGCACATTAGCAGCAGCAGCATGCAAGGCAGTAGCAGTAGCAGCAGCGGTAGGGTAGCAGTTAACAGTAGTAGCAGTAGTAGTAGTCCGTAGCGCATCAGTACAGGCAGCAGAAGCAGTAGCAGTAGGCATGAGCAGGAGTAGCAGTAGCAGTAGCAGTAGCAGTAGCAGTACAGTAGTATTACAGCATTATTAGCTAGTAGCAGTAGCAGTAGCATTAGAGTGTAGCGGTAGCAGTAGCAAGTAAGTAGTAGTATTAGTAGTACATTCCGTAGTAGCAGTAGATCCGTAGTAGTAGTAGCAGTAGCAGTAGCATAGTAGTAGTCGTAGTAGCAGTAGTAGATAGTAGCAGTTAAGCGTAGCAGTAGCATAGCAGTAAGTAGTATGTAGTAGTAGTTAGTATAGTAGTAGTAGTAGTAGTAGTAGTAGTAGTAGTAAACGACATAGTAGTAGTAGTATTAGTAGTAGTAGTAGATATTAGTAGTCTGAGTAGAGTAGTCGTAAGTAGTATGAGTATTAGTAGTTTGAGTATAGCTAGTAGTGTAGTAGTTTAGTAGTAATAGAAGTGTAAAGTAGCATTGTAGTACCAGTAGCGTAGGCAGTAGCAGTATATAAACTAGTAACTAGTACTAGTTACTAAGTAGTAGTAGTAGTAGTATAGTAGTAGTAGTAGTAGTAGTGTATAGTGAGTAGTAGTAGTATAGTAAGTAAGTAGTAGTAGTAGTAGTAGTATAAGTAGTAGTAGTAGTCGTAGTAGTAGTAGTAGTAGTAGTATTAATAGTATAGTAGTAGTAAGTAGTATAGTAGAGGAGCCTTAGTTAAGAGTAGTAGTGGTAGTGGTGGTAGTAGTACTCGTAGTCTAATAGTAAATAGTCTTATAGGAAAGATAGTAAGTATAGTAGTAAATAGTAATTGTAGTGGTGTAGTATTGTAGTATGTGTTAGTAGGTGGAGTAATGTCAGTAAGGCTAGTAGTTTAGTAGTAGTAGTAGAAGTATGTAAGTAGTAGTAGGATAGTAGTCCGTAATTCGTAGTCCGTAGTCGTATCGAAGTCGTAGTAGTATGTGTAAGTGAGTATTAGTAGTTAGTGAGTCAACGTAGTAGCAGTAGTAGTAATAGTAGTATTATGAGTAGTAGTACTTAGCTAGTAGTCGTAGTCGTAAAGTCGAGTAGTAGTCGTAGTAGTGAGTAGTAGTAGTAGTAAGTATTAGTAAATTAGTAGTAGTAGTAGTAGTACGTTAGTAGTAGTAGCTAGTAGAGTATAGTATAGTAGTAGTAGTAGTAGTCAGTTGTGGGTGGACCCCTTTCCCGCCTACCACTAGGATGCTAACCGCCATGTTTCCCACTGCGTTGTGGGTGGGGGGGTGGGGTGGGGGGGGGGGGGGTATGCCCATTCCATCTCCAGAATCTTTTTCACCCACCCGAAGCCGAAACCTTTCAACGTCCAAAGTCCGGAAAAGCCGGAAAAGCCTCAAACCCAAAACCTGAACCCTCACCCCTAACCCGAAACGAGCACGGTTCTGCAAAGCCCGAAAGCCCTCAACCCCAAACCCCTGAATCACATATACTTTCATATGCATACATGCATACGCACCTAAATAATACCTACCTTGCTTTTCTATATACCTACCTACCTGCCCCCCTACCTGTGACACACATACATACAACATACATCATACATACATACACATACCTACATACATACATACATACATACATAACATACATCATATACATCACACACATACCTGCCTACCTACATACACACATACGGGCATACACTTGTACCTGCCTACGGCGTACAATACATACATTTACACAGGAACGCATTCTCAACACACGGAACGCAGACCTTCGAAGAAACTTATGGAAAGTTTGAATCAAGGCGGCTACGGAGTTCTTCGCATCTACTTGGGAGTGCGGGCGCATGTCTGCCTTTAGCGCCGGCTCATGGTCTCCTGGTCGCTCGAGAGCGCGTCGCGTGAAGTTGCGCTGCGGAAGCAGGCGAGAAGAGTTGGCCCAATCCGGCGCCTTGGGAAATTGTTTATCGAATTAGTTGCTAGATGCCGGCTTTGACGTCGAAAGCCAATTTGCTGGCAATTCTTCAATTGACCATCGGGTCAACAACAGCAGGAATTGTTTTGTTAGACTTGTAAATGCTTCCTGAAGCCTGCCAGACCCGAACCGAGCCCCTTGCAAAAAGCTTTTTCATGGCCGATCTGCTCTCCAATGCACCGAAGCATGGGCCCCAATTAACCGGGCTTGCGGCTCAGGTGCAAACTTCAACGTGGCTGGAACTTCAATGCTGGTCTTGCGGTCGTTCGGCCAAACGACAGCTTCGCCGACATCCTGGGCCGACCTTGGAACAAACTTCAGCACCTTGACTGTCACGGACTCGTGTGCTCTATTACGTAGTAGAGTAGAGTTTTCCATGAAATTTTGCAGCCATGTGGTTCATCGACTTCTCAGGCTCTCAGCCATGGCCAACAGGGGTGAGCATGCAACTCCACCCGGTCAAGCGATTTTGTAGCAGATGCAAGCCTGTGTATACATCCACCCACCCACCAATTTGAGGATTGGCTTTGATTTCGATTGTGCCCGTCATTCAGGCCGGGCTTTCAGCAGGCTAGTCCAATTAGTCTCAATCTCAATCTAGTCTGAGTCGCAGTGTTTCGCGTTGGCATTAACTTTTAGCAGTCTGGTATAGGGTTGGGGTTCGCGTTGGTGTTAGTGTTACGGTTGTGGGTTGTGGTCGTGGTGGCGATGACATATTGGTGGCTTTGGCTGTGGCTCTGCTGCTGGTGTTTGTTGTTTTTGCTGCTACTGCTCCTCCTCCTCCTGCTCCTCCTGCTCCTACTGCTCCCTAGGGCTCCTCGTGCTCCTGCTGTTCCTGCTGCTCCTGCTGCTCCTCGTGCTCCTGCTGCTGCTGCTGCTGCTGCTGCTGCTGGTGTTGCTGTTGCTGCTTCTGCTGCTGCTGGTAATCCTAAGCCCTAATGAACCCTAAGCGTTGGGTTTAGGGTTGAAGGTTCAGTTTGCGGCTGAACCTTGTTTTTGCTGCTGTTGATGACACGGCCCACGCCCTGTTGCCTCAAAATAACGTCGTAGAGATAAACCCCAGAGCGCCTTGGAGTTCCAATCCCGCCGAGTATCCCTTGCAAAACAAGCTTAATGGCTTGGAAAAAAGCAATGTGCAAACATCAATTCGGCTTCCACCCAGAGCCCCGAATCGGCCCAAATCCGTGGCTTCAGGACATTGACTACCTCCCGGAGAAAGGTGTGGACTACTCGGAATGCGATGTTCCCACACAGCTTTCTGCCGAGATCGACGCTCGTACCATCCTTTGGTCTTTTCAACATGCGTGATCATTCGGGTTGGTTTATATGTGTATGGGCTTCGATGCTTTTGCAACCGTCAGCTTACCCACCCACCCACAATCGCCCAAACCGTACATCTAAGATCAGCTTCGTTCCTCTCCCAAGTTCAGAACGACCTGGATGAGCTGAACATGATACATAGTGTCCACTAAAGCCACCCTTTGAATTCGCGGCTACCTGTAACATGCTCTTTCTGTTCTGTAGATACTGTGTCCGACCAGGACCGCTACAAGTGGAAGACCCCGTATCTCACCAGCGCGGGTGGCATTGTTGGTATGAGCCTGCCGCCTGCATTTTGCAAGACACATGAAAGTACTCAGCACCAGCATCAGGAATGTAAGGCTTAAGGTTAAACATGCCGGTGCGCACGGTTTAAGCATGACTGTTTCACTAAAGGCAACTGTTGTTTGTTCGGTGAGTTAAAAACTCGAATTCAGAACCTTGAACTGAGACTGAGACCATCAGTTTCTCAGCCCAACTATCCCGAATGGCAGCATGCATTTGCTGCATAGCTGCATAGGTTACCCATGGTTACCCCTAAACTCAGGCTTGAAGCATTGGCGCAAGATCAACGGGTTTGGCAACAACTACTTCGGCTGGGGTGGTGAGGAGCGGGATGCAGCGATCGCTGTCAACCTCGAGAACTTAGCCGCTAGCAGGCAGCATCTGCATGAATTAGTTGTCTGGCAGGACGACGAGCTCCATCACCGTCTTCGTTTGGGCGGGCTCCTCTACGGGGACTGCGCTTTCGGCCGCACGTTAGTCAGTCTTGGTGTCACGCTCTGTGCTGGATGAAAGGTTTTGTGAACATCGAGCGCTGACAAATGCAAAACCAAAAGCATTGAGTGCATGCAGCAAGGTTACCCTTACTGCAAGAAGAATGATCCGAATGTTGGCAAGCCGGGCCAGTCAATCCACCGCCCGAAGAAAGGCCGCAGACAGATTAAAAGGGTTGGAGGGCGATGCTCGCAGTCCTGCAGTGTGCACAGCCAATTGTGGAGGGAGGTAGCTTTAAATAAAAGGATGTGACAGCTCCCGTGTTCCGCGAGAGCTGGCTGGACCCGTAGAAGATCCGTCGAATGACCATCACAGCTGGCACACCTAACGTCAATGTACCCAACCATGTGCGGGGCTGTGTGCTTTGCAATGACTGACCCTTGAAATTTTTTTGTGTGCGTACCACCTGCATCGCCAGGCTTCGGCCGCTTCAGCGGAAAGTTCATGCACAGTGCCAACCACACCAAGCGCATCACTGACCGCCTTCTGGCCCAACTTGATCCAGCTAAAGCGGTCAGTTCCGAATGCAACTTTGCTCTTGACTTGTTGTCTTTTTCATGCAATGTCTTTGTGCATTCCGGACCGCAGCATGTAGCAAGAGTTTTTTCCGAAGTATGCATCTTCTGCCAACTCTGGACTTAGTCTTTGGAACTTCCAGCACGTGTGCAACACACGCAGCTTTAACCCAAGATGTTTGGGGCCGACTGGTTTTACACGACTGCTGCAAATGTACGACGCAGCAGAGGGTCGGCCAATGTCGGCCATGAGCAAGACAAAACAGGTCTGCACTGTGCTGTGCCGAGGAATGAACACTTGGATGCTTGTTAGGCCTCCGTTAGGCTGTGTTTCAAAATTTCAGAAGGCTGAAGGTCACATCGAAAGCCTTTAAAACTTAAAACAGTTTCCTGCGACTAAAGCAGCAGTATTTTGCACTTGTCCGTTTAATTTGTAAATTGTCTTCGAGCCGAGACCTCTGCAAAGCATTGGAAGCTCGCATATGGGCGCCCATACGCCGCCCTGAGTGTGTCTCAAATGCCGGCCAGATCGCGCCTACGCACGCAACATCGAACAGCTCAAGGACCCTTTGGGACTGGCGCATGTGACTGCAGTCACAAACCCCCAAACCCTTCCCACTACGCTCTGATGGAGCGAATCCAACATGTGTTCGCGGCTGAGAGGCTTCATGTTGCGTAGTGCTGCTCGTCAATGCCACCAGGAGATTATGGCTGGGGGCGACCGCTGGAAGACTGACGGCCTCAACAGCCTGACTTTCAGCAGCTCGGACTTTTCGATGGAGGTGAATCGGATGTACTAGGCTTGGCTCAATTGCCTCTCTGACTCTCTTAGCCTTAGTGCCGGCTACACTTGTATGCGCCTGCTTGACGACGGATTGCGAAATTAGGAGTGACAGAAACCGCCAAGAGCATAGGGTGCGCATGGCCTGAGGCATCGTCGATTACCAGGAAGACACGGAGGACATGCAAACGAAGCTTGGCGGGGTCCATCTAGAAGTCCTGCGGGATAACTTTTGTGTGGTTTTTTGTGAATCAACGGCACCTAAGACCTTCGCAAGTCACAAGGGTGACTGACAGACAGTTCTTCTTAGAGGTGCCTGTGTTGCCCTGTAGCCTCTGTATTCGCAAGTATCAAGGCTGTTGGTCAAATCTGAAACCTCAGCTGGGCTTGCATCGTGAACAGTGCACAGGTATGGAATTGCGTATAGGCACATCAAGTTCCGGCGGGGGCGCCTGCCGTTCCACGTACGCCGCTCATCTGACAGAGGCACTGCCGCCATGGTACCAAACATTGAGAATTCGGAGCATGCTTAACTTTCTACCTGGAATAAATCACTATGCTGCTATGTCTAAAGCAAGCTTCGATTGTTCTTACGTGACACGAGTATTGCTGTGGAATCATCGATGTCTCTGATAACGAACGGCATACGCTGAGGAGACGTCCCCGTGGCGATCCCCCCAAATTTCTGCAGCGACGGTTCGCCGCAAGGCTCTTCGGCATCTCTCAAACAAGCACAGCACTCGAGGTTAACAATTTCTGGCCGACCCCCTAAAAGGCGTGTCCCAGCCCCTTTCATGCGACCCTACTGCAGGGCACACGTCGGATCCACTGCCCTAAACTGACTTCTAACCTCGACGCATCTCTCTACGGATGTCAAGTTCCAGGCTGGGTGCTGAAGCGGCTCGGAGATGGGCCCATTCCCTGGGACATTGAGGCCGGACCGGAAGCACGTGCGACGAGAGACGCTCAAGTCAGGAAAAATACATGCAAGTCACTTTGATTGAGTGGAAAGGACAAAAAACCCTGGGAAGGATTGAGGGTCTACTTTGGGTATTCGCTAGTCTTGTGGTTTTGCTGCTTGAGTTGCAAACGCTTGCTTGCACGCGCCCCCCGGCCTGGCTGAACGCGGGGTGTAGCGTGCGCATCGCAGACGAAGGAACGCCAAGTGTTATGTCACTTGGCGCAGCACCACGCCGTCACGCACTTCACGAGAGGGGTTTCAGGGTGCCGGGGTCCTCAACGATCCCAGGGCAGGGGGGGGGGGGGGGGTGGCCGGTCCCAAGGTTCGTTCCAGGGGTCAAGGTATTTGGATTGTGGCTCCTGAAGTGGTTCGGGCAGGTTGCCCTAAACCCTAAACTTTAAACCCTAAACCCTAAACCCAGGGCCGTACAGCAAATTTCTGAGTTTCTGAGTGGGAAGGGGAGAAGGAGACCAGATCTTGGTCGGCTTGTTGTGGGTGCCTCTCGGCCGAAAGCCGAGGCGAATTCTGGAACATAGAGCCATGTGGGATTGTGAATCTGGCTTTTGCCGTGAGGCCACTTCTTGGCCAAATAGAACTCACATCTCTCATCATGGTAGATTCCAGCAAACAATAAAACAAAAAAAGCTGCGCGCACAACAACAAGCTCTTCGAAGTCCTGAAACCTCGCGAACCTCCAAACTGTCCCGAAACCCGCCTTGCCAGCTAGGCGCTGAGGAGCCGTGCCGCAGCGCTGGCTTTGGGTGGCCAGGCTTCGGGAACTTCGGGGAGGGAACCTGAGTTCTGCTTTTCCTACATGCCCTCATCATATGTCCTTGTTGAACATGGCGCTGTTCTCCTAACAAGGCCGAAGAACCCGTTCCTACTGTACATGTTCCTACAGGCGATTGGAAGCAATAGGACAAGTAGCATCTTTCACTCCCAAGCCATGAGAGTCTTGCTTTGAGAGTTCCGTCAACATGGTTCCGTTTCTTTGTTGACTCGATTGTGCCGTGTTTGTTCTAGTCGACTGGCTCAATCCAACTCCAAACTGCGAGCCTCACAGGGACAGTGCCCGGGGGCAGCGACATCCAACTTTCTCCTCATAGATCGGCACCTTGCTTCAAGATGATGGTTTCAGCGATGTGCCTATATCAGCCAGTTCGTTCTCTGCAGTCGCGACATTCATTTGCGGTTCGGGAAGAGCACAGGCCCGTGGTCCAGGAAGGCTTTCAATCCTTTAGGTAGCCATGAGCTTGAGACAAGGCGAACACAGTTCGCCAAGATCTTCAGTTCAGAGGACATTCATTCACCGTTGAGCCTCCTTCTTTTCATGATGTTATGGGGATGTCTCGCGGAAGTCGGATCCGCTGTGCTTGTTCAGGAGGCGCGGCTCCTCGTAATCTACCTCCGGTCACTGAAGAGCGCCTCGGAGGATGCTTCTTGACCAGCAAGGCCAAAAAAATTGAGGGTTGCAAGTTGATAGGAATGTGAGGCAAGGTCAGAGAGTCTTCCAACCAGCACGGCTTGAAGTCTTGAAGTTGAAGACGAGCCCCTGCGCAGGTCCTGATGCACCATCTCCCTCAAAAAACACTTGGAGCTTGGGACACTCAGGGCCTGATGGTAGCAGATCCGCGACCTCCTGGACAGATTCTGGAGGCAGCACTACAGATGTGCCTTTTCATCTGTTGGTTCGTTTACTTGTACGTGTTCTTCGTGTGGTTCAAATCTCAGCGTAAAACGTTAATAGCAGATCATGTCAGCAATGAAGAATAACTATATACATATGTATATATATATATATATACACACATTCTACATGCATCGGGCGTCGGAAACATACAAATGCCTACTTGATTGATGAACTTTCGGACATTTCTGAAGATATGTAAAATTTCATGCGCGTCGTGAGGAATATTCGTGTGTTTCTTATTGAGAGATCGTGATGTTACTCTACAGCTACAAAAAATGGGTATCTTAATGCGTTTTCCCATGGAAGCGTGTGTGTTTCTGCTTCTGCCTGGTTCAATGAGCACAAAAGCAATAGACGCACAGCAATCAGAGAAGGTGTATGCGTTCAAGATTTGCCCGAGCACGGGCCACCCAAGCGAGCATCATGAGCATCAAGCTTTGCCCGAGCACGGGCCACCCAAGCATCATGAGCATCAGCTGCTCAAGCTTGCCCGAGCACGGGCCACCCAAGCGAGCATCATGAGCATCAGCTGCTCAAGCTTTGCCCGAGCGCGGGCCACCCAAGCGAGCGAGCACGGGCCACCCAAGCGAGCACCATGACATTAGCTGCTCAAGCTTTGCCCGAGCACGGGCCACCCAAGCGAGCATCATGAGCATCAGCTGCTCAAGCTCTGCCCGAGCACGGGCCACCCAAGCGAGCATCATGAGCATCAGTTGCTCAAGCGTTGCCTGAGCACGGGCCACCCAAGCGAGCATCATGAGCATCAAGCTTTGCCCGAGCACGGGCCACCCAAGCATCACGAGCATCAGCTGCTCAAGCTTGCCCGAGCACGGGCCACCCAAGCGAGCATCATGAGCATCAGCTGCTCAAGCTTTGCCCGAGCGCGGGCCACCCAAGCGAGCGAGCACGGGCCACCCAAGCGAGCACCATGACATTAGCTGCTCAAGCTTTGCCCGAGCACGGGCCACCCAAGCGAGCATCATGAGCATCAGCTGCTCAAGCTTTGCCCGAGCACGGGCCACCCAAGCGAGCATCATGAGCATCAGTTGCTCAAGCGTTGCCCGAGCACGTGCCACCCAAGCGAGCATCATGAGCATCAGCTGCTCAAGCTTTGCCCGAGCACGGGCCACCCAAGCGAGCACATTGAGCATCAGCTGCTCAAGCTTTGCCCGAGCACGGGCCACCCAAGCGAGCATCATGAGCATCAGCTGCTCAAGCTTTTGGCCACCCAAGCGAGCATCATGAGCATCAGCTGCTCAGGCTTTGCCCGAGCACGGGCCACCCAAGCGAGCATCATGAGCATCAGCTGCTCAAGCTTTGCCCGAGCACGGGCCACCCAAGCGAGCATCATGAGCATCAAGCTTTGCCCGAGCACGGGCCACCCAAGCATCATGAGCATCAGCTGCTCAAGCTTGCCCGAGCACGGGCCACCCGAGCGAGCATCATGAGCATCAGCTGCTCAAGCTTTGCCCGAGCACGGGCCACCCAAGCGAGCATCATGAGCATCAGCTGCTCAGGCTTTGCCCGAGCACGGGCCACCCAAGCGAGCATCATGAGCATCAGCTGCTCAAGCTTTGCCCGAGCACGGGCCACCCAAGCGAGCATCATGAGAACAGCTGACTCAAGCTTGCCCCCCCGAGCCACCGCCAGCCACCCCAAGCGAGCATCATTGCACGCCATCAAGCTGCTTTCAAGATTTGCCGCGCGCCCAGGTCTTTTTTTCCCACCCAAGCGATTCAACGCTTGTCCCCTTATTTTTTCTGAGCCACGGGCCACCCGGCAGCTCTTGGTGATACCGATTTTTTCTTTTTGCGTTTTTTATCCCTGCATCCCTTCCATGAGCATCAGCTGCTCAAGCTTTGCCGAGCCTCTTTCTGTTCTGCCGCCACCCAAGCGAGCATCATGAGCATCAGCTGCTCAAGCTTTGTCCGAGCACGGGCCACCCAAGCGAGCATCATGAGCATCAGCTGCTCAAGCTTTGCCCGAGCGCGGGCCACCCAAGCGAGCGAGCACGGGCCACCCAAGCGAGCACCATGACATTAGCTGCTCAAGCTTTGCCCGAGCACGGGCCACCCAAGCGAGCATCATGAGCATCAGCTGCTCAAGCTCTGCCCGAGCACGGGCCACCCAAGCGAGCATCATGAGCATCAGTTGCTCAAGCGTTGCCCGAGCACGGGCCACCCAAGCGAGCATCACGAGCATCAAGCTTTGCCCGAGCACGGGCCACCCAAGCATCATGAGCATCAGCTGCTCAAGCTTGCCCGAGCACGGGCCACCCAAGCGAGCATCATGAGCATCAGCTGCTCAAGCTTTGCCCGAGCGCGGGCCACCCAAGCGAGCGAGCACGGGCCACCCAAGCGAGCACCATGACATTAGCTGCTCAAGCTTTGCCCGAGCACGGGCCACCCAAGCGAGCATCATGAGCATCAGCTGCTCAAGCTTTGCCCGAGCACGGGCCACCCAAGCGAGCATCATGAGCATCAGTTGCTCAAGCGTTGCCCGAGCACGTGCCACCCAAGCGAGCATCATGAGCATCAGCTGCTCAAGCTTTGCCCGAGCACGGGCCACCCAAGCGAGCACATTGAGCATCAGCTGCTCAAGCTTTGCCCGAGCACGGGCCACCCAAGCGAGCATCATGAGCATCAGCTGCTCAAGCTTTTGGCCACCCAAGCGAGCATCATGAGCATCAGCTGCTCAGGCTTTGCCCGAGCACGGGCCACCCAAGCGAGCATCATGAGCATCAGCTGCTCAAGCTTTGCCCGAGCACGGGCCACCCAAGCGAGCATCATGAGCATCAAGCTTTGCCCGAGCACGGGCCACCCAAGCATCATGAGCATCAGCTGCTCAAGCTTGCCCGAGCACGGGCCACCCGAGCGAGCATCATGAGCATCAGCTGCTCAAGCTTTGCCCGAGCACGGGCCACCCAAGCGAGCATCATGAGCATCAGCTGCTCAGGCTTTGCCCGAGCACGGGCCACCCAAGCGAGCATCATGAGCATCAGCTGCTCAAGCTTTGCCCGAGCACGGGCCACCCAAGCGAGCATCATGAGCATCAGCTGCTCAAGCTTTGCCCGAGCACGGGCCACCCAAGCGAGCATCATGAGCATCAGCTGCTCAAGCTTTGCCCGAGCGCAGGCCACCCAAGCATCATGAGCATCAGCTGCTCAAGCTTGCCCGAGCACGGGCCACCCGAGCGAGCATCATGAGCATCAGCTGCTCAAGCTTTGCCCGAGCACGGACCGCCCGAGCGATCATCATGAGCATCAGCTGCTCAAGCTTTGCCCGAGCACGGGCCACGCGAGCGAGCATCATGAGCATCAGCTGCTCAAGCTTTGCCCGAGCACGTGCTACCCAAGCGAGCATCGTGAGCATCAGCTGCTCAAGCTTTGCCCGAGCACGGGCCACCCAAGCGAGCATCCTGAGCATCAGCTGCTCAAGCTTTGCCCGAGCACGGGCCACCCAGGCGAGCATCATGAGCATCAGCTGCCCAAGCGAGCATCATGAGCATCAGCTGCTCAAGCTTTGCCCGAGCGCGGGCCACCCAAGCGAGCATCATGAGCATCAGCTGCTCAAGCTTTGCCCGAGCGCAGGCCACCCAAGCGAGCATCATGAGCATCAGCTGCTCAAGCTTTGCCCGAGCGCGGGCCACCCAAGCGAGCATCATGAGCATCAGCTGCTCACCCAGGCGAGCATCATGAGCATCAGCTGCTCAAGCTTTGCCCGAGCACGGGCCAGGCGAGCATCATGAGCATCAGCTGCTCAAGCTTTGCCCGAGCACGGGCCACCCAAGCGAGCATCGCCCGAGCACGGGCCACCCAAGCGAGCATCATGAGCATCAGCTGCTCAAGCTTTGCCCGAGCACGGGCCACCCAAGCGAGCATCGCCCGAGCACGGGCCACCCAAGCGAGCATCATGAGCATCAGCTGCTCAAGCTTTGCCCGAGCACGGGCCACCCAAGCGAGCATCGCCCGAGCACGGGCCACCCAAGCGAGCATCATGAGCATCAGCTGCTCAAGCTTTGCCCGAGCACGGGCCACCCAAGCGAGCATCATGAGCATCAGCTGCTCAAGCTTTGCTCCAGCACGGGCCACCCAAGCGAGCATCATGAGCATCAGCTGCTCAAGCTTTGCTCGAGCACGGGCCCACCCAAGCGAGCATCATGAGCATCAGCTGCTCAAGCTTTGCACGAGCACGGGCCACCCAAGCGAGCATCATGAGCATCATGAGCATCAGCTGCTCAAGCTTTGTCCGAGCACGGGCCACCCAAGCGAGCATCATGAGCATCAGCTGCACAAGCTTTGCCCGAGCACGGGCCACCCAAGCGAGCATCATGAGCATCAGCTGCTCAAGCTTTGCCTGAGCACGGGCCACCCAAGCGAGCATCATGAGCATCAGCTGCTCAAGCTTTGCCCGAGCACGGGCCAAGCGAGCATCATGAGCATCAGCTGCTCAAGCTTTGCCCGAGCACGGGCCACCCAAGCGAGCATCATGAGCATCAGCTGCTCAAGCTTTGCCCGAGCACGGGCCACCCAAGCAAGGATCATGAGCATCAGCTGCTCAAGCTTTGCCCGAGCACAGGCCACCCAAGCGAGCATCATGAGCATCAGCTGCTCAAGCTTTGCCCGAGCACGGGCCACCCAAGCGAGCATCATGAGCATCAGCTGCTCAAGCTTTGCCCGAGCACGGGCCACCCGAGCGAGCATCATGAGCATCAGCTGCTCAAGCTTTGCCCGAGCACGGGCCACCCAAGCGAGCATCATGAGCATCAGCTGCTCAAGCTTTGCTCGAGCACGGGCCACCCGAGCGAGCCCGTGCTCGGGCAAAGCTTGAGCAGCTGATGCTCATGATGCTCGCTTGGGTGGCCCGTGCTCGAGCAAAGCTTGAGCAGCTGATGAGCAGCTGATGCTCATGATGCTCGCTTGGGTGGCCCGTGCTCGGGCAAAGCTTGAGCAGCTGATGCTCATGACGCTCTCTCGGGTGGCCCGTGCTCGGGCAAAGCTTGAGCAGCTGATGCTCATCATGCTCGCTCGGGTGGCCCGTGCTCGGGCAAAGCTTGAGCAGCTGATGCTCATGATGCTCGCTCGGGTGGCCCGTGCTCGGGCAAAGCTTGAGCAGCTGATGCTCATGATGCTCGCTTGGCCCGTGCTCGGGCAAAGCTTGAGCAGCTGATGCTCATGATGCTCGCTTGGGTGGCCCGTGCTCAGGCAAAGCTTGAGCAGCTGATGCTCATGATGCTCGCTTGGGTGGCCCGTGCTCGGGCAAAGCTTGTGCAGCTGATGCTCATGATGCTCGCTTGGGTGGCCCGTGCTCGGACAAAGCTTGAGCAGCTGATGCTCATGATGCTCGTGATGCTCGCTTGGGTGGCCCGTGCTCGGACAAAGCTTGAGCAGCTGATGCTCATGATGCTCGTGATGCTCGCTTGGGTGGCCCGTGCTCGTGCAAAGCTTGAGCAGCTGATGCTCATGATGCTCGCTTGGGTGGGCCCGTGCTCGAGCAAAGCTTGGAACAAGCCAACAAACTCCTCTACACCATTATAAGCAGGAGGCAAAGGTGCCGCTACGCATTCACGCTTTCCCCGAGTCAGAGGAATTGGTGATGGTGGGTTGGTGCGACGCAAGTTCTCAGAACCGACATGACGGCTATTCCACCGAAGGAATTCATCGGCATGGCTCCCCGTTCCATTGAGGAGGGCGCAGTGTGCAAGGTATCTCCTGTATTTTGGCGCTCGGGTCGTATCGACCGTGTCTGCCGCTCCCCAAAGAGCGCCGAAGCAAGAGCAGCAGTGAATTGTGAAATAACCTGTTCCTCTTGAGATATGCCTGGAGCGAGTTCTGCGGCGTGGAGGCTGATATATGGGCGCCCGCTGAGGCAGCTGCTCACACCCGCGGCATTCTGGTGAAGCTTTGCCCGAGCACGGGCCACCCAAGCGAGCATCATGAGCATCAGCTGCTCAAGCTTTGCCCGAGCACGGGCCACCCAAGCGAGCATCATGAGCATCAGCTGCTCAAGCTTGCCCGAGCACGTGCCACCCAAGCGAGCATCATGAGCATCAGCTGCTCAAGCTTTGCCCGAGCACGGGCCACCCAAGCGAGCACATTGAGCATCAGCTGCTCAAGCTTTGCCCGAGCACGGGCCACCCAAGCGAGCATCATGAGCATCAGCTGCTCAAGCTTTGCCCGAGCACGGGCCACCCAAGCGAGCATCATGAGCATCAGCTGCTCAGCCTCCTGGCCCTGTTGGTTGAGATTCGTGGTTTTGAATATAGATCTTCACTGGCCAACCGGCCCACCAGATACTGAACTGCAACTCATGGTCTTCCCACATAACAAGGGTTCCTTTAAAAGGATTAAAAAACTATATAGCATTTGGGGGTCTATTTTGGGGGGTCCCCTTTCGTAAGCTCCCAAATCAATACATGATACATGATTTGACCAGCCCCAACAGTGCCGGTTTCATACGTTGGCGCAGAGTACTTTTCTGCACGACATGACATGCTATGATGGGTTGGGTCAAAGCATGGTTTTGCTGGGGTTGCCTTGATTGTTGACTGAATCATCGAAGAAACATGGCACTCGACCCGGTCAACCCACACATGTCGCCAAGCTCTTGAGCCCAACCCTTGCCAGGCGTTTCAGCAGGCGAAGAGCTTCATGAATCCCCCGACTTTTTACAGCATCTTACCTGCAGGACAGTGCACAATGCCCTCGTGACCCTAGCGTACTGCTTTGTCAAAGAGCACGAAGAACAACGTTGAGCATGGCAAGCCTTGGCTGACACCATTGTATACTAAGGTATTTGCACCTCCAACTGGAAGCATGAAGGACCGGGCATGAAAAAACACAGCTTTTCGTGTTCAGGGCCTTCTTGGGCTTGCGTTCCTTCAACAGAGCTGCAAAAATCGCAAGCTGCAACGCCATCACATACACATGGTTTTTCGGTTACTCAAACCAGAAGACTATGGAGGCCATCAAAATTAGGCCAGCGCCTCAAACCCTGCAGGCCCAAAGTACAGCATTCACCTGGGCGAAAGTTGCGGCGGCGGTTGGAATCAGGCCAGCTGCCCTGATCTTTACACATCCTCTACGAGTCACGCCCTTTCCCACCCTATGGAAGCCGGAAGCAAGATCTTGAGCCAGGCATGACGAAAGCCAGCACAGATTGCTATCAACGTCAAGAAGCCCTATTATGTGGGCCCCTAATGCCCTAAACCCCAGCCCACATTCCTCGCGAGCGCCTGAGGTGAAAGGCGGTCTTTGGCGTGCCTACGCGTCCCAGAAGCCAGGGACCAAGGCCAAGTCGGAGCCCCTAAACAAAAATAACGATTTACTTTCAGCAAAAACTGCCGAGAATTGAAGAGATGCCCTCCAGATTACCCATGTGTCATTGGAGCCTTTTTGGTAGAGAGGTCCGCTTTACTCCAAAAGGTGGATTGCCTGTGCTAGCTGCTCTAGGCTTGCAGGTTAAGGCCTCTTGACTGCGAGGACCGGAACACTTCTTCACATCAAGTCCGTTTTCCAGACAGTTCACAGTTCACTTCGTGCCTCGCTTTATAAATGTAACTCCATGATGCTTCTGGCAGGCTGTGTCCTGGTGCGACAACGAGAAACATTGGACTCAGATCTTCGTGAAAGGCGCCCGACAAGATGTGCAGTTCTCAACCCTACCAGGAAGTCAACTCGATTTGTCCGTCGGGGTCATGCGGAGCATGATTGCCAATTGCCAAGTTAAGGCTTTCATGGAGAGGGTTCTTCGGCTTGTGACAGGCACCAGCTGCCCAGCAACCTGGCAGGGGCTCAAGTGGCTGCACGGAGGCAGGCCAGAAGGGACCCTAACATATACGAAAAATCATATGAAGAGTCCCCATATACACAAGGAAAGCGGAGACATGATACACATTACAGCGGCCGTCTATTACAACGACAAGCGAATTAGGAGTGCAGCTTCCCAACAGCTGAGCCAGCAAACGTGTCTTCGAAGGCTTGGGGAAGAAACTGAAAGCTCAGCAGTTGAAAGATGAGAGAGAAATATGCACCGTGGGCGAGTGAAGCTCCAGGCACTTTCTTCGCCAATGATGGATCTTCCTTCTGTGTCGGGACGCGAAAAGGCCAGTCAGAGGACGAGCTCAGTCCTGAAGTTTCATGTCGACTACCGCTACAGCTGTTACTTATACAGTAGTTAGTCCTGAAGATGCTTCTGAAATATGCTGCTTTTTGAATATCTCTCCGACACCCCGTGTAGTGTGCACATGTCTGGGATGCCCCTGATGTTCAACATAGAGCCGCATGCAGGAGACCTCCTTCTCCAAGGCCCTTCCACAGAAGACCTGCGCCTCGGCAGGAACCACCCTGGCAATGTTAGGATTCAAAGCTGTTTTACGGCTTGAATTGAAGGTTATTATGGGGCTCTGCGGAAGCTGGGTTTCGGTAGGGTTTGCCGTGTTGTAATCGGCATAGTGCAAGTTGTCTTGGCTGCAGTCAATTCTGACTTGCCTGGGGCCAAAGAACAGGGAAAACGGCAGCTTGGTCCAATTTGCTCGCACGCGGTCAATCGATGGCCATCCCGAGGTGAGGGCGACGGCTTCAAGCAGGAGCTGAGCGGCTTGGCTATCACAGTCCAAACATCCAGGATCCCTCGAAGACGTTAGCTGCCTCATAGCAACTCTCGGGAGGGGGCATGTCACCTTCAGTGAGCCCTGTAAGGACAAGTCTGCCGCAGTCGGCGAGTATGTCATAGTATGTTGGTATCTGATATTTCCAATGTAGTACATCTCTCTGTTCTTACGAATCATACGCAGTTGTCCGAGCAGACTCGGTGAGATGTAGTGAACATGATGGAAACCAGCCAAACTGCCAGAGAGTTGGACTCATGAAGCCGACTCTCGGGGCAGAAGCGCTCAGTTGGCAACTGCCGCCACAGCAGTAGAGCTGGACATCATTGCTGAGCTGCTAAGTTTAGCTCTTGTTTTCTCCCAGGCTTCAGCCCAGTCGACCCAGCAGAGCCTACGGCCAGCCTGAGCGCCGCTTGGCGAAGACTTGCAAATATGGTGAATACGTGGTGCGTAACTGGTGACTGGTGAGTAACTGATGTTGCTAAGAGCCGGGGCTCAAGAACCAATCTCATTGGCAATCAAGCCGAGTCAGTAACCAAGGGCTTAACTGACTGAAGATGCTTCACCCAAGGTCTGCGTTGGCCAGGATCGAATCCGGGAACGAACGCGAATATCTGTGCTTGCCGCTCCTGGCTTGCAAGAACTTGGGTGGAGGAATGACAGACAGACCTAAAGACAGCACTCGGTGCAGTTTTCGTATCTTTCACGGTCGACCTGGGACATTGTGAGTGTGGCATGCTTTGCACAAGCAGCCACAAGTTGATTTCCTGCTCAGTTAAGGATTGCGACAGCGGCGATCTCACCGTGGTGGGACCGGGCAAATTCACTGACAAAAAGAGCACATAACTCTCAGCCGTTGCGTGTAAATGCTTTAGGTATTCTGCATATTTTGATCTCTTTGAGCTCGGTGCTACAGCAGTATACAGCAGTGCCTGCTTCCAGTCGACCCTATGACAGGTTGCGAGGTTCGGCGCCCGGCAAGCTGCACACCGCGCTGTGGGTGATCGACCCCTGCCTGCACATGTGCAGTTGATTCCAATCGAGCCGCCCCACGTATGTCAACATATCTGAAGTGACCTGAACAAAGGATTGTTCTGCGTAGAGAGCGTGGGGGAGAACGACGTCTTTCGAGAGCCTCCGCTTTCAATGGCTAGTCTCACTCATGTTTAAGCAGACTAAGCAGACTAAGCAGGACATCATGTCGCAGTTATTATAGCAGCTGCCTGGTCTCTGCCACTGGCGCAGTGTCTGGAGCTGAGGAGAAGGACAAGTGCACCAGCAAGCTGAAGTTCGAGTTTGCGCTGCCGACAAATGCGGACGTTTCCACACTGTCGGATCCGCAGCTTCTGCTTCGGCGACCGCGGCTTTGCACAGGTTTTCGCCATGGCCTCAGTGGAGTGTTTCGAGAACTCCAGTTGAATGACAACGTTGCTTTCGGTAAGCAGGTGAAGGCGGGGAAGAAATGTGCAGATTTTGGCGTAAATCACGTCGAGGGTGGGCAAGAGGTCTTGTTATTATGTGGATGCTCTGGGTCACGCGCTTGGATTTTCTGAAAGGACTATGGATAAGTTACAGAAAGTGGTAGGGGAGGGACGAAGTGGCATTTTGCAGCGGAAGAAGTGGATAATTTGACTGGACAATTGAGCTGTGGTATGTGTGTGTGTGTGATTGTGTGTGCGTACTGTGTGATCACCATCACCACAATTGGGCTCGGGTTCTTAGCATCTTTTTTACCTGTTGATTCTGCTTGGCCATCATGGCCGCTGCTGCTGCTGCTGCTGCTGCTGCTGCTGCTGCTGCTGCTGCTGCTGCTGCTGCTGCTGCTGCTGCTGCTGCTGCTGCTCCAACTTTCAAAGAATCGGAATCACAATGCATGACCAGCTGAAGCGTGCTGCAGCTTTTTGTGCAACTCAGGCAAGAACAAAGTGGTGACTGGAGTGGACCAGCAATGCGACACCCTCGAATCCATAACGTTGGACTTCGAGGTGCTTCGGCTGAGTTTCGAATCACCGTGGGTTCAGGCAGTGCTCATGCAGGTTCCGTGTAAAGCCACGGCGCCCATGAGTCATAGTATGTCGCAGTCATATCCCCAGCGCTGGAGCCTGGCGAGCCTGGCAGGCTTCGGGGCTCTTTGATATCGCTATTTCAACGAATCCCAGTTCGGGCGCTGCCCCTCTGCAGCCTGGCAGAAGACTGCCAAAGTGTTGGTCACAATGCTGGGTTGGATGATGAACTACACCGGTCGTCTTTAGGTGAAACAGCTGCCCCAACGTGTTGTGTAGTCGGGACAAGAGAGATGAAGCAGCAGTGAGATGCTGCAAAAGGCCTGAAGCAAGCAGTCCGGATGTAACCTTTCCGAAAGAAGCTGCCGCAAGCACGTCTTGTTCGGTTGTGCCAGCATAGTGTTTGTCCAGGTACACCATTGTCAAGGAGGAAGTGTCTTGCTTCGGTTTTCTCTGCCCAAATGCGGCTGGGCTGCGTTGGAACGCGGTAATTCTCAATGCAGCATCATTACAAAGAAGTTTTGCCGCTCCAAGGAATTGCCAGCTAGAGAGCCCCAAAATACCTCTTGACTTTGCGTCGCCAGGGGCTGCTTACTACATCCCCAAGGACACCCTTGAATGATACACAAGACTGTCAGGATGGCCCGACCACCACCTAGCCATCGACCCGAGGGGGGGGATGTCGGTTCTCGAGCTCAGGTCCTCAAGTAGACCTCCGCTCCGGCCTTTCGAGCTGAGAGGAGGCTTAGAGGCGTTCAAAGCTGCAGCCCCGACACTTCGCGCCGATGAATTGAAAGACTCTTCTGAAAAGTTGGAAAGGAATGTACATAGAGTGATTTGCCGCCAAGCTTGAAGAGCAAGCTTGCGCATGTTGTGTGTTCCTGTTTGAACAACGGACTTGGGCACGCGGCACTCCATCGAAGGCCGAGCTGAGCTCATCCAAAAAGCGTTTGCGAACCTCAAGTCGTAGTCATGGCATAAAATCCTACATTCGAAGACGAGGGGAGCTGAAAGGAGCTGAGGTTGCCTGACTTGTGTCCGGAATGTCACGAGGCATCAGTGGGTCTTGCCTCCATGCCATGCCAGAATCACGCAGCAATCTGCAACGCTGCAACGCATCTGATTTTTTGCTGGCACAGGGTCAAGGCAAGCGGTCAGTTTGTCGGTCAGGAGCAGCCTCAGAAGAAAAAGAAGTCCACGGGCTTTGGAGAGGGCCTGACTGTCAGGGAATCCAAGAAAGAGAGGCCTGGGCACGGGTGCTTTGCCGAGATAAGAGAACTTTTTGTTCATTTTGCTTTGCAGGTCCAGCAAGATGCCACAGGAAGTTCCTGTCACCTTCGGCATTGGAAACGGGCCGGGGCCATAGATGCGGCACCAGTAGATTCTCAGTAGATCTCATGTTTATGCCACCATGTGTCGAAGGAGCCTACCGCAATGTTCAGTAATTACAGTTGAAGGCTTGTGTTTTTTGAGGTTCACAAAAAAATGAAACTGATTGCTGCTGAACTGAAGGCCTCGATTTGCGATACGGCAAGGCGCGAGCAGGGTCGAACTTGTTTGTATAGACAAAGGTTTATGCGGGCAGTCCCCCTGTGCACCCAGCCGTAGACGATTGACCCAAGCCCCTGAAGCAAGCCTATGCCCTGAAGCCTGACCCCTGCACCCGAAACTTTAACGCTGGCACGCCGGGCCTAAACCCTGAGCCGCTGGGATTGGCCAAGCCTCCAGAAGAATTTGCCTGCCAACACCGTGCTCGGGGTGCCCCGCCACCGCCTTGTAACATGACATTCCGAGAAAACTGGCAGAACTTGCTTGAGGTTGAAAACGTGCTGCAGCTGAGCAAATCCCTCACAAGCCTCCCGACCTCTTCCAAACGATGTGCATCCTTTGTGACTCAAAGCCACAGGCTTTGTGTTTGTTGCCTGCTACCCCAACACCTGACTCCTGAGCTGAGTGCAGATCAGGAGTAGCCTTGGCTGGCGACTTGGACCCCTTCCAGGTGATGCCCTGCGGGGGTTGGGGGGTTGGGGGTTGACGTGTAATTAAGGTGCCAGAGCTTTGCCACACCTTGCGCGCTTCCCACACAGACATCTCCCGAAACGACCCTGCCACAATCTGAAATCGAGCTTGCAATCAGGATGTTGATTGGGATGTTCTGCCCAGGTTGAGATTGGAAACAAAGATGTGTGCGATTAGCAACAGCAGCATGCGCCCTGCATAGAAAGACAGTGACAGCGGATATTGGCACATTAGAAGCCCCAAACTTATCAGTAGCCTGGCATCATAAACCATCGTACCAGCAGAACAGTGCAGCCTCCACGCCGTTGTCGCAGTTGCAGTATGCAGAAGCATTGCACCGACCTAAAGTGTCCAAGCAGCTATATTAGTGATTCTTGCTGCGCCTATTGAGATCACTGGTGCAGAAGTGCAAGTGGCAATTGAGGAAGTGACAGCTATGCTAAAAGTGGATATCGAATGCTGAGAAAGCAACGGCAACAACGCCAGTATGCACCAGTGCAAGCACCAGTGCTTGTACGAGACGATGGTGCGTTCTGACCCCTGGTGCAAGCATCTGTCCTCGCGAGGAAATGAAGCTTACAGAATGGCCCACAGTTTGTGCCGGCATGTTTGGGGCCTGAATGCGCCGAGATCGAGCCACTGCCCACGATGATATCTGAGATGAATGATCACTTGGCCTGCCAGGTTATTCTCGGTGCAGATATCCTGGCTCAGGAGCGACTGGTCTTCTCGCGTCTGTCTCAGTTATCAGTATCACTTCTTGATCGTTCCTAGCGTGCTTATTTGGATGATGAAGATGCCACCGACTCAGGTTCCGGCAAAACAAAATGCCCCTCAGACAGCAAAGAGGTCAAATAGTTGTAGTGCCTGATCGCAAATCAGCTTCTGAAGATGCACCAACTCTAACGATTCTGAAAACCCTTCAGTGGCCACACGTGATGGGTGGAACTCCCGACATCTCCCGACAGCTGAACCCGGCACAGACCTACCCGTTGCTGCAAATTTATCCCTGGTTCGTTTACAGCTTGAGGTTTGGAGGGTTTGGGGTGCGGTATTTAACTTGTGGTCGTTTGTTTCTGCTGTGCTTTGCATTGCATTGCATTGCACCGTTATGTGAGCATCAGACAGCTTTTTAGATCCCATCGCGTGTTGATGTTGCATGCCTTCTGGGAAGGCGACAGGGGGGCCCACCTTAAAGTGCGACTGTCGGCTTCTAATGGTCTGTAGCTGTACGCCAATCCCCGAATATCGATAGGGTACCCTTTTCCTATTTGTGTTTTGTTTGCGTCTCCCGTGTGCCATCATGTGCCAGAACAAACAATTTATTCAAGACACCAAAGATGACAATAATCAAGTGTTGTTTTCCTGTATATCTTGTGGCGCTAGCAAGCTCTGGGTTTGGCTTACCTTGGGGGTAATGTTGGAGGTCGTGCTTTTAGTGCCTGTTAGCATTGTCTCTCTCATGTCAATGGCTTGTCGTTTCGCATGAAAAGTAAGCATGTCAAAATAGCGTGCATCCTTTGTACAGCATGGTCTCTATGATCTTTACAAGGGCTCACCTTCATGAATTCTTAAGCTCTGACAGCAGTAGCTTCAGGAGCCTACTGTATTGTGTCATCCGACACAGTAGCAGGCATCCAATCGAGTTTATGGAGGTTTTCATAGTTGAGCCGAAAATGGAGGGTCTAGCCCCACTTGTGCATGAGGACCTGAGTGTAACCAACATGAATACAACAACAATCTACTTTGATTCTCTTCAAGCTCCTATAGGGATTCGAACTTACATGGATACCGTGCGTAAGCCATATTGACCAACATGCGTGCACGGTAAGGTGGATGACACCAAGCGCAGGTGGCAGCGCATCCGCAACTCCGATAGACGTGTGAAAAAAAGTGACCACCCTTTGATCCGCTGCGGAAGTCTTGTGAATGGTGCTCGGAAGATAAACAGTATGTTGGCTGGCTATGTAGAAGAAGAGGTGTGTCTAACTAGTATTAATCCTCCTTTTCAGAGTTGAGAAACACTAAGGTGCTCTAACTTCTATAAAGCATGCTCACATGCATTCCGGCACTTCGTTCCTCCCAGTGCTGGACATTCGGCAAATAAGAAGGGTGTTCAAGAGTTTGAATGTAATGTCATGCTTCTGGAAAAAGAACCAAGATGGGGAACACCACAACGCAACAGGAGACATTGGCTGCTCCATTGCAAAGGTCGGCTACCCGAGTTGTGGGGGTTACTTTTCGTTGTCTTACTTTCTCCACTGCATTGTTTTGTTGTTGACTGCAGCGGTTGGCTGCTCGATTGCATTGATTGGCTCCTCCCTGGTATTGGTTGGTTGTTCCATTGTATTGGCTGGGTTTTCAATAAACGTTCTTTTGTAAAGGATTATTTTCAAAGGGGTAATCGGGAGTGGCAAATCATAGGGGACGACATTTAAGATTTATTGTTGATAATGCTTATGAATTGATTTTTGGAAAAAAATTTGAATCTTGAAATAGAGGATCATGAAATAAAGGAATTCTTCTAAATTCTTTAAGAAAATAAAATTTTCAAATTAAAGGAATTATAAGGATTCCTTCTTTTTTTTGAATTCTTTTAGCTTTTGTATAGAAGATTGGGAATTAAAAGAAAAGAATCTTTAATTCACAAGTAATAATAATTTTCAAAAATGGTATGATTCGTACGTTTTTTTTTTTCAATGTAAGGAGGGTGTATGAATGCTTCTGATTATAATTTAGGAGAAAATAAATATTCTAAGAGGAATGATATGTATGATTTATCTTTTGGGAATTAGATGTTCTTTTAAAATTATAGGTTTTTTCTTTCGATGATATTATATTATGGAGATTCGTTTTATTTTTATTAATTTTAATTTATGGGAATTGTTTCGTCTTTCTGGAACATATTTAATTTGGGGTGGTGGTGGGCCTTGAAATATGGTGGGGAATCTGAGAATACGAAATTTATAATTATTTTAGATTTTAGATTTCGAAGGATTCTCGGATTTCACTTTATTGGGAATAGAAGATCTTATGG